>JADDOH010001549.1:0-97432 GCA_016648135.1 Agrypnia vestita
AAGAAAACACAGTGCGTTTTTTGCTTCCAACGTTTTCGTTCTGGAAATTTCGACCTGCAGAACAAGCCCCGTGGACGGCCGGAGACCAAAGTTGATAATGAAGAATTGAAGGCTATTGTGGAAGCGGATCCATCGCAACCACATCCGAGTTAGCTGCAGGCTGCGGTGTTAGTGATAAAACTGTTTTAATCCACTTGAAGCAAATTTGTAAGGTGAAAAAGCTTGAAAGGTGGGTACCTCACGAATTGAGTGAAGCAAATCAACAAACGCGCGTTGACTGCTGCGTTGCATTACTCAACCGGCACAATAATGAAGGGATTTTAAATCGAAACATTACCTGTGATGAAAAGTGGATCCTGTACGATAATCGGAAGCGCTCATCGCAATGGCTGAACCCTGCCGAACCAGCCAAACCACGCCCCAAGCGAAAATTGACTCCAAAAAATTATTGTGATCGTTTGCGCGGTGGCTAATGAGCTGGTGACGTTCACTACACCAGCTTTCTTAAATCTGGCCAGACGATTACGCCTCAGAATGTCCTATTTCCAGCAACTGGCAGCAACCAGATGGAAAAGCTAGCTTGTTTTCAAACACCGAGCTGGTCTAAACTTCGCTCTAGGCTACTGCTGCTTCATGATAACGCTAGACCACACACTGCACAACATACGGCTACCAAATTAGAGGAGCTTCAATTGGAATGTCTAAGACATCCACCGTACTCTCCGGACCTTGCCCCAACAGATTACCATTTTTTTCGAAATTTGGATAACTTCTTGCAAAGGAAAAAATTCAACTCCAAATTCAAGTCCAAACCGCCTTCAAAGATTTTATTGATTCCCGTCCGAATGGTTTTTTTAGTAAAGGGATCGATGAACTACCTATGAGATGGCAAAAGTGCATAGATAGCAATGGTACATACTTTGATTAAATAAATATATTATAATAACAAAAATCAGCTTTATGTTCCTCCCATACTAAACGCTAATTTCATATGTAAGGACCTAATATGAAGACTTAATTTTAAAATGAGATATTTCCATACAAAAATGTGATAAAAAACGCAAGAGAAGATATGAGAAAAAAATTGTGAAATTTGCTCATTCTGCTAGACGATCGCTTTAAGAAAAAGTCTATTTAAAATTCTAACCGTAATTCGTCCTACGGCTAGATGTTTTATTTCCGACGTCTCTGTATAGGTACAACTTCATGTCAATTCATATGTTATCTCACTTGTTTGCGCCCATCAAATTTGTTTCCTAGATCTAGTCATATCGAGAAAAAACTCGTCCTGAACTATATATTTTCCTAATGAAGCCGTATAATATTAAAGTAACCCATCTTTATGTCTGCGAATTTTTTGTAGTAGGCAAGTAAATTTTTTATAGAATAGAGTATCTTAAGATTCTTCGAAAGGTCCAATGTGAGATGAGAACTACGCGGACGTCACTTACAGTCATGACATTGTTACAAATTCCCTAACTTTTTTCTATGGTGGATTCCAACTGTCAAATCTTAATATAATCTACATATTATGTTGAGTACGTTTGTTCTTTTCTATTATTATTTTTATTTGAATTACCGAGTTCATTAATTACAATTAACAGTACGTATTCAATCTGTTTCTGTTTACATTAATTAGTTTATGGTAATTTATAAAGAAAGTTCATAAAATGTATGTAGTAGGTTTCAGAACATTTTATACGCAATATGCAAATGTTTATTTGCGACGACATTGCCATCGATGCTATCATAAAACGTATATTTGAAATTAGTCTTATTCCCGATTTAATTATATATAAGTCGTCTTCGAAATATATTGAACATTTTTGCCATATTATATATAAAATATTTATTTATTTATTTAGAAAATCCTATTTTACAATATTTATTTTATAGTACTGTTATTTTTGTGGATTCAAGTTACTCAGAATAGTTCATTACATATATATATATATATATATATATATACTTATATGCATATTTATGCCTGTATGTTTTTTTTAAATACAGTATATAGTCGGTCACAGCTTAACCTAATATGCACGCCACTGGGAAATAGTGTTTAGTACATTTTTGTAGAGCAAAAGGTATTTTGTTACTCTGCTATTTCGGAATGAGACTAATTATGAAATATCAGTCTGGCTTGTTCCAAAAAAACAACATTTTTAAAGATTTAATCAAATGATTATTATCGAACATTAAAAAATAGATACATGGCGTAAATCTATCAGACCGCGTAAATTATTTTTATTCTTTGACATCATCATCATCATCTTCATCCCCTTGTCCTAGTAGGTTCGGGGGCCCAAAGACTCGACAAGGTGCTTCCATATTCCCCTGTCTCGCGCTGCTTCCATATGAGTTAACCAGTATAGACCCATTCTGTTTTCATGTACATATTTTGTTGCTTCTCCCAGCTCAATCTAGGGCAACCCTCCGGCCGTCTTTGCCTCCGGGTTTGCTGAGAGGATTCTTCTTGGTATTCGTTCCTCTAATATTCTTAGCACACGTCCAAGCCGCCTCATTTGTAATTTTTTAAAATGTAGGAGTAGTTCTCACTCTGTCCATCTGTGTGATTCCCGCTACCCCCCTTAGAAAACTCATCTCGGCAGCCTGGATCCTCGCTCTCGCTCTTTCCGTTAGGATCCAAATTTGATGTTCATATATGAGGGTAATTTGAAAACTATCAGTTCTGTCTCAACACTGAGCTTGGATTTTCTTATCACCGCACTCGTAAAGCACTCAGGACGCCAGCCGCAGCTTCGATTCTTCTATCTATTTCACTTTCCTGCCCCCGGTTAAACTCGTAACAATGCATTTGCCGATTTTCAGCATTATTCTTTGACGTCACTCTTATTTTGTCAAGTATTAATATTTGTAAAATTATGCTGGCAAAATTGGTAAGTATCACTATAACTAAAAGTATCATAATTGACGAAACTTCAAATAAATAAATAATATCCAAAATAACCCAAATTCCAAAGAAACCCGATATTTCTAAATTTTCCATAACTCGAACTCGAAGAAGTCACAAAATGCTCATTTCATATATGAAATGCGAACACGGAATACGTGTCACATCAATATTCTTACTATTTTCAAATTAAGCTAAACGCTTGTGCTCTGAAAATAGGACTAAAAACTTGCTTGTCTGGAGTAAGATTCAAACCTGCGACCTTTGGATCACGAGGCGAGAGTCCTAACCACAAGACCAACAAGCTACTCATAATTATTTAAAATAATTTTTATAAATCTAGTCTGTGCAATTATGAAAAATTGACAATTTGATTCGTTTATCTCAGAATGTATTAAACGGCACACAGGATTTATTATATATACCTATATTTACTTTGCGATTTGGACGACACAATCAATTAAAACACAATTGAGTTTCTCTGTTAGAAAAGATTTAATTTGTTAATCTCACAAGATTTACATAAAGAAGAGTACCTAGTAACAAAACATTACCTGTACGAAAAGAAACGACATTTAATGTTATTAATTGCTACTGTACCATGTGGGACCGGGAAGGGAATGAATGCAGCTAAGAATCTCAAATACATAGACTGCAGTAGATGGAAATTTAAATGTTCTCAGCATTTTAATAGGAAAAGAAGAGAATAAATATGTGTCAAATATATTATTTAAGACTTCAATGGAAAAAAGTCTTCATCCTTAAATATGCGCAATCTAAAGACCCTGTGCGCAAAGACCTCCAGCAGATCTTACTTTTTACTCAAAACAGACTTGGAATTAAAACTTGTAAAAGTTTTTTTTATTAAAACATGCTGTTTACCTACATAAACCGTAGTCCAGCACACAAGGCTTTTGAAGATAAATACGCCAAATCTGGAGTTTATAGTGGTGCTGACTTACAAAGAGAGTCATATAAATTTCTAAAATGCACAGCCTTTATGTTATAAAATGTATAATGACATCCTGTGTTTCAAAAATCATCTACACCCGAATATTCTGAAAAGAGTGTCTGATGTGTATAATAATGCATGAGTGGAAGTCAAAGCTGATTCTAAGAACAACTATAATAAAAACTTAACAAGACGTCATGAATCCAATTCTGCAAAGGCCTTAGATAAAATACGTGCTTCGAATGTCGCTACGAAAAAAGTGCAACGTTTGACTTACGTAGTGTCTTGAAAATTCTGCTGCACATCTGTATACAGTGGTAAATTATGCACGCACAATGTGACTACTTACTAGGCTGCTCCTCCAAACCCTTCTCATTGTTACGTATGGACAGTAAGGTAAAAATAACGTAAGAGTATATCAATTAGATATCATTGTATTCAGATAACTACTCTGGACAAAATCACAATCAGTACATAGCGTCTTTATGTATGCATATAACACAAACGACTCCAAAATATATACAACTAACTTTATGGAATCAGGACATATGTATTTACATTTTTGTGTGTGTAGAAATGTTGTTATTACAATAAATCAACTAATATTTGCTAAAATGTTCATACCGTGGCTTTTTAAAATTCCCAAAGCAGTTGGTAAGTTTTGTCACACATGCATCAAAGAAAAAAAATGCAGATAAGTGATTTTTATTTTTAGTACGAGATAGGAGAAATGAAAGACAGGTATGTAATTTTATTTTATAAAATATGTTTTATTAACTAACTGACCATCACGCCGTTTAACCAAGGAGGTAGGCAGAGAGGATGGAACTTAGATTAATTAATGTATTGAATTATTATTAGGAAGAAAACATTTTTTTGGAAATCAAACTAGTTACCTGCATAACAAAAAAATAATAATTACATCGAAAGTACAAAAAGTGTATTATTATTATATTATGCATAGAATAAACTTCCATGTAAGAAAGTCCTGATTCCATGAAAATGTTATGGAAGTTTAAATTATATGTATACATAATGACAGATTGTGGTTTTGTCCAGAGCAGGAACAATTTTATCTCTGTCACATTTGTATCCAAGCCAGCAAGGCTGGATTATTTTACTACGATTATGTTGTTCATTATCTTCCGTCCACACATAAACAGTGAGCAGAGTTTGGAGTAGCAGCTTCGTAAATACTCAAATTGTACGTGCATAATTTACGACTGCTTGTGCAGTAGAATTTGCAAGACACTATGTAAGTCAAACGATGCACTTTTAAAGGTAGCGACATTATTTTATCGTACGTATTTTACCTAGCGACGTATTTCATCTAGGGCCTTTGCAGAATTGGCTTCATGACGTATTGCTGAGTTTTTACTACAGAATGCTTCTAAAATCAGCTTTGTCTTCCACCGATGCATTATTGCACACCAGACACGGTTTTTTTTTTGATAAAAAAAGACGGATTAAAATTATTTCTGAATATTTTTGAAAAAAAAATTTACATCTACTTGCGGTATAGGTGTTTATGTATTTGAGCTTCATAGCTGTATTCAATCCCTTCACGGTCCCACATGGTAGGGAATTTTTAGGGAATTTATTTACTTTCTAACATTACGTTTTCATGTCTCTAGTTGTGATTGCTTCCACTGCTTTTTTGTGTTTCCACTCGTGAAATATAAGGTAGCTGAATAAGCTTTCCGTCCCAGGGCAGAAAACTAAATTTGAATTGTTTCCGTCAGCAGATTCTGGCATCAAGGTGGTGACTTCTGGGCTGTTCTCTCATTAAAAACTAACCCATCAAAATCAAGTTTTTATTATAGGTATTCCCTTTCTCATTTATATTGTTTCCAATTTGATATTCTATCAACATATTCCTTTTGCTTTAAGTTCATGTGGAAAATCTATTCCGTATATATTATTATCCTTAAAACTTATAGAATATTGAAAACGTAATAATTGGTCCCTATACACGGCGGCGTCGAAACCGTCTGATCAAACCCATGGCTCGAGTCAGACTAGTTAAAACAGGTTTCGCGCTTTCTCCACGCGTCGGGTTCCTTTCTCATTTGTATGGTTTCCAATTTGAAAAAACCGTTAAGATTTCGAAAAATCCAAAATTATACTATAATTAAATTTTTTAAACGAAAATTTGTTAGATCATTTTTATCGTCGCCACGGTCTGCCTGCAAAGTTTCAGCTCGATTGGATCACGGGAAAAGGGTAAAAAATCGATCCAAAGTTTTTTTCGGCAAACAAGCAAACGCTACGAGTTAAAAGAAAGGAAGTAAATATGTACACAACTGCCATTGTATGGGAATATTTAAGGTTGATGATCTTGCCAAGTCAATGGAGTAGCTTGTTGGTATTGTGGTTAAGACTCTCACCTCGTGATCCAAAGGTCGCGGGTTCGAACCTCATAGCGCACCAGCAAGTTAGTCATAGCAAAAGCGTTTATCTTAGTTGAAAATAGTAAGAATATTGATGTGACACGTATTCCGTGCATGGATAATAACAACATTTAGAGATTATTGAATACTAAAGCAATAGCAAAATTAAAAAGAATATATGTAAAAAATTATTTGTGTATTTGCGTATATTATTAAATAATGAAAAAAATACAGTTTAATGAGCAAAAAATAATTATGACCTGTTTTCGGCAGTTCAACTGACGACAGTTTTCGGCAGTTTAACGACTAGAACTGTTTAGGGTAATCTTCATCTTTTTTCAGCTTCCGCAGTTTCAACACTAGTGGAACGTGAAAGACTGGCGCTTTTGCTTTTGCTTAGTGCATATGTTTTTTTTGTGTTGTCCCCAATTTATCCCTTAAGGAAGAGGTCTCCTCCGTTTCCCTTAGCTGTCCCGGATTGTTTAACACTGTTCCGGATTGTCTAACACTGTTGTTATTGTAATTCTTTTTTGTAATTTGTATTTATACATCGTTGCTTTTGCTCCATTTACAATTATTGTATTATCTTTATGTTTATCTATTGTATTTAGTATTTATTGTCCCTACTGTATTATTTCAAAATAAATAAATAAACTGCCGGGATAATGGGGGCGAATTTTTGGATGGCAGCCGTTCGGCCCGGTTTGTTTTTATGACACCGGGTCGCACAGCTGCCTTTAGCATTAAAAAATACCAACCAGGCGGAGAATAAGTAGGACCGATATAGAAGTTTTTGCTTATAAAACGGTCCTGGGTAGGCGGTGGTAACGCAGATAATGCAGTATTAATGGCAAATAACGAACAAGAGTGTAGTAAGTATGATGTATGCAAGGAAAGTGACCTTATTATGAATGTTAATAACTGTAATCGTATTCGAGAAGGAAGAAAGTAAAACGTGTTAAATTCTGGTAGACAATGAATGTTTAGGACAAGTAGATGAGTTTGTGCATTTGAAAGTATGTTAGATAGAACAGGGAATGATGAGAAATGTATCGAGAGGAGGGTGCCTACAGTAAATAACGGTGAACTTTGCAATGCAATAATTTCTGATAGAAATATGTCTACCGAGGCAAGACTGGCGGTACACAATGGAATTCTGGTACCAACACTGATGTATGAAAGTGAAGGCTGGAGCTGGCAGAAGAGGGACGAAAGTAGACTGAATGCAGTGGAGACGTATGTATGGAAAATTCATTTATGATATAGTAAAGAATGAATCTTTCAGAAAATAATGTAATATTGATCTTAGCATAGTTAATAGAATTAAAAATGGGTCGCTCAGATGGTATGGGTATGTTGAGCGAATGATTGAGGAAAGAATGGTGAAAAAATATGATGCAAGTGTTGACGGCATTAGAAAAAGAAGACGTGGCATGATCAGATTAACCAGATACTAGAGGTAGAGAGATATAGGTTGATGGTCCTCTTAGAAGCCTGAATAATCGTCGAGCTTGTACCTATGTGAAGATGCATAAATGTGGATGAGGCGAGAGTTTTGTATCGGGAAAGAGGAGTGTGGAGGTTTATCGCTGGGGAAACGGCGCGATGGTAAGTAAGTAACTTAAATGGTGTCTCAGCGTTTTGGATTATTCTTCGTAAACTAATGGTAGGTACCTCCCTTGTTGTTATTTTGGTCTTCAATAAGACCTCTAATGTAATGACAAGCTGGTAAGCCACGACTTTTTCTACTAAATTGTGACTGGTCTCACGAGACTCCTCTCTTGACTCGATGAACTACGTAGATGGGTTCATATTAATTTCATAAAAACATGTCTAGGCACTTGCCACTAAAATCGGCAAATTCAAAAGGATACAATGAACAAATTAGGAAAACCAGTTTCCTGTTTTGTGTTTTAACACAGATAATTCAGCACATATTCGGGTTTCGCATTCGTTTGTATTCAACTACTTATTCCTTAAAATTCAGAGCGCATATCCTTTACAGAATATGGAGTTTCACCATAGCTACAATGGATAATGGCAGTTTACAATTTGATACACAAATCTTTGAGTTTTTCGAAAATTTTCATCTTAAAGTCACTTATCTATACCTATAAAACTTAATGTCTGTCTGTCTGTCTGTTCTCTATAAAAATCCACACCGTTTGTCCGATTCGATTCAAATTTTGCATACTTATGCTTTTGGACCCGGCGGGTAACATAGGCAACATTTCCCCCTATTCTCATACCCCTTCCCCTCCCCCTGCAAATCTGTACCGTTTGACCGATCGGACTCAAAATGTGGAAGCTTATTCTTTAGAACTCGGCGAGTAACAATGGCGATATTTCCCCCCTATTCTCATACCCCTTCCCCTACTCCTGACATATTTTCGAAGCATATCTATACCGTTCGAATCAAACCTTTGTTTCCCCCACAAATTTATTTTCAACTTAATCCTTAACCCGTGCAACGCTGGGTACGAACAGCTAGTATCATGTAGAAAGAAATATTCTGGCAATTTCATTCAACTGTACGATTGCCGTGTCCAATACCTAAAAAAAGTCATTTATTGTGAACTGTTTAGAATTGGCGAAGGGTACATTTTCTGATTCGTAAGCGGAAATTTTCTTTCTTCTCTGGCTGAAAAATTGGCTCAATATTGAATTTTTCAAATTCCATTTCACTCCAATTTTTTTAAATACTATTCTGTATTTTTACAGTACATATACTTACCATGTAATAATTGACAACAGATTTAAATGGATATACATTATTTAAAAGATCTTCAGCTTCAACCTTACTCGTGGTACCGGAAGAGTCTTTGAGATTTGAATCTTCAGTAATTTCAAACAACGCTTGTACACTTGCGGTAACTGGTACATAATGGGGTTAAGGCATCGATCCTGCTTGACCACCGAAGTCAAGGATGGTATACGACGTTTCGGCATATCCCATCGACGTGGAGACGCAACAAAGAATAACATAGTCGTTGTATAACGTCAAAAAAACTGTTGATTCAGTGTGACAGCGTCATTTACCATGAGGTTTAGGGTATGGGAACTGCAGGGGATACATAAGACACACAGATTAATATTCAGAATTTTCTTCTGCAGACCTATTTCTTTGCCTTTCATATTGCTAAAGTAGTCATAACCCTGACCTTGTAGATCTTCAATTGATAATGACAAGTATTGGAACTGATTGATCAGAATATAACTCATCGATTCACGTATGGTTCCGGTTAGTGGTACCAATCTCAGGTGTTCTTTTATTTCCACGAGTATGAATACTGGAATGGCTCTCTTGGTTTCTGGTTAAATGGTTTTTGAATATTGCACGATGTCCACAAATCTTATGATCGTAGTCATCTGTTCCGTGTGGCTAATATCTGGGGTGCAATCAGGAATGTTTGAAAAATCTTCATTTTTAACCTTTGTTGATTTTGTCTTTGATAGAGTTTGATAACAATTGGATCAGTTGTTTTGAATAATGTTACCTAAATAGTGAGTATGTCTTCTACCTTTACTTTATAACCTCCTGATGCAATTGCGTAGATGGGTTTATATTATTTTGAGTTTTGAGTTCTTTTTGAGATCAGTCATTTTAGGATCAAACAAGGCGAGATGTTTCACAATTTTAAGAAATTTGTCATTTTGTGGCCTTAGAACTCTTTTAAGAGATATGATCTAAGATCTGTTTCCATTACTTTTATTCTTCTTTAAGCTTTTTTCTATTAACACTATCTACAGTTACATCTTGTTTTAGACTTGTACAATAATATAGACCCTTCCATTTATGGTTGATAGTTTGTTCAACTTTCTTTTCGTATGAAGACAGAATCACTGAAACGCCAATTGTTGCATCAATTCTAAGCGAGACTTGTACTTGAACTTGATTTTCCACTGAATGCCTTGCAGCAAAAACATAAAACTATATCGGTTGACACAGAATACAGGAGGTATTCACGATAAACTTCTCCGTTGAAAGTTTTCTTTTATGAAGTACAGCTAAAAACTTCATTTTTTCTCATCGAAAAGAAATGTTTTGCTCACTTATTTTTTAAATTTTCATTTTAACCAAAAGTGTTTAAAATTAAAAAAACTTGTTTAAGTCTTCCCAGGAAGTGGGATCTGAATAATCTATTTTTACCCCATCTTCATTTTATTTTATTACTTAAGTTATTTATTATTATATTATTATTAAGTTATTTTAAGGCATTTCAAGGCTGTTGCGGTATCCTGGTATCCACTAACAGGTGTTATTTTGCTCTCGGCTGTTAACGCTTATATTCTTAACTGGTAGACCTATATCGTCATCTTTCTGATGAACTAAATTTTTAAGTTGAACTAAATTTTCATAAAAATTTGCTTAAAATAAATTTTCATAGTTTAAATATCTTATAACAAAAATAACTTATATTTTTTAGTTAAGCCTTACACACAGTTGGTAACGACCCCTAAAAGTCATTTATAAAATCTGAAAAAATACTGTTTAAGTAAGTAAGTTTTTAAACATATGAAGGGGTGCCTCATAGAATTTTTTTTTTTTAATTTCATACATTTTTGAAGCACCCTAATATACGTACATAGTGAGCTTTTAAGAGTCAGGGTTTCCCTGTTTTTCCTCTTGCATTTTTCAATTCGGCTTAATATTTACAAATTAATTATTTTTCGCCGTTTTTTTTCTCCCGGTCTTCACAACATCTAAATTATTAAGCAGGTGCCTTTTCGTTTCTCTCAGCCCTTATTACATATATTCACAATTCTGTACCTGAGAGAGAGCTAACATGTTTTAAATCCATTTTCAGCCGAATGTCCTAAATTCATTTTTGTTTATAGGTACAACATCATAATCTTTAATGCCTAAAAATCTCAAGCGTGTATTCCTTGTATTTACAGAAATAACCTTTGCCACATCGTTTTAAATACATTATTACATCGAGTCAAAACAACTTAAATGCGGATGAGACATTTCAAATTTTTTAACACAATGTGACTTAGGATATTTTTTGTTTACAGAAGACGGCTTCAGGGATTATTTTCAATTTAACGGTTTATTTTATTTATTTGCTGTGTTTTGTGTTTTTTTCTTATCTACAAGTGTTTCAAAAGTGCTAAATAAAGATTTTATTTACAATTATTATTAAATTTATTCAGAAATAATATATAAGCAGGAGCAAGTTAGTTAGTCCTATTTGAAAATAAATGTGCTATGAATAGCACATTTAACAGGCTAAATACTCGAATAGATCTAAAGAATAGTCAACCTAGCTTTGAGAGGTAACAAAGGTACTCGTAGTTAAAATCGTATTACTCTGTAACAGTGTGAGTTATTTAGTTATTTCAGTGTGAGATTTGGAATGCTTTTCAAAACGGAATATTCAAATATCTTTCTAAATTAAGAAAGGTGATATTGAAATAAGAGTTTGCAAGATATTTTTTATGAACCCCTCTGTATTGGCGAGAGATACATAAAATCTGTAATAAAGAAAATGTCAGTTAACGGACTATTAGAACCAGACCAAAGAGGTTCATCCAATTGACAAAATAGCTGTTTAAGTTACATATTGCCAAGTACCCTAGTTATGTAAGCCACTGCAGCCGGGAGTGAACTGCAAAAAAATACCTTGGAAGTGAATTGATAATCAAAAAAATGGTATATAATGTAAACTGAGAAATGTACCTCTAATGAAAAAATACCTGTAAAGGAATGGCTTTTCAGAAAAGTATTTAATGAAAAATTTAATCTATCATTCCACTCACCCGATAATGATACATGTGACTTGTGTAATTCCCTCGCATGTCAATTGAAATCTTTAAGAGTTGAAGAAGAGAAGTAAAAAATTTAACACGAGAAAAATGCATCTAGACGATGCTTCTAATCGATACAAGCTCAAATCAGAAGATAAACAGGTAGCCCAGGAAAATCGTCAATTAAAAGTGGTAATGACTGATCTCCAGAAATGTCTGCCAACACCTTATTGGATGTATGGTCAAAATTTTTATCTAAGAAAACTATGGACTATAAAGTCCATTGTTTATAATAATATACAGTCTACGTCTATATCCATATAATAATATACAGTCTACGATCCTATCGATAAAAAAACATGCTGCACGATGTGGGATGAAGTTAACGGAGTAAGAGGTGGGAATAAAATTTGTTGAAAATTCTACAACCAATCAACATGAAGGTTTAACGGTATGGACGGACAGTTGCTCTGGACAAAATATAAATATGATGATAGTCATGCTTTATTTTTTAAACTGCAAAAATACTCTTAATTGAAAATGATAAATTGTCTGTGTCATGGGTTAGTGGTTATTAATTAGAAATAAGGAAAAATATAGTTAATACAATAAGAGAAGCCAAACATTGTGCATCTAGTATTAATGTGACACTTAGTTGTGTTGGATAATTATCGTTATAATTCGTCGCATTTTTCACGTTTTTTAATTTCAGTGTTAATCCACATATCGCTACTATGATAGCAAAAGGGTAGATAAAGCAGTTTTTGTAATTATACTAATAAATAAAAGTATAGAGGGGTTATGTCAGTTACACATCTCTTCAATATGTACCTACTCCTATCTCAATCCCTTTCAAAACTTCATTTGCACTCTCCTGTAGAATTGTCAAGAGCAGATACAGCTTAATAATACCAACGGAGTATCGGCTCTAAAATACTCTAAGACATGTGTGTCACTATGTATAGGATAACATGTAATCAATTTTTAGCATTTTTATTTTTTGAATGGGCTGAAGGTTTCCAACTGAGCCAATTTATAATATTTTCTAACAGACCATTTATATATAAATTTTCACGCGCTATTGTGGCCCCTCAATATTTGAGGGTAGAAAGTTAGTGATTATTTCGAAGTTTACAGGAAATTAAAATCAAGTTCTGTCAATCTGATTTTGTCAACGTTTGTTTTATTATTAAACTATTTACATATTTGTTAATCCAAAACACAAGTGGAAATCGTTTAGAAATTTACGATATATTGACAAAATCAGATTGACAAAGCATTATTTTGCTCTCCTGTAAAGTTCAAAATATTCAATAATGCCCTTTCGGCTTTCTTTTTGATTTCTCAGGTGAAGTCGAATTATTAAGAATGTACCTAAATACAAATCATTAACGGAAAAGATATAATTTGAATAGTATTAAAACGACTTATAGAGATGTATCTCAGCTGTTGATTCCGTATTGTCATAGCCTTCGACACCCCGTCGTACATTTGACGATGTTTGGGCCGTGCCTATTATTCCGTTTTTAGGTCAGTCCAGCGCACTACGCGGGCTACCTTAACCCAGATCTCCGCGAGCGCTCGCAGTGCACTCCTCCGATCAATCTCTGTATTGCATCACCCTCGGAACGGGGTTGTGAGTAGAGACATGCAGCATATAGCGGCTATAACAAAGACCTCACACTCGACCGCATCAAAATCCGCGTGGATAAGCAACTATGTTGATACGTAACAAGAGAATTTCTTTTTACCCTTAGCATTTATATATCAGATCTAGGATAGACTATCGAGATATTTGATAACAGTGCATTAGACAACTTTAAAATACGCATATGTATATATAAATGACGGCCTTTGTAGCCCAGTGGGCATGACACTGGCTTCTCATACCTGGGGTTACGGATTCGATTCCCAATTAGGTCATAACACAAGTGAAGTATTTCGCTACGGTTAAAAATGTTCTCAGGTTTACACGGCCGTTCAGAATCTTTTGTGTGTAGTTTTCTGGGATATTCTGCCGTGTATATGTGACCTCTCTGACCGACGTTTCGGATCCCATTGCAGGGTCCATCATCAGCCATTGCAGGGTCCATCATCAGGGCTGATGTTGTCGGCCAGAGAGGTCACATATACACGGCAGAATATCCCAGAAAATTATTCACAGAAGATTCGCTACGGTTGTTTGTCCTCATGGCATAAAAAATAATATAAACGAACGTGGATAACCCACACGTTTTTTCCACGGAAAAATATTCGCCTGTAAATCTTGTCACAAGTAACTTTACAAAATGTGAAGAAAATTAAATTTAGACATTATATACGCAATTTTATGCTTCAAAAAGAATTTATCACTTCAACAAGTCCAGATCGCATAGCTTAAAGCTCCCACACACATTTCAACTAAACACATTAACAAACATATACAGCATATGCTAGTTGTCAAGTCATCAGATAAATACATTATGTAATGAATAAATAAATAATTAATAGTAGGTATCTAAGGGATGTAAAGGAGGCGAGGACTGACGGAGGCCATGGCTCGATATGCGCTGTAGACCCATTGAAGAAGAAGAAGAAGAGATGTAAAATAAAATTCAGAATCTAAAACTAACAAGATAATAATAAACATATTTAATGAATGATCAATGATTCAACACTGAAAAGCAAAGTTTAAAAGAAAATTTGGTTACCACAGAAGAAAATTTGATAAGAAAGATTAAAATTGCGTGCAATGAATTAAGACTTGAAACTCTAGGGAAAAAAAGTCTAAATTTAACCCTACAGAAGAGGTGTCGAAGTAACTAGACATTATTTTATGGAGCATTTTATAATAATTGCAACCAAAATTTTATTTTTTTACTTACATTGATTGTTCAATAAACAATTACTTTTTTCAGAATATTTTGAGTATGTTCAACATTTTCAAGAACACAACACTGCATTTTATCCCCAGGGGGACATTATTAATCAAGATATATATCATAGATGTTTCATAGAGACGAAGCTATTTTTTGTATGGGAATGTAGGTATCTAAGACTTTTTGGGTACCCATAGGACTGACGAACTGGCTTAGTGATTACAGTGTAACGTCACAATTCCACCCATGACAGACTAATACATCTATCAAATTTTTGGATGTTGACATATGAAACAAGGTGTGCAAGTTAAATATATAGAGATGTCTGATAGATAGTAGCAAAAACTTTACAGATGGATTCCTGCCTTAATAATGGGTCGAAAAGGTTCAAGCAACCATGACCTAATATCAATAGGTTTGGAGATATGCATACCCATAATGTAATTTTTTATTCAATATTTCCGACTCATTTTTTGAACTATCATTACAGTGACTTATACCTACCTATGAAAAATTCATTGGCTTTAATACAAGTTGAATAATATTATAAAAACCTTGCAAAAATTTAAAATTGAATATTTTCACAAGGTTTTTTATCAATTTATTTGAGTTGTATTGAAGCGAATGAGTTTTTCACAAACGATATATGTTACTGTAATGATAGTTCAACTTTTTTCGAAAAATAAATCAGAAATATTGAAAAAAATTCGAACTTTGATATTGCATATCTCCATAACTATTGATATTAGGTCATGGTTGCTTGAACATTGTCGACTCATTATCGAGGCAAGAATCTATCTGTAAAGTTTTTGCTACTGGCAGGGTGTCTCAGAGGCAGTTTAGAAGTTGTATACAAATTCCAAAAATAAAAATTTGATAGATGTGGTAGTCTGTCATGGGTGGAATTGTGAACGATGAAACATTGTATAACTTCTACTACAGAGATATACAAAAGAATGAACATCATAAACAATAGAGATGATGGTATACGTCTCCCACCGGCATGGAAAAACATTTTATTCAACAGTAGATTTCATAGTAAAAATAATATATTAACGCGCAAAAACCAATTAAATACAATCACCGAACAGGTAAATATCGACACAATAGACACACCATCGAGTACAAAGCGCATCACAAGGAGCCAGTCAAACCCAAATTCCCAAAAACCAATAAGGCTAATAATGACCGAAGTACCCAAATTTAGATTTCGACTTGCCAGACCTCACTTGGTAGTAAGCTTCCGATACGAACGGACGTGCTCACACTGCCCCTCGTGACGGAAGTTTATTAACAAGGTACCCTGAAGATGCCTGTTGTGATTTAGGCGTAACGTCGATTGACGAATGAGGATCAGTTTTTGACGCGGGTTACCCCCAAAGAAATTAATACTAACATTTCTCATACCCGTGAAAACTTGTATTATATATATATGTATATATATATATATATATATATATATATATACACACATATAATATAAATATAATTTAACTATCATATAATGCACGTTGCAAAACACATTTTAGATCCCTCGATTTCTCGACTATTTAATAATATGAGAAGTGACGTATTTAGTACAAAAATATTCATCGACATTTTTTGTCGCAGCAGACTTTTTCGGCCATATTTTAGTGATCCCTATCAGGTCTGATAATAGCCACACAAAACTTATTCCGAAATATCAACAACTATCAAAACTGCATGAATACTGGCCCATGAACGTCGACTACAGCAGAAACTGGCTCAGGACAAAAAACAGTTAAAATCCGACGATTCTATATTATATCAAATAAAACTCACCCAACTTAACGCAAGAATATTCCTAGTAGCTAGTCGAATGCTTGTCAATCATCGGCAATAACTTAACCTGTACGTTTTGCAATGTACCTATATATAAATATGTAAAATTCAACTAAATAAAATAATTTGTATTATAATGAAGAATATGCAGACAAGTTGTCCATTTTTCCAAGTTACTTACTCTTTTAGTAATAATATATTTATAAATGTTCATCATAAAAACGATTTTGAAGTACCTACTGAAAAAATAATCACAGAAGACCGAACTAGTTCTTCCTTAAAGTAGGTACGTACTATTTTTCGTTGTTCTTTCTTTATAGGTTAAAATATTTTAATTTATATGTTAATATTATTTAAATTGTATTTAAAAAACGCATTTTTAACCAATAAATAATTTGTAAATAATATTTTAAAACATTGAAATTTTGAGTACCGTTCATTCAAAATAAAATAATATTGTATTTACCTTTCTTACGACCCTATATGTGAAGGTACACGTATCACACCTCCTAGCCCTGGGATTCAAACCCACGCATGTAGGTTGGCTAGTATTTCTACTAAATATTTCTTAATATAATTTCATCGCATTAATATTACCGATAATTTTATATACTGTTTTATGTTTATTTGGCAAAAAAAAGTTATTATTATTTTTTTAATTTATTAGGTTCGCGATCATACACCGACCAAATAAATTTGATTTAAAACTACGCATCATTTTTTACCATTTTTACCATAATCCTGTAAATGTCACCGCCACCACGGGACACGCACAAATATTAATATTTTGGTGATAGGACATTCGTTTTGAAAAAACCTTTCACACGGAAACATCGCGCGAGCCAATGATCAAACCGTCGCTTCCGAAATCGGCGAAAACATTCCAACCGCGGTCTGGGATCAATAGCGTAGGGCCTCGGACGGCGCGAGAAGGTCCAAAGCGTAACATGGACAAGCGCGAAAGGCGAGGCGTGAAAATCTTAACGCTTTATCGAAGGTCTGTCGAAGTTTGAAGAAGGCGCAACGAATAAACTATAGTCCACAGAGCGCGAGGTTGGAGATTTAGCTAGAGGAATCACGAGCAAAAATGTCGGCTGTCCACAAACACGACGGCCTGCACGTCCAAGAAGGCATCCAAAACATCGTAGCAGTCACGACGGTTCGGACAGGCCGAGACGTGGCGCACGTCCGGAGGTCGCCGGGTTTACCTCTCTTGCCATGACGGCATGTCCTGCGGTCACACCCTGCCGCCGCCGCTGGCGAGCTCGTCATCCCCGATGAGCATGGTCCGACCGAGGGAGGAACAGGGCTGTCGGCGGAGCCGCGCGTGTGACTGGCGCGCGGGCGGCGGGCCCACTGCGGCGGACCGCCCACGCCCAGGGCGGCGCGTGGCGCGTGGCGCGTGGCGAGGCACGGTTACGTTTACCGACTCGATTTCATCATTTCGATGGCAAATATTTCTCGGCTGTACTTTGGGTCCCCGACGCTCTTAGGATAAGGGAACGAAAATCAAAATGATGATGACTTTCGTGATGACAAATGTAATGATCGATGTTTAAATTATTCACTCTACGCACCTACTATCGTTTAACGCGCGACGTTTCAAGCTGAGTTTCATTCATTTACGCGTGCCTTACAAACAAATCGAGACGATTATTTATATACCTACCTATTTTTTTAAATCAAAACGTTTCCGTGATATATTTATATTATTGTCAATATTCTTACTATTGTCAGTAGGATATCAGACCTTTGCTGTCAAGGACGAGTGGTCTGAACACTCGACAACAAATATTATATTAATTGTAGGTACTGTAT
This sequence comes from Agrypnia vestita, assembly GCA_016648135.1. Lineage (NCBI taxonomy): Eukaryota > Metazoa > Arthropoda > Insecta > Trichoptera > Phryganeidae > Agrypnia > Agrypnia vestita. The sequence continues at coordinate 18,487 of JADDOH010001549.1, forward strand.
TGTATTAAAGTAGCTTGTTGGCGTAGTAGTAATAAATCTCGCCTAGCAGATCCAGTGGTCGGTGGTTTGAGCCCTATTCCAGGTCACCAGCAAGTTAGTCCTATATTCATAGCACAAGCGTTTACCTTACTTTAAAAAAAAAGTAATAAGAATATTGATGCGACACGTATTACGTATTCGCATGTCTATATTTTTCATAAAAAAATCTTCCCTAAACAAAATATAATAATTTTGCTTTCTTGAAACACCTTGAAAAATATTGCGAAGAAAACAAAGTATTTTTAATACCTGCGAGTATAAATTATTATTGATATGAAAAATTGCTCAAAAGATTTTACCTAAAATGATCTATTCACCGAACGCAGACTATCGTCACTCACCCAACCGAACCAGCTTCTTCATCCTCGATGCTCTCCTTCCAGGGCCAGCAATCTTTTCTCGCACCGCGAGACCCAAGCTCTTATACTTCTCTAAATGACGCATTACGAATCCAAGATATTAATATTTCTATGTTTTTATTTATTTCTACATTATTTTGAATTTCATAAGTTTATGTGTGTATTTATTTACTAAATCAATAAATACATAGTCATAAAGTTCTTCTAATCTTTGTATTATTTTTTATAAAAGAACAAATTAAACAAAATTTCGTCTTATATAAAATATCGGTAATGATTCATATTCGTATAATGAGTGTAATTTATGTCGAAGAAAAAAAATTTCTTTTTCTTGTACCTTATCTATTCACCGAACGCAGACTATCGTCACTCACCCAACCGAACCAGCTTCTTCATTCTCGATGCTCTCCTTCCAGGGCCAGCAATCTTTTCTCGCACCGCGAGACCCAAGCTCTTATACTTCTCTAAATGACGCATTACGAATCCAAGATATTAATATTTCTATGTTTTTATTTATTTCTACATTATTTTGAAATTCATAAGTTTATGTGTGTATTTATTTACTAAATCAATAAATACATAGTCATAAAGTTCTTCTAATCTTTGTATTATTTTTTATAAAAGAACAAATTTAACAAAATTTCGTCTTATATAAAATATCGGTAATGAATCATATTCGTATGATGAGTGTAATTTATGTCGAAGAAAAGAAAGAAGACTTTTAATAAAACATAATTTATTATTTTTCAATTCCAGTAATATGAACTAGTGGCGTGAGTGCAAAATGGGGAAAACCGAAGAGAGACGTTATTGTTTAGAAGGGGAAGTATAAAATTATTATATGGGCTCATTCCTATTTTCTTGGTGTACTTGAGTGCTCTCACGTTAAAAATGCAATCAAATTTATTGGGAGGTAAGTATTAAAAAAAGTAAAATAAAAAATGTATTATAACACTTTAATGTTAAACATTTCCCCATACATTTTACATTTGAATAATTGTATTCATATCATTGTTATTTTCGTCCCTTATCCGTTTCCACGGATATTGGCTACGAGCACTTTGCTTACTGCGGCCCGGAGCAGTCTACAGCGGACTGGCCAAGCCACGATCTTCTTCTTCCAGGGCTCCGACTTCCGGCAATCTCTCCCTGCATTATTAGATGCGAGATCTCGTACTTCTCTGGATGTGTCTTCACATGTCCTAGATATTGAAGTTTTCGGATTTTTATTGTTTTAATAACTTATTTTTCTTTATTCATCCGAACCATATCATCTTCATTCGTAACTCTGTCCATCCAGCTTATTTTGAGTATTCTTCTAGTAGATCCACATCTCGAATGCCCCAAGTCGCCTTATCAATTCTTCGGTAAGTGTCCATGCTTCCATTCAATAAAATAATACCAAAAACACGTAACATCTGACCATTCGCATTCATAATCCAAGGATGAGATCATGACTGCAGAACATCTTTTCATTCGGATGAAGGTTGCACGAGCTTTCTCGGCCTTACGGCATTAGATCTTAATTAACCGAAGGATCCCATCTTTCGTTTAAATTTCAGCCGAAGTATACATTACTTTGTACCTTCTCTAAGTTTTTTTCCAGCAATATAAAAATTTTCATTCAAATTAACTGCGTTATTTTTGCTATGAGCTGTACGAGTATTTTCTTTTAGTTGTATTAAGTTCTAACCTAAAATTCTCACATGTCTTCACTACTTGATTCAGCAGATGGATTTCAGAGATTTTTATTTAAGTTTTTTTTTGTTAAAAATCATTAATAATTCATGTATAAAAAGCGAACCATACATAGTCAAGAGAAAAACATTATGAAATAATAAATTCAAATATTTGGAAAAATGTATGTTTTATATTTTTTTAAATTAATAATAGAAAACAATCCACATCATTATCATCATCTTAATCTAAGCTACAAAATTTTATTTAACTGTAAATAGTTTCGGATATTTTATACGAACCGTATGTATTTCCGAGAAGCGAATCTCGAAGTTTCGTTGAATACTTATTCAACGTCATAAGGAGGACGACCTTTACCTGCGGAGGCGGAGGTCGGAAAAATATCCGAAACTATTTACAGTTAAACATGTCTAACGACCGTAAGAACAACCTTAACTCTTTAATACATAATTTTATCTGACCAAATCTATCTAACCTAACGTAATCAAACCTAACTGAATTAAACAAACCTAATTAACCTAACCTAACCAAACCTAACTAATCTAACCAAAACTAACTAACCTAAACTTACCAAATCAAACTAACCCAAACAAAACTAACCTAACCTAACCAAACTAACTAATCTAACCTAACCAAACCTAACTAGCCTAACCTGACTTACTAACCAAATCTAAACCTAACTAACTTAACCTAACCTTACCAACTGTAAACCTAACTAACCTAACCTAAGTAAAAATAAAATATTTTCTAAAAAAATTGTGATTCAATCCTATATTCAAAGTTACTATATTAATTTTTTGTTGTCCCTATATTAGCTACGATTTGCGTAAAGTAATACTATCCATAGAAAGTGCGTTTCAAATGTCAAAATTTTGATAAAATTTAAATTTAAAATTTAATAATTTTTAAAATATTTGCAACCGTAAATCAATTTTATTTCATTTTTGAAATCAAGGCCTCAACTACTCAAATGTCAAAATGTATACGGAAAATTTCTAATTTTAAAGTGTAATAATTTTTTTAATACTTATCTACCAATAAATTTATTTTTGACATAAGGGATCTGGTGCAGTCACCAGGATATTTAAAAAAATCGGAGTAAGGCCATGTCGTCGGCTAAGAGTGTAAATTTGCTACATCACTTTGACACAAATTTACAGGAATAAAATAACGTTTAAAGTGAAATAACTTTTTAAATACTTACGACCCCCAAATTTTGATTTCAGTTTTGACATCAGGGCACTCCACTACGCCAGGATACTTTTTTTATGAAAATCAGAGCGAGGCCATAAAATAAGAGTTTAGCCAAACAATATAACAGAATAAAAATGTCGGATGGCTATCCTTCGTGAATTATTTCGCTTTTCTGTCTCCAATGAGGTTCTTTCCTGTGTTTAGAAATAATTTTTGAAGATTTTTTACAGTTTTGTCAAGGTGAAATTTCTCCACAAAACTTCGTATCTCCCTATTTCCCACATAGGTTCCAACAAGTACCGATTGGGTATCCGAGAATGAAGGGTACGTTCGACTACCGAGACACTTTTTCTCGAGGAATAATAAAATATAACTGATTAATCTGAGATGAGAGTCGTTTGAGAACCGAGGTTTCACCGTACATTAAATGTATCAAATAATGCAATCGTCAAAACGTACCTACGCATACCTAAATGTTCAGCCCAAGCGAAAAATACATACTTAAGCATCCTACGTATTACGTAGTGTGGGCCAAAGTGGGCACAATAATTTGGTCGTTAATTTTTAAGCCACTCGAGCGATGAAATTATTTGCAAAAGTTTGTTGTAAGAATCACCCATACCGGGCGCCAATGGGCACGGCGGTCGGCGTCCCGATCGATGCGTCGTAGCGGCGAGAGGGCGTCGGGCGCCTGCGCAGTGGCGGCGCGGGTGGCGGGGGGCGGGTAGCGTGGCACGGCGCGCGTGGCACGGCGCGCGTGGCGCGTGCGCCGCCAGAGCGCCCATGCCGCCTTTTGTTTGTCACACAAACATTTAACTTTTGACCCATTTTGACGCATTATACACAAACCTGACCTGTTCCGACAGGACAGCTCCTCGCCTGTGCGGAGCAACCTTCGTGTTCGCTCGATTGACGATGCTGACGATTCTGATTCATGTAGGTACTCGAGAATGTATGTGTATAGCTTAATGAAAAAAACACTAACCAAAAAAATTTGAATTCGCGTACAGAGTCATGCACATACGAAAAACAACAAACAACTCAAATACCATATTGCGTTTCATACATTTGAAAAATGATGTAGCTACTATCATTTCTAGAAAATAACGTGTTATATTTGTAAATTAATATTATAAATAACATTTTTCTGATTGCAAGCTTGTATTTCAATTTTTCACTTGTGTCGAATGTCGCTCTATTGGAGCGACATTCGACACATAAAGGCAATTTCACGGTTAATTCGTCCACAATCGAGGCTCTAGCCCTAGCCATGTTCGACTCTGTAGCGGATGGTGACCGCTACCATTAACTAGTAGCAAAAACTTCAAGGGAGTCTTTTTCATTCAATTTTAAAAAGAATTTACAATGTAAATTCTGTATAAAAATACAGAATTTACATTTCGATAAAATATTATTTACACTTTGGATGAAATGTCAACAGTTAAGGAGATAAGCGACTTCGTGTATAACTTCTTTACTGATAATTCTGTATTTATGTTTTTAATTATTTTATCAAATTTTAATTTATTATATATTTGTTAATTTAAAAAAATCCTTGTAATGCGTACTAAATTATATTTTTGAATTCTTTTTTGCTCTGTAAGTGGTCGACTGCCTTCAAAAAGGTAATCCCTAGGTAGGCAGTCGAAGTTTAACATAATACAAAATAAGATACGAATAAAACTTACCATTATTATTATCTATTATTATTATATATTATCTAGGTATATAAATAAAAATTAATCGCTAAATGTGTTGCTAAGCGCATAACTCGAGAACGGCTGGACCAATTCGAATAAAAAAAAATTTCTAGTTTTCGTTGAAGTCCGAGGAAGGTTCTTATGAAGAGAAAATTTGAAAAAATTGCCCAGAAAAACGTAAAAACCCCCATTCTTCTTTATTCCATACAAACTTTAGTCGAAAAAGCAGTAGTTGAGTTTCAAATTTAAAACAAGAATAAAAGTTTTAAATTTTTATGCTATTTATAAGTTATTTATTTTTATTATTTATGCGAGTAAAAACTCGCTGATACTATTTTATGTATGTGAGTAAGAACTCGCTGATATTATTTAAATTTTTAAATATATGAACTGTTTGGAACAGAAATGTTAGTTGTGTTTTTATATCTATACTAGCCGATTAGCCCGGCTTCGCTCGGGACCATAATTTAGAACTTTAACATTTTAGAACTTTATCAAACGTTCTGGAACCTTCTATAGCCACACTCCGCCACTTTGTTTGGAACCATATAGAAATATTCTAGAACTTGCTAGAGCTTTATCGAACGTTCTGAACCATATAGATTCACATACATTCTCCGACACTTAGTTTGAAACCTTTAAGAACCTTCTTGAACTTTCTCTTTCCATAACCTTCTAAAGCATTCGAGAACCTTCATGGACGTTCTGGAAACTTCTTGACTCACTTACACACTCTGCCACTTAGTTTGGGACCATAAAGAACTTTCGGGAATCTTTTAGAACCTTTTCTTTCCAGAATTTTCTAAAGCTTTATCAAACGTTCTGGATCCATCTAGACTCACCGACACACTCCACCATTCAGTTTGGAACCTTGTAGAACCTTCTTGAACTTTCTGCTTCAAGAAACTTCTAAAACATTCGAGAACCTTCATGAATGTTCTGGAACCTTCTAGACCCCCAAACACACTCCACCACATTGTTTGGAACGTTAGAGAACTTTCTTTAGAAGAATGAAGAATCTTCTAGAACGTTCTCCTTCAGAACAGTTACCGAAACACCCGCTACTTTGTTTGGAACCTTATAGAACTTTCTGAATTCTTCTAGAACGTTCTCCTTCCAGAACTTTCTAGAGCTTAATCTAATGTTCTGGAATCTTCTGGTCTCACTGATACACTGCGCACTCAGTTTACAACCTTATAGAACTTTTGGGAATATTCTAGAACGTTCTCTTTCCAGACTTTCTACAGCTTTATTGAACGTTCTGGAACTATCTAGACTCACCGGCATACTCCACCACTCAGTTTAGAACCTTATAGAACCTTCTTGAACTTTCTGTTTCCAGAAACTTCTAAAGCATTCGAGAACCTTCATGAACGTTCTGGATCCTTCTGGACACACCGACACACTCCGCTACTCAGTTTGGAACCTTATAGAACTTTTAGTAATCTTCTAGATCATTCTCCTTCCAGAACTTTCTAGAGCTTTATCGAATGTTCTGGAACCTTCTTAACTCACAGACACACTCCGCCATACTGTTTGGAACGTTAGAGAACTTTCGGGAATTTTCTTGAACGTTCTCCGTCCAGAACATTATTAAACTTTATCGAACGGTCTGGAACTTTGTAGAGTCACAGACACACTCCGTCACCAGAACTTTCAAGATCTTTATCGAACGTTCTGGAACTTTCTAGACTCACCTCTTAGTTTGGAACCTTACAGAACATACGAAAATCTTCTAGAACACTCTTTCTAGGGCTTTACCGGACATTCTGACACGTTTTTGACTCACCGGCACACTCCGCCACTTGGTTTGGAACCTTATAGAAATTTTCGGGGTTTTTCTAGAACGTTCTCCTTACACCCCTTACAGAACTTTTTAGATTGAATTTTTCCCGAACCTTCTAGACTTACTGACATAGTCGACGGGCCCATTCTGGAACAATCTGAAGCATTTGCGGCCTTTCCATTACAAAATATTGTGCTAGAAAGCACATTTTCGTATATATATATATATATATATATAAACTTTGATTTTTTTGAAAAAATAAATAATGAAGGGCGGGCTTCATAACGGGAAATTTTCATGCAGACGATGCATTTTACATTCAATATTATCGAGAATAGTTACGGAACACAAATTTAAAAAATAAGGTGTGCGTGTTATTTTCTTCGCTGTTTTTAAATAATCGCTTCTCTATCGACAAACAATTGGATTTATTTTTTTGGTTGTTTGTGTGCTTCCATTTATACTCAGTTCAAGACTCATGCCACCTATAAGACGTGGGCGGAGCAATTTGGATCGAAGAACTAGAAATTCTATAAACCAAGCTAATTTTCACTTTAATCGGACTGCATAGCGACGATTTTTTTCTTTTCTCATACTTGAAAGACACCCCACTATTTTTTACTTAGCCATATATTTAGAAAATGGTCAAAGAGTACATTTCACGGCACATAACGCATTACAACGAACTGTTCAACCACCACCTTGACCAGTTTTTTTGAAATGTGTCAGAATGAGGATTTCGCCCGAACACTGCTAGGTATATTCCGAAATGCCAAAATATTATACTTGGAATCAATCAACAAAGAAATTTCAACGGTGGAAACAATTTCAGGTTACACCGATGCAGTAGGTGGAATTTATTCAGTCCATCCAAGCAACGATGAGTGTTTTTATTTGCGATTACTATTAGTCAATGTTTGAGGCCCAACATCACTGCAACATTTACAAACTGTTAATGGTGAATTGTGTGGCTCTTACAAAGAAGCCTGTCAACGTTTGTAACTGTTAGAAAATGACGCTCATTGGGATCAAACTCTCGGTGACGCTATCATTTCTTCACAAGCTCATCAAATATGAACATTGTTTTCTATAATTATATCAACATACTCCCCATCAAAACCAATTGATTTATGGATCAAATATAAAGATGATATGCATGAAGATATCTTGCATCAATTGCGCATTAGAACAAAAAATCCAAAATTACAAGCCAGTGAAAAAATTTACAACGAGGGTTGATATCAATTGAGAACATGTGCTTGATGGTGTATTGTTTGAACAAAGTATTGTAGCGGTACCTGTTCAACCCTGTGCCATGTACCTATCGCCTGACCTAGAGTATTGTTTATATTAACAAAATAAAAATCTCCGCGATATAAACAAAGCTACGCTATAAACGAGCTAGGGACACGGCGACACCACACCAGTCGGGCCACTACCGTAACACCAGGCAGATCTCCGCGCGTCATCATTTTTCTTTGTCCGATCCTTTAATACAGTTGCCGGAAAACTTCTTGAAATTCTTTGGCGTAGTGGGGGAATGCGCAGAAGACGAAATTTGGGTCTCGTTGGTGGAAAGGTAGATGCGCAAACTCCCCCCCCACTACGCCGTAGAATTTCAAGATGTTTGCCGTACTGTACTTAAAGTGAACGCGGCAAGAGCGGTGTGCCAGAACTGAAGAGTGTACTATTCTAACCTCTACCTGCAGAGAATTGGCATGAGTGTAAGTTATTTATTTATAAGTATCATATCAGTTATAAATTCTTCAACAGTGTAACGGTTGTATTGTAAAGTATTATAAAGCAGCGATAATAAATATTAACACGATTATGTCTTCGCCAAACTAAAAAAATGTATTAATTAATTAATTAAATTAATTCCACTTGATTGTCAAAGTAGGTTGTAGGTACCTACCCAATTTATACTATCCGCGCAGGTATTTAACTACTGATATTTTCAACGACGAGAATGGCTAGATGAAATTGAGGTATGCTAGCCATAAAAATAACCAGCGCATGTTGACTATTATTGTCAGCTGTCAGAATCGCATGAAAATTTTGGTCTATATTCTGTGATGAAAATGCTGAATCGATATAGGTCGGTCCGTCATTTGAACATGGTGACAAAAATATTTTGTTTTTCTGTAACAAAGTTAAGTTATCAGTAAAGTGAATTGTTTCTCTTCGAAATGTGTTTTTGAGTCGCTATCATGGAAAGTTAAATGGTCAGTAATACGATTTTTTTCTATGCTAAGAAAAAAAATATTTTCATTTTCTAGCATTATGATTGTTCATAGCAGCTCATAGCTCATATTTTTATTTTCTAATGTTAAGAGTATCGAAAATGTAATGGGACTTAGTGATAAATTATTATCAGATGCTGATATGAACCCTTACTATGGAATAAACTTTCATATTATTTGTCTAAAAAGTTTTTTAAACTCTGTATGGAAATTCTGTATGTATTTTATTTTATAAAAATCATTGACTTTTGGGATGTAGATTGTAATATTAGGTCTTTGGGAATGTTAATTAATTTTACCAAAATCTTTTCATCCATCGATGTATTTTTTTACCCAAATATTTTATAAAAAATCATTGACAATTTTAGTATGTAAACCTTATCTTTATTCATCCCTTTGTTGATTTTTACTTTTATTGCAGGTCGTAAACTTAGCTTCATCATCCTTTATCAATTTGGGATTAGTCTTACGAATTTTCCGTTTAACATTCATGAGAATTTTCGAAAACTACCAGTGAAAAAATGTTAGCATCGATTTAGCTTTTCCATATCATATGCATTACTGTATTAACTACGGAACATATATGTAACGCTAAAATCACAACAGGAACGTAGCTAAATCATCGGGAATGAAGCAATATTAGAAAACTATGAATAAAGATGAGAGTTAATTTTTTTATAATCCTAGATATTATTTAGTATAACCTAATTTTTCTGTACATTTTAAATATTGTTTTAGGTAACAAGATGATGTTCTTGAGAATAAATCTTAAACTTACATTGCTGATCTTATGTATCGGTGTAAGTTTTATCATTATTCTGTGGAATCAATGTGGCCATTTAACAATTGCTTCTCTGAAACCTGGTAATTCACGTTAATGATATTATCATACTAATTTTACATAATTCATTAATGTATTTCACGTTGAGCTCGATTGCAGAGGGTGCTTAGGAACTGAGTTATGTGATAATTGTGCTTGCAATGAATATGCTTAAAATACATCCATAGGCATAACTCGCTAATCTGGTAGGTTAAACTGCAGACCACTTTTTTGCCTGCCAGGACACATAGAAGCCGAGGACTGCCTACTCTGTCATTTAGTAGGTGTGTGATGGCCCTAGGATTTAAAAAACAATGTGTATACAGCAAGCATAAATAAATACTAATGTTTGAATATGCAGGAGGTGCATGAATTTTATTTGTAAACAAACTGAATGCGGGATATAATTAAGCCTCAAGAACAACCAAGTCACTTGATGTGTGCTGCAGCATTAATAATAATTAATCATTTAATCAAATTACCTGGATGGTGTTCGAATTATCATTTACGATGAAATTAGCATTTTGGGACTTGTATATTTTAAATATTTCGAATAATGATGAATTTCGACTTATCAGGGTTGGAATTGATGGGGTTTTACTGTAATTTTTTTTATTTTGTGTTCATTATATACTTGTGTTTCATTATGTAACTCTAATCTATTTTTACAGGACCTCCTTTAGATACAAGACCGAATTTAGGAGAAGAAATAGAATGCCACATAAATGGGGAATACTCAGTCTCTTGCCGAAAAGAAGGAGATGAAGTTTATATTCCGTTCTCATTTTTACATAAATATTTTGAAGTATGTAGTTCATAATTAACTGAATTTAAAATCATATGAAAGAATGACTTATTTTTATGATATAACTAATTATTTTAATGTTGCCATCTTTTCAGATTTACGGTAAACTTGCCTCTGACGATGGAATTGACAGATTTGAATGGTCTCATAGTTATAGTAAAGTTTATCATCCTAAATTAAAGTATGATCCGCATGGTGTGTTTGGAACTTTTGAGAATTATAATGTTGAAGTGCGGGAAAGGGTAAAGTGCATCAGCGCTATAGACGGAGTTCCTGTATCCATCCAATGGGAGCCCCAAGGCTACTACTACCCGACACAGATTGCTCAGTTTGGGCTGGCCCACTACAGTAAGAATTTGACAGAACCAGAGCCGAGGCGTAAAGTTATAGATGATAGTGAATCCCACTTGGCCCAGTGGGTAGAATCAAAGGGGTCTACTGTGATCAGAATTCGCGAACCCACACTACACTCAAATATTTTACAATTTTCCACGGGTGATCAGACAGTTAACCAAGTTTTTATCAAAATGAATCATGTTCTAGATTTCATTTTGAGTTTTGATGTGTTTTTGAAATATAATTCGAGCATTATAATTTGTCTAAAAAATCAAGAGAAGAATGATGTATACTATTTGCATTATATTCCGAGTGATGTAATGATATCTGCCCAGGTGCGCATTGCTGCTACATTTCGATTAATTTGCATGCTTTTTATAATATATTGTAATAATATGGACATTTTTACAGGATGAAAATATTTATCATGGAATTGGAAAAGCCAATGTTTGGAAACACTTGACTAGGGATTTGATAATAGATCTACAAAAAGGACTGGCTTATCAAGACAGACCAAAGAAAAAGCTTTCTCGGTCCAAATTTAAGGTAATTTATTAAAATTAACTCTTTTTTAGGACTCAAGTATTGGAATTGTGTCTCAGTTAAACATAGATGTATATTTTTATAAAATTCTGTTATAAGTCCTTCTTAATGTAGACATTCATGTGATATTTTTATAGTGATCTTCTACATTCTTCTTTCTTTTCTTTTTGCCGTTATTCGGGTTCATTTGTCTGGCAAGCCAGTGTCAGTATCTTAGTGATGGGCCGGGTCGTATTTTTTCAATTCGAGTAATTCGAGTTGAAATGTTGGCTGACTCAAGTTAATTCGACTTCAAAGTTAATTCGAGCCCGCTCGAACGAACGATCTCAATCAGTGAGTATAGTTTGTTTAGGTTTTACGTCTTATAATTTGACCTTGACCGGCATAATTATTTATTACCCGCGTTTGATTTTACGCGTATATAATAATAGTGGCACATATTTGCAGTCGATATGCCTCATGAAAAGGAAAAGAGCATTGCATGGTGAGCGACTCAAACCATATGAGAATGCTTGAACAATACGACCGCGGACAGCGCGGATGGGCGCGTCGGAACACTTCGTCTTTATATTCCGACGACAGCCGAGCTGTTTGTGGTCGTATCGTTCAAATATTCACACGTGGCTCGAGACAGCGAGTTGACTCGTGCTGCCGGAAACACAACTTTAGTCGACTCGCTGGCAGTATAACTCGAGTAAATTAACTCGAGTTGCCCATCGCTACAGTATCTTCTGGCCTTTTACAAAATTAAGTTTTATATTTTGAATTATCCCACTTACATCTGACCTTAAGCTGGTACAGTTAAATCTCACCTCTTTGGCCAATGTTTGGAACATATTCCGAAAATGCGGTGATGATTGCTATTTATATTTATCAGATGTTTATATTTTTCAGTATAATTGTAATTAATTTGTACAATATTCAATACTTGATAATAAGTTAATAATTTATATTGCTAATATCTCAATAAATCATATGAATTACATAAAATATGTTGAGATTAATTTATTTATAGGTCTTGTGAGTTAGTCACGCATATTGTTGATACTCCCAAACATTATGTGCATATTTTTCGATCCTGTAAATCCTGAGATTGATAAACCTCAATCCCGGGATTTTCGGGATCGATACAAAAAATAATTTTAAAAGAGAATAGCGGCCCGTGTCTCTCAGAATTTGCCAAATGTGCAGGCTTTCTTTGTGCCGGTCCAGCCGCGCTCTCTTTCACTCGCGCACAGATGCGAGTGTAATAAAGCGCGGCTCGAGTCGTGACGTTATTGGTCGATCGATTCATTAGTTGTCTGTCTGTCTGTTCTCTATACAAATCTACACCATTTGTCCGATTCGAATCAAATTTTGCATACTTAGCTTTAGGTGGGTAACATAGGTGACATTTTCTACCTTCCCCTTTACTCCTTCACCTCCCCCTGATATATTTTCAATGCAAATCTGTACCGTTTTACCGATCGGACTCCAAATTTGGAAACTAATTCTTTAGGATCCGGCGTGTAACATAGGCGACATTTCCCCCCCTCCCCTTTTACCCCTTTCCATCCCTCTGATGTATTTTCAATGAAAATCTGTACCGTTCGACCGATTGGACTCAAAATTTGCAAACTTATTCTTCATGACTAGGTGGGTAATATTGGCGACATTTCCCCTTCCCTCTCTACTCTACCCCCTTCCCCAGACAAATCTACACCGTTTGACCGATCTGACTCAAATTTTGCACACGTATTCTTAGAAACCTTGTGGGTAACATGGGTGACATTTCCCCCTCACCGTTTACCCCAACCCCCTCCTCTGTTATATTTTCCACTCAAATCGGTACCTGGATCTGACCCAAATCTTGTATACTTATTCTTTAGGACCATTCGGGTAATATAGGCGACATTCTCCTTCCCCCTCTAACTATCCCCTTCCCCAGATACATTGTCTGTACAAATCTACACCGCTTGACCGATTGGACACAAATTTTGCATACATATTCCCGACGGAAAAAATATGCCACATTTATTCCCTATACATTCTATCCATCCCATCCTTGATAAAATGGAAACATTGCTTTAATTAGAGGCTTTGCGAAACAATGGAACCTTTGTTTTCGCCCACAAATTTATTTTCAACTTAATCCTTAACCTGTGCAACACCGGGTACGAACAGCTAGTTATAAATAATTTTCAAATAATTTTAATTTAATTTAATTATGACATGAATTAAGGCCAAATGTACATCCATTGAATTGCATTTCGAGGTCCCTATCGTGAAAAAATTATAAATGCTTGATTGCCATTCTTCCCACAAAGCCCGAAAGAACATTTTCTGCGTCTTATATTGGCCGTAAACTGAGAAGCCATTTAGTTGATTGGATTATCGATAACCTTCTCAGCCTGAGAACATATTTCCTAAATTCTGAAAAATAAGACACTGAAATCTTACTAATTTCTTATTGGATATTTTAATACTAAAATGTGCCATATTGACGGTCTCTACATAACAGTAGAATTAGCAAAAATTTGATTTTTGCTTTATTATCATAAAGCACCCAATTTACTCTGTATCCTTCTCAGATTCGAGGGCTAATTTAGTAATTAGGCATATATTTGCAAAAAAAATTTCATTTTATTTATTTAGGGATACCGAGAAGATATAAAAAAAAATTTGAAAACTATTTATTTTTTTATAATTTATTTTTAATTTCTATAATTTTAAACTAAGGTTAGTGTGAAGGGTATCATATATGATATTTGGTGACTGTAGCATAAAGAAAAAATATTTTGCTTCTAATTTATAAGTTAATTTTTTTTTTATGAAATTATTTGCATAACATGTAGCAGATTACTTACACAATAAGGTATCAATAAGTAGTAGGTTTTATGGATATTAATTTTTGTGCATTGTGGACAAAAAACAAATGTTAGGGAATTACACCTTGATAGTCGACACTTTGCAACAAAAATCGCGATGTTCACTTGTAAATTGTTAAGTCAAAATTAATTTGTCGAGGTCGAAATATGCGCTGTCAGTAAAACTGTGTCTTATTTAGCCAAATACCCTGAGCCTGTGTTGGACAACACAACCAGTAAATATATTTTCGACATAGACATGATATTTTAGGCCCAAAGAGGATATTTTCGGACAATGTTGAAAAAATGAATTTTCATTTTAAAAACAGCAAATATGTATAAAGGAAAATTTAAATTTTTGAAACATTATTTAAGATGGTAAATTTTAATTTTCAGATTCGACAGTATGTGTACTGACGGTCTATATGATTAAGAGTTTAAGCCTGATTGGTGAAACATTTAGTTCCTATTCTTGAAAAATAATAAACAAAATTTTAATTTTAATTTAAACTAAATTGAATTGAATTGAAGAGTTGAGTTAAATTGAACACTAGTGTAGTTTGGAGAGGAGCAGTCCCTCCTAAATGCAGAAATTAGGATTGTTATAAGTTACACCTGATGATGAGAGGTAGAACTATACAAGTGTTAAATTTATCTCAGTGTGTGTACATTACAATTTATTTTAAATTAAAATAATCATGTTGCACCACCAAGTAACTGCCATAAATATCAATTAATAACAATTTTTTTACTTTGTTTGTCAATATTCTTTATATTGTTTTTTTTTATTAATAATCTCTATATTGTTTTCTTTGGCAGGTTATAATAATTAATTAATTTGTAGGTTATAATAAATAATTATATTTATTATAACCTACAAATTTATTTTTTTGCATAATTTTATGAATGCATTTTTGTCATAATTTATGGGCAATAAAATGATGTGCTTTGTAGAATTATAATAAAGGTATATGTTCCACACAAAACGGCGAACGGCAACGATTTAGCTAAATTATAGATAGGGAAGTTGCACGATCCGACGCCTCGTCGCAAACACGCGAATTTTACACGAAATTTATAGAATAATTAATTAATTTAAAATTTAAAAATTTTAATATTAAAAAATTAAAAAATTTAATAAATTCAAAAAATTAAAATTATTTCACTTTTCAAAATTTACACTGGACAGAAAGGAGATTTAAAAAATAAAACACAGGTTCAGGCTATGAAACCGCGGTGCACTGAACCGGCAGGCACTGACGGGCATTACGACTGTTAAAGACGATGTAAAAGAGAAAATCTCACACTGCCTGGTCCATTTCACCGTCCTTTATTTATACTAGAAAAACAGACATAACGGGATTTTAACGGTCAAAATGGGATTACTGATGGAGGGGAGAAACATCTTGAGATGGCTCAGCAGCAGATGGTGCTGGACCATTTATCTCCGCGCGGGTCAAAGTCACCGGCGCGGGCGATACCGTACCGGTGCAGCGTCTAGACGGGTCATTTTGCCCTTCTATCTAAGATTCCTCTCGATCGGAGAGATGTATATACATGAAAGTTATATCAATTTGGGCGCTTGGCACATCCGCATATGAATTTAATTATGACTAATGTGTCAGCGCCCGCAAATCGCCTCTAAAAGGTCGATTCCTGTCTCTCGATGTATCTCCCTTAAAACTAATCGGATTGTTTATTTTATAGTGAATCCTGACAGGAAATGACATGCCGAATCCAACGGTATACGACATGCCAGGTTTTGTGCATTTAAAAAAAATCATCTTACGAATTTTTTCGTAATACGGCACGGTCATCCCGCCACAGGACGCCTGCGTCTGGTCCATAAACCAGTTTCACCTTATTGGATGCTGCGTGCGGTGTGCGCACGCTGGACCGATCACCTATTTGGGGGGCTTCCTCTCAATCTATCGCGCAGTTCGAAAAAACTGGCAAAAAAATGTATTTTTAATGTTATATTTAATCTGCGAAATCGCCGTCATCTTCCAAAATGAGATGCGTGTCTCGCGGATTTCCTGAATGCACAAACCTCTTTATCTCCCGTCAGTATTCATCATTAATAAGACCGCCAAAACCCAGTCACTTTATTTTTCAAAAAACACAAACAATACAAATACAAGAAATACTTAAAACTAACCAAAACATACATAAAATTGTCCTACAAGCTATTGGGGCCCCAAAAGATATTGAATTATACACCGTTACAATAAATACACAAAATTATCAAGATATAAAACATAGCAACGATTAAGTATACAATATTGACATAACAGTAAAAAAGCAGAGATAATCATGAAATATGGAATGACATCTTACACAAATTCCAGACAGTGTACACATATATGTATAGGATAACAAGGACATTCAGTAATTAATAAAAAATATTTTTCTATCAAAATGTTCACCTTTATAATATTTATTTGAATCGAAAAAATGTCAAAAAGGTCTCATATTGCAGCATTAATTGTCGCATAGCGGGAGATCCTCCGCGTGTTCGCAGTCTGTAAAAGTGAAAGCTTGGGCCTGCCGCCGCCAGGGTCGCATAATCGCCTCGGCGCCTGTGTTTCGGTGAGGCCGCGGGTTTTGCTACCTGTAGTGAGCCTTCATTGACATTATTTTGTGTTCTCTGTCTGGAATTTCGCAGGCATAATTTTGAAGTGTCGCGGGACCATATCCCATGCGGAACAGTATAGAAGATTTCACTTTTGTACGACTAAGATCAAAAATATGAACACCACAAGGTGCTTTATTTTAATCTATACCTATAAAACTCAATGTCTATCTGTCTGTATGTCTGTTCTCTATACAAATCTACACCGTTTGTCCAATTAAAATTTTATATGATAATGCTTTAGAACCCGGGGATAAAAATTATATGATAATGCTTTAGGACCCGGGTAACATAGGTGACATTTCCCCCTACTCTTTTACCCCTTCCCTCCTCCTGATATATTTTCGATGCAAATCTATACAGTTTTCATTGAAAATATATACAAATCGGACTCAAAATTTGGAAACTTATTCTTTAAGACTCGGCGGGTAACATTGGCGACATTTTCCCCCTATTCTTTTACCCCTTCCCTCCTCCTGATATATTCTCGATGTAAAATTTGCAAACTTATTCTTTAAGACTCGGCGGGTAACATTGGCGACATTTCTCCCCTATTCTTTTATCCCTTCCTTCTAACTGTCGGCCTGATATTTCTAAGTCTGAAAAAAGATAATGCATCAATCATGTTGAAGACGGTCATAAAAGTAATGGCAGTCCCTGTGCATATATTTTTTCAAAAACTGTAAGCTATCAAATTTAGCTTTTTCAATATTTTTAGGTTCATTGTAAAGATTTGCAAGATTTTTGTTAATAACGCGAAGCCTTTGCGGTAACAATTGCCACTCGTGTGGCTGACGCTATTTATAAAAAATATTGTCCATTTTTGTATAGCAGTCCTCTAATGTCAGTAACTACAGGATCTCCAGTTCTTTTGCCTGGTCTTATCGAATCCAATCGACGTATCTTTTCATAATTTAAAAAAAATGCAAAATCTAAGTGGTTAATTATATACGGCTTGCTTGGACGAGCTTGTGCCATTATATAATCATTCGGGGAGTAAATAGGTGATTTAAACAGACGTTCTAATGTGGAATGGACACTGTCCACTTGCATCATTGTGTGTCCCTTTTCAAGGATGATTTGTTCTGTTTGAATTGATTCATTCTCTTTCGTGAGATTTAGCAGAGCAGAGGATAATATCTTTTTTCAATTCTGGTAGGAATATCCATCCGAAATGTATTTTTGATTAATTTTTGTATTTAATAAATCGACTAGAAAAGTTGTGAATTCATTAGCAGTCACTCCGCCGTCACCTTCATGCCACACGTATAAATGTACTTCCTTATCATTGTTTATTTACAGGGTATAATTATAAATTTGGAGTTTTTGTTTATATTAGGTCCTTACGTATGAAATTGGCGTTTTGCCGTACTGGCAAATTTGATCTCAAATATCTTCTCTTTGGTTAGGAATTCCAAATCCAAATTTATACAGCTATTTACTCATGTATTTGTGTTTTGAAAATTATAATTCATTTGTTTTTTCCTCAATTGTTTTTTTCTTTGCGTCACTCAGTTTACAAAATGAAAAACTTGAAATATCGCGTTATTTACGAGTACGAGTTCCACCGTGGCACCAGTGCTGCAGAAACGGCTCGAAGGATTAATGATGTGTATGGCGACAGTGCCGCAAAAGAAAACACAGTGCGTTTTTGGTTCCAACGTTTTCGTTCTGGAAATTTCGACCTGCAGAACAACCCCCGTGGACGGCCGGAGACCAAAGTTGATAATGAAGAATTGAAGGCTATTGTGGAAGCGGATCCATCGCAAACCACATCCGAGTTAGCTGCAGGCTGCGGTGTTAGTGATAAAACTGTTTTGATCCTTTTGAAGCAAATTGGTAAGGTGAAAAAGCTTGAAAAGTGGGTACCTCACGAATTGAGTGAAGCAAATCAACAAACGCGCGTTGACTGCTGCGTTGCATTACTCAACCGGCACAATAATGAAGGGATTTTTAATCGAATCATTACCTGTGATGAAAAGTGGATCCTGTACTATAATCGGAAGCGCTCATCGCAATGGCTGAACCCTGCCGAACCAGCCAAACCATGCCCCAAGCGAAAATTGACTCCAAAAAAGTTACTTGTGAGCGTTTGGTGGACTAGTGCTGGTGTCGTTCACTACAGCTTTTTTAAATCTGGCCAGACGATTACGGCAGATGTCTATTGTCAGCAAATGCAAACCATGATGGAAAAGCTAGCTGCTAAACAACCGAGGCTGGTTAATCGCTCTAGGCCACTGCTGCTTCATGATAACGCTAGACCACACACTGCACAACAGACGGCTACCAAATTAGAGGAGCTTCAATTGGAATGTCTAAGACATCCACCGTACTCTCCGGACCTTGCCCCAACAGATTACCATTTTTTTCGAAATTTGGATAACTTCTTGCAAAGGAAAAAATTCAACTCCGATGGGGCAGTCCAAACCGCCTTCAAAGATTTTATTGATTCCCGTCCGAATGGTTTTTTTAGTAAAGGGATCGATGAACTACCTGTGAGATGGCAAAAGTGCATAGATAGCAATGGTACATACTTTGATTAAATAAATATATTATAATAAAAAAAAATCAGCTTTATGTTCCTCCCATACTAAACGCCAATTTCATATGTAAGGACCTAATAGTATTGAACAGATACTTATAGTTTAGGTAATAGTAAAATGCTCTGTACGTTCATAGTCACTACTAACACATCAGAGGAACACATTGATTGAGCGTTTTCTTTAACAAGATAAGCTTCTTATTTTTTCTGGATGTGATGTTCAAATTCTTCTGGTGTTAAGTTGCCTTCCTTAAAAACAGTACATGTGTCACACTTATCTTTTATAGGTTTAAATATGGATATTTTCTCATTTTTTAATACTGAGCTGAAGAGTTTACGCTGTGTTGCTACTTTATTACTCATAGAGCACCATTTTTCATATTCTTTAAACATGTGAGTTTTGCTTCTGAATGTATCCTCTAATACACTCTGCTTGAACTGCATCTGCAATAGTGGCTGGGTACTTTTGGCAATAAATCCAACCATTCCTTCACTTTATTTGATTTCATTATATTCACAGATATTATTAATTTTTTATAAGATTTTGCCGCCGAATTTTCATTTAATGCTGGCTTTTTGTTTATCCGTTTCACCCATTGAGACAGGTTACGTTATTCAAGTCTATTGTATTTAAAAAAAAATTTTAGATACTCTAACAAGTTTATTCTTGTCATGAGGTAGAAAGCAATCAAATCCCATATGTTTTGTAAGCTGTTGGGACGTAGATATTTTGCGCTTTCTCATAATCGTCCAAATATGTACAAGATTTTTTATGCAAGCCTTTTTAGCATCCCACATTTCTAATATTAAAAAATTTTCTCCATTTGCTCTTCGTTTATTGTTGCACAGAGAAAAGTTCGAGGTGATTTTGCTTCACATGCATTGTGACTACAGAGTTTAGTCTTCTTAGTCTTTTTTGATTTAGTAACAAAACTGACATGCTGCTTATGATCTTGACTTTTCTCCATTTTTCTTCCCATGTATAGTTACCCTTTTACTAAAGAGTTAAAAAAGATCAAAGGATCTTTATTAAAGGTTCAACCTTTCTTTTTATCAAAAATATCCATATCAAAGTCCTCATAAGATTCATTTACATTATGATCAAACTAAATCAATTCACCTGTTTGATCATCCAATATAAAATTAGAAGTAAAATTATCTGTACGTGTGTCAATAGGATTTACTTTATTTTGATTTTGATATATTGATTTTGTCTAAAATATAATTATCTGCGTTATCATTTTTCTAGCTAACTGTTGCTGACGCTTATTCTGTTTCGATATTAGGCAGTGGTAAATCGGGAGACAAAGTATCACTTTGCATTGGGCTTCATTCAACAGTAGTAAGACTGGGCTGAATTAGAGATGATATTGTAGTGTTCACATTACTTAATTCAGAAAAATTAAAAAACAAGATATTATCACTTTCCATTAGGCTATACGAGTAACAACAGCAGTAAGTCTGGACTGAGTTGGTGGTAACAGTGTAGTGTCCAAATTAGTTGAACATGCCTCTGAAAAATTTGAAGAATAGGAATCATCATCTATACAAATTTAAACTGTTTGACTGATCTGACTCAAATTTTGCATACCTATTCTTTAGGGGCCGGTGGGTAACATAGGTGACATTTTCCCCTGGATATCCCATCCATCCCAGCGTAGATTAAATGGAAACATTGTTTTGAGAGACTTTTCAAAACAATGGAACCTTTGTGTCCCACCAAAAACTTATTTTTAACTAAATGCTTAACCTGGGCAATGCCGGATATGAACAGCTAGTATATAATATTTCTTTTGGTCGTTTAAATAAAATAAAATAAAAATATTTTTTCTATTGACTAAATAATATTACATAATTAAAATATAAAACTAGTGGAGTTATGAGTATGCAGAATTGCGAAATTGTAAACATCTTAAATCACAAAATTTTGGGAATCCCTGTCAATGGTGTATTTATTTTGACACAAACGGAAGCGCTCTGCGAATCAATTTTTTTAATGTATTTGGACTTATTTAATTGTTTATTCTCTTATTTTATGCTCAATATTATATTTTCGTGCCATATAACTATGTGTGATTATGTTAATAAATTTAAGTCATGCGTAAATTTTGCATTAATATTATTACGTGACAAATCAACGGCCTGTTTTAAAGTTCTTAAATTTTTAGGGTTCGTAATTATTTTCTTATTTTATTTATTCAATATTGCATTTTATTGTGTTGTGTTTAATGTTGTATTGTGCGATTACGCATATTTTTTTTCGAATTTGTAGTCCTGTGTTTATAATTATTTTCTGATTTTTTTGCGGAGATTATCGGAGTTTTTTAATCTGGGTCTTTTTTATAGTAATCTAAAGTCTACTGTTTTCATGTATAAAAATATTCTTTTCAGGTTGCAAGTATTATTTTAAGTGGTCGTGGAATGATTGATAATATCACCCTTGCGTCTAGTGAGCACATGGCTCATTTCTTCGCGGCAGCCAATTGGTTTGTTAAGAATCAAGATCCAGAAACCGGAGGCTGGGCTATTCCTGTCCGGAGAAGACTCGCTTCAGGATTTGCTGAGTTAAAACCGGGATGGTGAGTGAATTAAGTTTCTGAATAATTTGAAAAACTTAACAAACAGCAATAGACACAAACTTATGAGTATTTTGAGTTATGAGCAATTTTCTTTCAAATAATTTGACTCGACATGCCAGTATTCTTATCATTCTTGTTTTTTATGCATGGACTGCCACACACGAAAATTCTCATGTGCTTTCTTGAAAGACCATCTCACCATCTTGATGTGTACTAATGCGAGCGGTTATTTGAAAGTTAAGCTCTTGCTTGTGTATCATTCTGAGAATCCACACGAACCTTCAAGAAACAGAAGAGCCAGTTAAATTATATGTGGAAGTCCAACAGTAATGCTTGGATCACTCTTATTTTGTTTGTTAAGTGGATCAACTATTTGTTCGTTGAGTGGAGCACGATACACAAAAGCTGTTGAATGAACAAGACCTGAGGCTGATCACCGAATAAATTTGGCCCTATTTCACAAGCAACATAATGTTACTACATTGCTGAGAGCTCATCTGTGGATGAGGTGAAAAAGGCTGAAAAATCTGTCATCTTCAAATGAGATTAAGGAGATCTATAAAATTTGAGAAACACTGCAAGGTTTTGTAGAAAAGCACCACCCTAATAAGGCTTATGGCACTTCCCTTTATATTTTCGATTTATTTATATATGTATATTTGAAACTTGAAAGCACTAAGAAATTTAATAGATACAGTAAAACTCTCTCAATATGTTTGTCAAGGGACCAGCAAATAAAAGTTGTTAGGCGTGAAACATATTGACAGTGATTTCAGTATTTTCATATATTATTTACACTTTCTAATTTTGTGTTTTAATTAAATTTTCGTTTATATTTTTAAAAATTAAGTAAATATATACATTTGTAAAATATTACCTATTTGGATAGTACCTGAGAGTCAGAAAACAATAAAAACCACCAAAAGAATACAAATTTAAGCACTGTTATAAAAATATTTTATTAATAACCATACAAAAAGGAAACCATAAAATAACTTATGTATGTATGTCACTACCTATGTGCAAACCTTAATTTTAAAAGAAATTATATAAGTTATCTAAATTACTATAGCAAAAAATTTACCTTTCTTAAACTAAAATTATTAAAAGAAAAATCAATCAGAATTTAAATATAAATCAGTGTATATGGACAAAACGAAAACCTCGCGAATACGAAAAAAATACGAAAAACTACCTGTAACTTTACCTAGCTTGGTTCAGAAACATTTGTTAAAAAGAACCATTTTTAAATAGTATTTTGCTTGACTTCATTTTACAAATTTATCCCTTTTGATGATTTCTACATAATTTAGGTGTACAATCAACATATCACCTTGAGCAAAGTCCAAAGGATTGTAATTGCAGGGCGAACTTAACACAATACATTAATAACATTCTTTTGTGATTAATTAATGATTGATGATTAACTTGGATAATTCATGATTGATGGTTAACTTGGTTGACAGCTCTGTATCGCCCGGTCTATAAAAATCCTTTTTGAACACTTAATAAAGTTTTGTTGTTATATATAAAGTGATAGTATAGTGTAGATTTTTAAGCTCTTCAAGACAGATTGTTTATCTGGCGAAAAATTCCTTGTTTTCAACATCGTGAGTCATCAATGTTGTTTGAATGACAGCTCTGTGTCGCTCCATCTATAAAAATCCATTTGGACAGCTTATAAAGTGTTGTTGCTATAAGTAAAATGACAGTTTATTGTTGATTTTTAAGCTCTACAAGACAGATTGTTTATCTGGCGAAAATTCCTTAATTTGAAAATCAAATATTTCTTAATTTAAATAAAAATGTCATATCAAAATAGAAACTCCTCACAAATGTCAAACCCTCACGACTTTCTAGAGGAAGCTCGAGCGGAAATCGGCAATCTAATTAAAGTGACACAAGACCCGACCAAAAAATTTAGTAAAGATCAACAAAATTCAATTATCCCACGCACGCATACAATAATGGCCTTAATAAGCCACCTGGCCATTCAACTAGCCGATGCAAAGGGGAAAATAAAAGCACTTAGCCAGCTCAAACAACCACAAATTAGTTATGTGGAAACAGCAAAATTTAAAGACGTAAAATATTGGTGAAAATGAAACAAAATATTACAGCAGTGCCGAAGAGGCTCCTGGAATTGTAAATTATCAGGTGCGCCTGCTAATACAATTGTGTATTCTCAGAAATGGATTTTTCGGTCAATTAAGAATGTTTGCATAGTTAAGAATGAAAATAAAACAATAAACAACAAACAATAAAACAAAATTAGTATTACCAATGCGGCTCTGCAAGTGCTATCTATTGCAAGCCAGCTATTGATGTTGATATTTAGGATTAAGTTTTATTGTCTCGCCTTTTCAAATAATACTGTTTTTGTCAAACAGTTAATTTTATGGCTCTGCAAGAATCATCTATTGTGAGCTGTCCATTTTGTGATTTTTTCGGCGGCTAGAACTTTTGTGATGCCACCAAAACCACTTAATTCTTATTGCGCCCATTTTTCATTTTTAGAAAAGTTGAACAAAATTTTGTCTTCCGAAAAACATATTATGAAGATTTTTTGTATGGATAAATTGAGTTCGGCCATAAATATTTTCACTACTTAGGCGAGAAACGAAAATAAGCGGGAAACGTATTAAGCCTAAAAAAATATGGGATTTGTATGGGAGTTTTTCGGGACCGCAGAATTTAAACTTATTTAGCGGGGAAACTTATTAAAAGTGAATTTATTAAGCGAGTTTCACTGTATTTACCATTTTATTGATATCTAGGTACTCGGCAATGGGCCAGGGTCATGCAATATCCTTGCTAGCGAGGGCCGCCCACCGTTCTGGTAATTCTAAGTTTCTCCACGCTGCTCTGCAGGCCTTGCGGCCCTTCCGGCTCCCTGCCTGGCAAGGAGGAGTGCTAACCACATTCTTAGGGAAGTATGTTTGGTAAGTGTTATTAAAATTTGTTCTACAATTTTATCTTTCCTCATCTTACATTCATATTTATAAACTTTATATATATATATATATAATATCATATTTTTTTAAAATCATATTTAAGGAAAAAAATTCGCATGACTTTGATGCACTGAACATTCATTTGAAAGAATTCATTATTAATTTTTGCAAAAATCATTATCATCATTGTCGTCCTCTACGTTGTTTTTTTTGCTATCATCCATGAGAGTGTATCCATGTATATCTTGAACATTAATTTGAGAGTATTTGTTATTGACTCTTGCAAAAATAACCATCATCATTTTTTTTGGTTATTTGCTATCATCCTCGAGGATAGAATGCCCAATATAGATGCTTTGAATGTACTTTCAGAAGTATGCATTATTTATTCTCCCAAATATTATATACATGTATCTCATCATCATCATTTTCTTTATTTCTTTGAAATCATCCTCGAAGAAAGAACGCCGCTCGATATTGATGCAATAAACGTTCATTCTGTAATATTCTTTGCAAATATTATCATCATTAGCGTCTTCTTCTGCTTCTTTTTTTTTAATCAATGTAGAAAATTGAACACTGTTAAGCATTGGGTTACAAAACATTTGTTGAGTGGAGTACGATACACAAGAGTTATTGGAAGAACAAGGCCAGGACAAGAATGGAAATTTGACAATATTTATTATTTACAGGGGCAAATATCATCATCATCATCGACGGTTTCTTCTAAGTTTTATTTGCAATTAAACTCGATGATAGAACACCCATTGATATTGTTATAAGGAAAGTTTTATCGCTTCTCGGCCTGTTGGCTAAGATCAAAGTGTATAAGGAAAGTTTCTTCGGTATATTTCGCTTCTTATCATTTATAGATTGTCCCACAATATTGCCATTTGTAACGATCCATCAAACAAAATTCGAAATATGTTAGTGTAAATATCGTTATCATCACTGTCTTCTATTTATTTAAAAATGTTCTCAGGTTTTCACGGCCGTTCAGAATCTTCTGTGTATAGTTTTCTCGGACATTCTCCCGCATATATGTGACCTCTCTGGCCGACGTTTCGGATCCCATTGCAGGGTCCATCATCAGAGCTAATGTCATAAGCCCATATTTTATTTAATGCATCTCAATAACTGACAGATATGATTTTATCAAAAGTAGGTATGCATTTTTTATGTACGCATTGTCACAGGTTCGCCGGGGTCCTCCCATCCTTATGAGGGATGAAGATCCACCGCGGTCCGCTGCTCACCGACCAGCTCAGGGTAGGTCACAGGTTCGTTCGCTGAAGGTCTGCGGTTTAGTATAGGGAGTTCAAGCAATATAATTAAACACCATGATTCCAAGTTTGGATCTAGTATAATTTATTTACACCCATATTATTTAGCAAGGTGAATGTTAACATCTCAAAGTCTTAATAATTTATTAAAAGAAGTGAACAAAATATGACCATTTTATAATGCTAGCAATTAGCAAGTAGGGAAACAAGACTTTAAAGTGTAGCACTCATAGCTTCACTGCTCTTAAGAGAATAAAAATAAAGTACATAATAGTTTAGGATGCAAAAAATTTACAACCAGGAAAATTTCAAGTCATGAGGTTGCAATATGAGAGTTCTGAGTATTCCTTAAGCGAAAAAAATAAATAAAATAAAATAAATATCTTATAATGCTAGTAATGGTGAACAATAGCAAGGTTTATAAAAAAAAAATACAACCAGGTAAGTTTTGAGTAGTGTGGTTGCAATATGAAAATTTTGATTATTCTTTAAGAGAGATAAAATAATACAAATAAAAATCAACATTTTGTAATTCTAAGAATGGTGAACAAGAGAAAGGTTTTAAATGGTGATGTTGTTATATGAAAATTTTGATTATTCTTTAAGAGAAATAAAATAATAAAGTAAAAATAAAACAAAATTTTTATAATGCTGAGGATTGTGAACAATAGAAAGGTTTTATATAAAAAAATTACAACCAGGAAAGTTTTAAGTGGTGATGTTGCAATATGAAAATTTTGATTATTCTTTAAGAGAAATAAAAATAAAATAAACATTTTATAATTCTAAGAATGGTGAACAAGAGAAAGGTTTTAAATGGTGATGTTGTAATGCGACTGTTTTGATCATTTCTTTAAGACAGAAAAATAATAGAATAAACCCTTTCCTTTTAAAAGAAAACATGATAGATTCTAAGAGAGAAGAGGATGAAAGGTTTCCAATTGTAAGTTCGCATTATAAAATTTGAGCGATGCTTAATTATCAACTTGTCTAGCTGAGGTTAAGAACAAATAAAACTGAATGTTGGTTTATAACATTTTGTGAAAATGATTAATTCTAAAATGATGAAATTAAATGTTTCCCATTATAAATTTTAAGCGTTGCTTAATTATTAATTATCCAGCCGAGAATAAAGAACAAGGCAATTAAATTCGTAGACAAGAGGTAGGTAGGCATGTGAAGTTAATCCAATATTAATTTAAACGATGGGTAGTTTTATGCTCGAATCCAACATCATGCCGATGTGTCGAGTTTTTAGACGAATTTCAGGGCTCCAGGGCATCTTCCAGCCAGAGCAAGCACGGTAGAAACGCAAATTTAGTTAGACAAGATGGCGCCATAACGTTTTAGATAATGGAGGGCTTTTACTTCTTATTTTGAGGTGTCCATTCGCCGGTGCCTGGCCTCCTGGGATAGCATCTTGAAGTATGAATGAGGGGGTCCTCGTCGATCATATAAATGTGGTGTCGCCGCAGGCAGGAATCACCCTCTTGTCCTCCGGCATTCCATTTTGGACGACCTCTTCCTCTCGCAGATTGCTTTGATCGTTGTCTCCACGGGATCGCCCTGTGAGGGTACACATTCAGAAAACATTAGGCAATATTCAAATACAAGTATTTATATTACAGGACACGATCTCGTCAAAACATTCTGATACATATATTCATATGTATCAGAATGTTTCCATGCTACTAGTGGTGTACCACAGGGATCGCATCTTGGACCAATACTATTTCTATTATTTGTGAATGACATTTCAACAATATTTAATGACATTGAATATTTGCTGTTTGCAGATGATCTAAAAATCTTTAAATCAGTAACCAACATTTATGACTGCAACATATTACAGCAAAACCTAAATTCTCTTTCAGTATGGTGTGAAACGAATAAATTGTACTTAAATTTAAATAAATGCAAAATTATATCATTTACTAGATTAAAATCAAAAATAAATTTTGAATACTCTCTATGTAACACCAAACTAGAAAATGTTGACTGTATTCGAGACTTAGGGGTATTATTCGACTCGAAACTTACTTTTACTAATCATATTAATGCGATAACTTGTAAGTCTCTAAAATTGCTGGGATTTATTTTAAGGACATCACGCCCATTTCAATCAATTGAAAGTATTAAAATGTTATACATGTCTCTTGTCCGGAGCCAATTAGAATATTGCTCATCAGTTTGGTCTCCATATTATAATGGGCATATAGACAGTATTGAGCGTGTCCAACGCAAATTTCTCAAATACATTAACTATAAGTTAAGCATACCAATACAAAACATAGAATACAATTACATATTGAAGAGACTAAATTTACTTACATTATATGATAGAAGAAAAATTTATGATATAG
The DNA here is from genome assembly GCA_016648135.1 of Agrypnia vestita. NCBI lineage: Eukaryota > Metazoa > Arthropoda > Insecta > Trichoptera > Phryganeidae > Agrypnia > Agrypnia vestita. The sequence goes on from JADDOH010001549.1 coordinate 47,209, forward strand.
TTCTTCTTTACAAAATTGTAAACAATATGTTGGACAGCCCTGACCTTGTAGCATGTATCGATTACAATATCCCTTCCACACATAGAACTCGACAAATTGTCACATTCCATCGCAACAATTGCAATACTAACTATCAATCAAATTCTGTGATACACAGAATATTGGGAACTTGTAATGAATATGGTTGCATGATTGACATTTTCGTCGACAGTCTGGAGAAAGTAAAGTTTACACTTAAAGAGGCAATACTGCTTCGTTACTGACTTCAGCTGTTAATATGTAATGGTGGGTAATATATATTTTTCGTACACATTGCCGCTTTGTACTTTATATTTTTAATTTTTGTACTCATGTTTTGGTGCTATTCCTGGTACTTTTAATAATTTGCTACTTGTAATTTATATTGTTTAATGTATGTTCTTTTTAATTTTATGATATATTTTTTTATGTAAAAGCCTATACGCATTGCTGCTCGTTACCTACTCTACATTTTTAATTTTTATACTCATGATTTGGTGCTATTCCTGAAACTTTTAATGTATGTGCTTTTTGAAATTTATTTTATACTCTTTATGTAAAAGCCTAATGGGCGTAAACAAATAAATAAATAAATAAATAAAAATTACTAGATACCTACTGCAGTAAACGCGGGCGATCTTCCCCGATGGGCCAGGGACAGCCGGTGATGCGTGTCTAAGACAAATGAAGTTCGCGCCGTTGGTCTTGCAGCTACATTCGCGTTGCTGGTGGGGAGGCCAAAGCGAATAATTGTTTTAAGTCCTGGTTAGGGTTTCCAACGTAGGAATTTGCTTGGATTTTATTATTAAAAATTCAAAGAGCTAAAGATGGATTCTAAGTGCACGAACCGGAATAATCCAAGATGATGGTCCCGGTGTGCATATAATAAAAATAATTATTTCACTGTATAATTGAATGTCCTGATTACAATATTAAAAGTAATTCAGACTTAAATAATAAGTATTAAATAAAATATTGCATTTTAAATTTTCAATAATTATACCATACATTTTGAATGACAATTATTACTTTATAACCATAGAAAAATGAATACAGAAGAAAAAACCCCACCAGATATTATACACTTGAGACAACGTTTTTTCCGATCCTCAAAGCACTTCAAAAAATCATTTTTTGTGATCTTGTTCAGCTCCTCCTTCGATGCCGTCTTTATCTTCTCAATCGTAGCGTACCGTCATTCTTTCATGGGCCTCTTCAGTTTCGAGAACAAGAAAAGTCACAGGGGGCCAGATCTGGGGAATACGGTGACTGTAGCATTATGAGTGTGTTGGCTAAAAATTCGCACACAAGCATAACTTTCAGGTAATATTTCTTATTGACTGTTCTACCCTGTGGCGACAACTCATAATTCACCACGCTCCTGCAATCGAAGAAAACTGTAAGCAAAACCTTCACATTCAACCGAACTTGGCGCGTTTTTTTCGGTCTTGAATGATGATTGAGCTTTGGTTTCCATATCGTAACCATAAACTCATGATTCGTCACCAGTTTGACCCTCTGGAGCAAATTTGGTTCATCGCGGACAGAGTCCAACAGCTCCTTAGCAATGTTAATGCGATGCTGTTTTTGGTCGAAATTGAGCAATTTTGGTACGAATTTCACGGCGACCCGTCTCATGCCCAAATCATTGGTAAAAATCGAATGCCACGAGCCAATCAATATGTTTAGGTCCTTAACAACTTCTCTAATGATGATTCAACGATTGGCCAATACTATTTACTTCACTACATCAATGTTTTCGTCTGTTGTTGATGTGTTCGGGCGTCCGGCACGCTCCTTGTCGTTCATATCTTCTCGACCCTCTCCTTTGTTTCCATGTTGTCCATGAGGACTTTTTGTACCACCGATAAACGTTGCTTTGGTCCAAGGTAGCTTCACCATACGCCACAGTCAAAATTCGGAATGCGTCCGCACACTTAATTTTGTTTTTCACACAAAATTTGATACAGATTCATTGATCCATTTTTTGGAATAGGCAAAAATCGAACACGAGCCAAAACATGTGCAAGCAAAGCAGCTTTCAAAAATTAACTGAACATTCAAAATGCCTGAACTTGTCAAGTTCAGCCATTTTGAATGTTAGTAAGAGACATGAGTACCAACATAGCGCCACAAAAAAATTTAAAATCAAATATACATAACCGGCGGAAATTCAAAATTCGCGATACTTTTTGATCAAACCTCTTACTAGTAGCTGCATAATAAAATTGATGACTTTAAAACCTATCATTACTGTTCAGATAAACTGTTTTAAACAAACTTTTAAATGGTTTTACAGGTATGAGGAATATCCCACGCTACCCGCATCATTTGTTCTGAATGGTTTCATCTATGCCCTTCTAGGGCTGTACGACTTGCGTGTGATCGCAGGACCGACTCAGGGGGCAGAGGCCAAGGCTTTGTACGACCAAGGTATGGATTCTCTGAAAAAAATGCTTCCCCTCTATGACACGGGAACAGGTAGCATTTACGATCTTCGACACTTCACATTGGGGGTGACCCCGAACATTGCTCGCTGGGATTACCATGCCACCCACATCAACCTTCTGTTACTATTAGCCGGGCTGGAAAAGGAGTCGATCTTCGCATCAACAGCTCACAGGTGGGAGGAATACATGCAAGGTAAAAGAGCTCCTCACAATTAATTCAATATCAATAATGACAAAATATTCAAATTAAATGTCATTAATTTTTTTATAATTTGTACATTGTCGCTACATCTATGCCAAAAACGTCTCTAAACCCACCTTTATTTTAAGAAAATACAATATACTCAATTTTTGTGTCTTCACAAACAATTTTACAACTGAAATGTATCACAGATGAAACATTGATTGTTTACAATTCAATTTATTGATTTGCAACAAGCAGTTTGTCTCTTATAATATTTTTTTGTTAAGGAGGAGCATGAAATTTACATAGAAATTGGGATATTTTTTACAAGAAGATGATATTATTTTCATTTTTTTATTTTAACTTATTAAGGTACATACATATTAAACTATGTATTACTTTACCGAATATGGAAAAAGAATGGCTGCATCATGTTCATAACTGCGGAGCTCCTCCCCCATTATAGATGCGTTTTTCCACGGTGCACGTTTGTCCTAGACAGAAAAGAAGGTCATGTACATATTTATAAATGAAATATCTTAAGTGTAGCTTACAGATATTTTAATTAGATAAGACATTTGTTAACAACAATTGTTTAAAAAAAATTGTTGGTAAAATTTTTTTTACTCAAATTATTCCCAAATATACAAAAAATGTTTTATCAAAAGTTCATTTCCTTCTTTTCTGTTGCATCTCATTCACGGCAGAGGATCTCTATGTAAATGGACATGATGTGGATATTTTTTTTCTTCTAAATTTTCTAGTAAAATAATATTGGGTTGAGGCAAGTTTTTGGAGAAATGAAAAGTTTTTTTGTTAATTTTTTTTTAATCAATAATACAATTTTCATCAGTCTTAATTACTGTCTACTGCCTTTCTACGTGCTTATTTATTCCATTGAAATAAAATTTCTGTGACTTGCAAAATATTAGTCAAGGGATATTTTTACCTGCACTTTTGTATACACGTTTTGTCATTTAAAAAAATTATAGTGACCTGAATAAGTAATAGTCGGAAGGAGCAATATCTGGAGAACAAGGTGGGTGTTTAATATCCCAATTCAATTTCTTAAACTCATGTTGGGTCATCAACGCCACGTCGCTTCACTGTCCTAGTGAAAAACTACCCCATTTCTGTTTGTCAAATGAGATCTATCCTTTTTAAGTGCAATGTTTAGTTTGGGCAATTATTCACAATACCATTCAGCTGTAATTGTTTAGCTATGGTATAGAAACTTGTAATAGACAATATCCTTGCAATCACACCAAACACAAAGCATTACTTTTTTTAAATGCATTTCAGTAAGTGGTCAGTAGAACTTTCCCAGGCTTACATCTTTTTTGTCGAATTCCTTTTTTAAGCCACATTGTTGTAAATAACCCACTATTAATCTCCTTTCACTGCAATTGCTGCAAAAGAAATTCGCAATAGACAATTGATGAGCAGTTCTGTTTTTATATTTTTCACTATATGTTTATATTATATATATACATAGTATAAACATATAGTGAAAAGAATGTATCCTTTATACAATAGAAAATACCTGTTGTTCATCAGTTTGGAGATTTTTAAATGTCATAAAAACATCAAAACTTTTGATAAGAGATGAAACGGATATCCGGTAACTATCCAGTATCCGGCCGAATACCGGATAGTAGTTCGATATTCGGCGGATACCGGATATTCATTAAACTGCGAAAATTTTATGAAATTAACGCCAAAGAAATGATTTATTGACAAAAGAAGATACTTGTAAGCAAACTAAAATTGTACAATCTAAGAAAAATTGTTTATTATTTATTTAATCCAGAAATTGGTTAGTGTTCAAAATTAAGCACTGGCAAATTTTGATGAATTAACAACTGGTTTCTCTTCATTTTACTGAAAACAAGTGATTGCGCTTATTTTCATAAACTTTACCGGCTTCAGAAAATAGTCTCGCTGTATACCCTACCAGACGGAATTATTACTGTTTTGAATTAGCTGACCACCATATACTTACTATGGTTGCAACTACGGTCGATTCGAACTATTTTCAAGTAATAGTCAATTTTGCTTGTGTTCTTTTCTTGATCCTGACACGGACTATTATTTTTTTTTGTCATTTCGTTGAAAAAATTCCAGCTTCGCGAGCGGCACTTTAGCCAGTCTCGTCATCTCTGTTTCTTTTAGCAGGCATAAGAGATGGCGGTGGACTTCCACTGTTGGAATATTCATTGCAAGCCATTTTTTCATCATTAGGACTTACTGTCGGGCTCTTTCAGCCCCCAAATAGTTTGTTTTGACCCTTGGGTCTAGGAGGGTTGCAATCAGGTAGTTTGTATCTTGTCTTAAGGGGGTGAAAAAACTTTTTAATTCAGCTTTCAACAAAGCTCTTGTGTATGGTGAGTCAATCGAGCGAATGAAGTATTATTCGTCGATTGACTCACTCTCTCTTGTCACTCACGACGACGCCCCGCGCAGCTCGGATCTAAACATGTTGTGGCTATGGGCCGAATATCCGGCGGCCAGATATCCAGCTATCCCGCGAAGAGGTTCGCCGGATATCCGGTATCCGGCAAAACCACTATCCGTTTCATCTCTAATAATTATCACCTCTTTGTTAAAAAATCGCTCAATTTCTATCTTAATTTTAGGCTCCCAGGCTGATGTAACTACTCTTTTTTCCATATAATCATTATACAAAGTGTCTCACAGCAAGTAGAAAAAACTTTGGGGGAGCCTTCTTCATTCAATTTTGATTAGAAAACATTTTTTACACTTTAGGTGAAATGTCGACAATTACGAAGATAAGTGACTTCAACAACAAAATTTTTTTTTCCAATATTTCTGACTTATTTTCTGTAAAATTTGGACTGTCACTATAATTACTTATATGGAATATTTAAAATTTACTTGCTTTAATATAAGCCAAATAAAATGACAATAATGTTACAAAAATATTTTTCAAACTTCTGCGAGCTAGACTTGAAAGACTAAAAGCTTGGTGATTGATATTCCCATTTTTAAAAAAAGTGATACCTACTGAGGAATTACCTTGCTGAGTCAGCCAGGTAAAATATATGCTCGCATCCAGGAGAAAAATGTCACAGAATAACGGAAAACAAAATTCAGTGCTGTATCAGAGCCGGGAGAAGCGCAACAGACCAACTATTTATGTTGTAATGAGCTATCCAGAAAAGCTGAGAGTATGGAAAAAAATATTTACTTGGGATTCACAGACATGGAGAAAGCATACAATTTGATACTGCGCGACACCCTATACAAAGTCCTGGACGAGTGCGGAATGGAAAGAGACCCTTTCAAATCTTGTATAAGACAAGAGCAATTCACTTCTTGTACGAGGATTGCAAGATTGTGTATGAAGAAATGACCTAATATCGAAGGAGTTCAATGTCAGAATAGGATTGCGACAAGGTTGCCCACTTCCACCGAGTTTATTCAGGTCAGGACAAGTCGGACGACAAGCCGGAAAGTCGGACAAGTCGGACGATAAGCCGGAAAACAAGAGCAGTGTTCAATCAGTATACAGGGGACGCCGCCAAAGTCAATAAAGTTAAATACCCTGGGATGGAATTTTCTAGCAATGGGAGGCAGGAAAGTGAAATCAGTAGAAGAATCGGAGTTGCGGCCGGTGTTGTACGTTCTTTATATAGTACGGTGATAAGAAAATCCGAGCCAAGTGTCAAGACAAGACTGACTTTTCAAATCTGTGTACAGGCCCACCCTAATACATGACCATCAAATTTGGATTAAATCAAATCAAAATTGCTATTAAGTCTTGATGGACAAAGTGAGAGCAAGAATTCAGGCTACCATGTTGAGTTTTCCAAGGGGGATAGTCCATTGTAGGGGTATGTTGGCGCTTCTGTCCACCGGTTGGACTCCTGGTGGGCAGAAGCGCCAACGTAAGGTATGCACTCGGCATGCATTCTATGCCTACTACTACATATGGAGATCACAAATAAAATGGCTTGGACGTGTGCTAAGAATGCCAAAGGAATGAGTACCAATAAGTATTCTCTTGGCAACTCCGGAAGGAAAGCGACCTGCGGGTCGCCCCAGATTAAGCTACAACCAAAAATGTATGAAAACAGAATGGGACTTGATTGGTTAGCACATATGGAACGGGGGAATATGGAAGCACCTTGTCGAGTCTTTGGACCCCCCACTCACTAGGACAAGGGGATGAAGATGATGATGATGAAATTTCTGTTTTAATCATTTAATTTGACTTGCATCTATGCGAATGAATTTTTAATATTGGATATAAATTACATTCATGAAAATCTAAAGTTGTACAAAAGATAAGCCAGAAATATCAACAAAAAAATGCAAATGTTAATGTCGCTTATCTCCATAACTGTCTACATTTCACTCAAGGTGTAAAGAATATTTTCTATTTAAAATTGAATGAAAAAGAATCCCCTGAAGTTCTTTCTTAGGTAAGAGACACCTGTATGAGGATATAAAAACATAACCTCTACTATGCAACTGAATAAAATAAGCAGCAGGGTTATCTGGCAAATAGAGGCAGTTTCACTGTCGGTAACCATCTTTGAAAACATGTTTTAGAAACATTTGCATTTTATCAAATGCATATCAATATTAATTATGCTCTGGTTTTTAAATCAGTTACAAACAAGTTTATCTCAATTTCAGAAATTGCATAGAGGCAATTTCGCTTCACATGAATAAATTAAATTTCTCTGCACTCTAAGGCCCGGTTGCTTCAAGTTGGATCAAAGTAAGCGTTCGTTTAAAGCATAGATTTTTGCATTCTCCAACAATCAAACAATCCATTTTTCTATGCTTTAAACGAGCGCTTACTTTAATCCAACTTGAAACAACCGGCCCGAACCCAATTGCTTTACTTAATTTTTAATTAAAACAAACCTGTCTTTTTTTTCAATGATATTTTTTTGTATAAAAATATGAATACAAAAACTCTAAAATAATTTTCATCATCGCCTGCATTCTGTTATATGAATTACTTACAGTGTTTGTACTCTGAGCAACCTTAACAATTGTGTAAACATCATATTTCTTTTTAATATTTGAGGTGTTTTTTTATTAAAAGTGTTATACATATATACTTGTGTATTCAAATGTACATATTAAATAAAAAAACTTGCTATCTATTTGAAGATGTTGAGAGCCTACCAAAAAACACAAAGTGCTGCTCTTAATTATTTATTTCAACATTTTTATAAAAACATTGTTTATCATTTGTTGTAAAAACAAATGACTAGTGTAATATTGATGTATGTATTGAGAAAAAAATTATTTCAGTATTAAATAATGTTATAATACTAAATTGTATTCAAAATTTCTTGCCATAATTTTCTTTTAAATCTAGGATGATTTTTTGGATTTTTAATGTGTTGGACATAATTATAAATATTTTTAGATTTGTTTGTAAAATGATTTTGTTTTATAAAAAGTTACATACTAGGTAAAATATAAGTTTTGTTTTTCTTATTAATAATATTTTAATTATTTTCATTCGTAAGGAACAGTGTAATATGTATGCCTGGAAAAAAGTTTTAAAAGAGGGCCTGATCGAGCATATATTATATTTGCATATGTTATATTAAGCAGATATTTTATACAAACCGTATGGATGTGTAGAGATTCGATTATCAACGTTTCGCTGATATTCTGGGCAGGAACGAGCAAACAAGGGTGGTTCTTCGGACCTCGCTTGTTTTAACCAATAACATTAGCTCGCTGAAAGGCGCGCGCAGTATGAGATACTTACTGTTGAGGCGGAGATATTAATTTTTTTATTTATTTATTTATTTATTTTTAGCGAAATTTAAAATAAATTAAATTTTAATAAATATTATTATTAAGTTCTACGGGTTAAGTATTTTTATGTGTTCTACGGGTTAAGTATTTTTATGCGGAGATATTCCTTGCTTTTTTCCAAAAAGCGGTTTCCCCCTATGTCAAAATCAGTCCAGGGGTGGTCCAGGGTAGCTTGATCGTAGTCATCCAGGTAGCAGTCCAAGTAACACGCAGGATCGAAAAACAGTAGAAATAAAAAAGCAAAGATGTAGTTAGTCTAGAGGTGAGCACAGCAATCCATTCCAAGCATGCGCCCGCCTCTATTTATTTCAAGCAATCCAATTGGCTTCTGTGAAGCTCTGTGTCGCTGGGCATCGAGCAATGAGGCATTAGCCACCAGGTGGCCGTTGTATGGACTGCTAACTTTAGGAGTCGTAGTAGCTCCAGTACTATATCATCTTATACAGCCCTTATCGGGCCTATACTCACATGTTTATATTTTTAACAAAGCAAAAACTTAAAGCAACACAATCCACCAAGCATGCTTGGCCTGACCACCAGAATTTATTTACTGGCCACTTATATGCACTTGTGTTCACATTTGATGAAAATCAACAACAATTGATAAATAACATTATAGGTACCAAAATCACATAAAGTCGAACTCGGTTATAACGAGCACGACGGGACCGACTAAATTTGCTCCTTATAACCGAGTCTCCTTATATCCGGGATAGGTAAATTTCACTTTCTAATTTTTTTTGATTGTGTGATGTCATTTTCAAGAGCAGCTAAATAAACATCCTTAATTTTCCAGAGCGATGAAACTGTAAAAGACGATAGTGAAAACTTTTTACAGACTTCGGAATTTTTGGCGCCGCGTTCTATTTCACGAATAATTTTGACTTTTTCGCGAACCGAGAGACATTTTCATTTGTTGGTGGACATGTTTCCGATAGAAGAATTCGCGTTTAACTGACTAGGCTTTTAAATGCTAATACAGTAAACTGCATAAAACAAACTGTCACCTCAAACATTTTGGAAACCAGTTATGACAGTTCTCGACCTTCAGTTCGGCATTCCTTTGATAAGAAATGCCGGTGAACTAATTTTTGCCTGTGCACGTGGCATTTTTGGACACACTTTGTGTACATCATAAAATGAACCCTAATTAAGTGCGAGCCACTTGTGCGAACCACTTGTGCGAGCCGCTTGTGCCCGCCGCTTGTGCGAGCCGCTTTAAAAGCATTGTTCATTGTTATGAGTAGGTACGTATTTGTTTTTTTTTACTGTAACTCAAGCAAATATGTATGCAGAGTTTCAAAATTTGCTCCGTATATCCGGGAATCGCGCTCCTTATAACCGAGAAGGATAGTATGGGAATATGCGCAAATCAAAATCAATTCACAGTTTTGCTCATTATAGCCGAGATCTCCTTATACCCGAGCTCGTTATAACTAAGTTCGACTGTATTTCCATTTATCCCTCACTCATATGTTACTCATGATCGGGCGCACCTGCACGACACACTACTGCAAATATCAAAAGTCCTTTTTAGGGCCATCGTTGGATCCTGTCCAATACAGCTAGTGATATCACAGTGCCTTCAAGAGAATGAATACCCTCTTGCCTTAGGGGCCAACTAGTACTAAGGGCGGAAGCTTCACTCTCCTGAAGATGCAGTGATATGACTTCAGTGAAACATCATAAATCGAATCTCTAGACATCCATTAACAGTTCGTATAAAGTATCGGTTTTATTTCAATACTTAAATATCTTGAACGACTGTAACATAAACCTTTATATTAGATACTTGCGAAACCCACACAATTTTTTACGTATATGTTACAGCGAATTTCCTGTGAGACTATATTTTCACTAGTAGAAATGTATTTTACCCGGTCGTGCAGAGTAGGGGCAGTGAAATTATCTCAATCAATGAATTTACAGATTCACTACATATTATCTGTTAAAATATATTTTGTCCACGAAGGCGCGCATTTCTCAAAGCATAGACAATATGGCTAGGCGCGCACTACAATCAGGCATAATGTCGCACCGCAGTGTTGTAACAAAGGGTTTTGAATTGTACTGCGCGCACTTAAGCGGCAAAATAATGCAGCCACGCAACGGCGAAAAATCTGTAACATGTTACAACTCGCTTGCGGCGCGGCGGTTAGTGACAGAATTACGTATCTTTTTAAAGTCTTAAAATGTCCATTTATAATATTTGTCCATTATTATTCTTAAATATTTGTTATTAGATTTCGGTTTATGTCTAGTACAGTCATTATTGAATGCAATATCATTACTACAATTTTTGCAATGAATCGTTATTTTAATTAGATCTACAGGTACATCGTCCTGTAATATTAAAGGAACGATATATTTTCTGAATTAAGTGAGAAAACATTGTCATGTAATCATTCTTTGATTACATTTATATTGTGATTAGCTGCAATAGTAATATCATTGCATGTTTTGTTCTAAAGAATTATTGCAATGTCATCAGCAAATGCTATCTTTTTCTCACGTTATTTAAACACTTGGTTTTTACATAAATTAAAAATAAGATGGATCTGATAATATTCCCCTGTGGGATTGCAAAATCCAGATTAAATTTCATAGGTAAATGATTTAATTCGATATGTGGATATCTTGTTTGATTCTTGTTCACTTATACACTGTGATATAGATCTGTAATCACTTTTTGTTACGTGTCTTTTTGTTTTCTTCAAAAAAGTACCTAGTATTGATAGGAGCATCCTCAAGTAATTTAAGAATAAAATAAAAACAAAAAAGTCAATAATTGCATATTCTAAGAATCTTTAGAATAAATAATTAATAACCACAAAATAATATATAGTAATTAAATTAGTTTGACATGACTGTTATTTTTTTGCCTCGCCTTGAGTAATTTTCCTACAGACTACGGAAGTTAGATTGGGTTCATCAGTTTCAGTAATGAAGCTGAAACTTGAGAGGTTCATGTACCTACTGGATGTTATTTTTGAGTGTAATTAGAAACAACATGAACTCTGCTATATGTTTCATTTGTAACAAAGTGGCTCTCTACTTTGTCCCTAAAAAGAAAATATATGCTTGAAAATAATGTACGTTACGACGCTTAACTGAATTTATTCTTAGTTAATTTATTCGATAATGACAAAAATTAAATCCTAAAAATATAAGTACCCAATCATTTGATGAGTTTAATCGACTGTCTTTTGTATTATAAGATTATCCCGAATATCGTAAGTGTTAGCGATTAAAATTTTAAAAATACTAATCATTGAATATCAAAGCCCAGAGTCCAGAAGTGTAACAGTTCGAGAGACAGAACGCTATCGCCACAGAATAGAGAATATGCTATCGCTCAAAGGATAAAAATTAGAAATACTACCGCTTTGTAGTGACTTCGGACTAGACTAGTGTGGAATGAGACACAAAACGCAAAAGGAATTTTGAAAAACAAGGTCCATGCGCCATTAGAATCTTGTTATTATATAATGAAGAATTGGTGCAGCTGAAACGTTCAACACTTCAGCATAACTATTTTAATAATATCCAGTATGTAATGTTGATATGCACAGAAGAAATGAATAACGCACTAAGAACATTTTTCATGCAATAACTTAAATTGTTATTCTAATAAGGCCCGGTTGTTTCAAGTTTCAAGTTGGTTTTTATTTACGAAACGTATATCAATCTGTCAAGTTTAATTTTGACAGTTCGGAAATGAATATAATTTCCCTATTAAGATGTCAGTTAAAATATTGTATTAATTTCTATTGGTGAAAATCTGCTTGGATGTGATAAGAATGACCTTGAATATAATTTCTCTAAAATCAAGTGAAAATATAGACTCATGCGAAATTCAGATTCACTGTTACATATATAAATAAAAAAAATTAAGGCCGGTCATATATTTTGCTTTCACTTCAATGCACTCATTGCATGCATGGCAAAGTATAGCATTGTCTATCCAAAACTTAGTTAATCTTTCAGTCATACAGCTGTACAAGATATGCTAAACGGAGTCACTAAGACTTAACTCACACGGCTGCGTGCTGTTATTGTAACTGATGACATGGAATAATTGTCTTATCATTGAAAATAATAATGCACCATTAATACAGATCATTCTATCCTGTCATTGAAAGTTGTCAAAAAGATGTTTGTGCGAATTAGCTCTAATATATACCAGTGGCCACATACAGAACCACTTTATGTTGTATATTCTTGAAAAGCTTGTTGCAAAAATCCTCCAATTTAAATAGCCCAATCCCCCCATTTATAGTACCAATCAATTCAGTTTCTACTGTATGTAATATATATAAATATATATATCAGCGTTATACATATATGTAATATTATTTTAACAAGTTTCAAAAATGTAATTATGAAATATCAAAATGATTTATTGTATGTACCAAGAATATGTATTTAAATTAACAATTTGTATGTGTATTTCATCTATTATAAAATTAGATGATTTGTTCGGTGGTATTATTTTTTGAATAATATATTTTGGTTTAATTGTTTTTAATAATGTTAAAATTGTGTATTTCATTTATATAAATTAATTGTTGAATATATATAGTTACCTTGTTTTTTCGTGTATGAATTTTATCAATTTCTTCAATGAATGCAAATTTGTCAATTTTTTTAATTATTGCCACAATTTTGTTAATCACGTTATCCAAAAAGTTTTCATCTTTTAAATATTATTTGACATAAATAAAATGATTATTAAAAATTTTGGTGGATCAGATTTGTGAAACTTTTAACGCTGCAGGCAGCTCTTTATAAATTTAAATATGTACCTATCTTAAAATTTTATATTCTTAACTCAACTTATTATACTGTTATATGTACATATCTGGTATGGGAATAAGGTGATGAAAAGGACAAAATAAATGCAGATATATTTGTAGAGCATAGTAGTATTTTTCTTATGATTACTTTAAATATGACTACATGTAACATTATTTTGTAAAAATATTCTTCCACTACTAGTCAGTAATGTTTATTTTTGTTGTGGATTTTTATTACATATCTAATATTACTATCATCTACCACATATTTAAATTGTTTCTTTTTTACTGTGTGACAAGGCCTTGTCAAGGAACTCTGGTCGTAATCCAATATAAATACAAATTATTCAGTCCCAAAATCTCCCTAATTGATTTCAGTGGAATGAGAATTTATTACCTGTCTGGTGTTTAATTTTTTTTTAACAACTATCTATAACTTCTACTAGCGATTCTGATGTTTTGAAACCTTATAAATCTTCATTCAACTCACACTTGAGTATAGTACGACCACTATAAGAATGTGATAGACACCCGCAATAGGGTGTGTCACTTTTTTCAACTTTTGATTTTGTCTTCTTCTTGTCTTGGCGCAATAGGGTGTGTCACAGTCTTGAAATACAGAAAATGTTGCAAAATAACGTTCCAAGTATTAGTAATTAAATGCTTTTTTCTAATAATAATATAGCCAGCATAAGAATAACGCCATATTTAAGTTCATTTTGATAATCTTAAATAAGTTAAATACCTATCCTCGTTCGGGCAATTTCATCTTGTTTCGGGTCGCGCTCCCGTTATTCGCACCTCGTTAGGTCAGACCATCAGTGATAAACAAAACTCCATACCGAACGGTTGTATTTGTTTGCTTATGAGTGGGCGCGTCATGAAATGAAAGTCAAGTAGTTTAGAACCACAAGCAAAAGTCATCAATTCTCAAGGGACTCGAACCGTTCTTGAAGTTTGGAAAAATGCAAGCATTGTGAGCCAGCTTCTATTATCATATCGCAAACAGTATAGGCTACTATCGAAAAAATTCAACAAAGAACCAAAAAGTCAATCGTATTTAGATAAAATAGAAAACTTTATAACTAAATCATAATTCTTTTTGACATTGCTGAATGCAAATGTAAAAATTATTCTTCTTGTAAATGTGGAAAAAATAAAACTGTTCCGATTAAAGACCACCCATTTCTTGAAGACCAAAGAACCTTCAGATGCATAGGCATTGGAAACATAGTTAAAGGAAGAGACAATTGAAAAAATACAAAAAAATTTAAAAAGTTGGCTGAAGTGTGTGATCGTTATGGCATATCGCACAGAGCAGGCGCTGCTATTGCTTCAGCTACACTGAGTGATATCAGGGAGGCATCAAATGTTGACAAATGACAACAAAATTGTAATAGAATGGGGTATACGAGAGTTTTGAAAGCTCGTGCCTCGCAAAAATCATTGTCGAGATCTTTTGTGATAGCACAAATCAATTTTGAGAGCGATCATTATTATGACATGATTTCCTGGCAGGATGAGAAAATTACATATACTGACCGAGCTACCGCTTTTGAGCTACTTTTAAAGTGAAGAGCTGAGGACTGATTTTCGTCAAACGAAATGTCCGAATATTTGATTTTCCCAAGTTTCCCTGCCAGTAGATCGAAATCTACTGACTGTGTGTGGCAGGGAAATGTGTGGATGCCTTAAATTGACGACTGTAGCTGCAGGTTCTGAAATACTCTTTTTGGAAAATTTTGTACGTTTTATAATTTTTTAAAAAAATAATTCAGCTTAAAATTTGCAACCAATTTTTGTTTTAGAACATTATCTATATATATATATATATATATATATTAACGAAATTAAGTAATCTGATAAAAATTATGTAGAAGAAAACAGCACTCTTATTACCTCTGAAAAATCACTAAAAACCAACATTTTCAGAATATTTGGGTCGCTAGAACGAGCCAAAAGTATACTTGAATTGTAACTTTTTTTATATTTTTGTATAATTATAAATGCAATGCAACTTTTCATAACTATTAAGTTTTAAAAATAAAAAAATTTTTTTTTTTCACCATACAAAGCGACACACCCTAACCCGCAACCCATTTGCGTGGCCGGAATCTCATTCTATAGTGGTACATATACATACATGGTTATTTTTGCATGACCAAAACAAAAATCACCATATATTTATAATTATTGTGAAGCATAGCAAAATAAAATGCGTGAAGGTATACTGCAAACATATTTTATCATTTCTAGATTGTAGAATATATGAGCTTATTAGGTATTAGCTATTGCAGTACTTATCTCAATTTTATTTACACATCGATAGCCATAAGTTTTGTACATAATTGTAGTGATTGAAAAAGCAATTGTCATTTGCATATGTGCAATAACATAAATGACAATTTATTGGCTATGGCAATAAATTGTCATTTGTTATTTTTTGTTATGGGCACATTGTTTACATATTATGTGTATATGTACAAATACATGTTAATGTTTGTATTTCAAATGTAGTTTATAGGTGTATAAGGTTTCAGTCATTCACATACATTCCTTAAACCCAAGGTCAATACTACTTTCAGTAAATCTATATTAAATATCATTGAAATATTTTATCATTTTTAAAATGTCTTAAGGCAAGTTTCTATATACATACATATCAGGCGCGTGCAGTGGGAACATTGAAGCATGACTTTTTTGTAAACATATATTTTGGAAAAAAATAGAAATCAAATATTTATGCTACAAATTTTTATGATATATGATAGAAATATTATGAAATATATGTTGTATTCCTATTTTTTTTCCAAATAATTGAAGACCCCATGGCAAAAAGTTGTTAACTAACATTTTTGTCAAAAATGAGTTAATAAGCCCTCTAAACTAAATATTGTACGCTCTTTCCATTGGAAACAAATTCAGAACTTGAAAATAATTAGAACATGTTCAAATCAAAGGGATGAACATGTTAACTACACTTTTTCATAAAATTCAAATCAGTTACTAATGGGAAGAACATGTTATTTTCAATAATAACATGTTCATGCCATAATTCTGAAATTAACACATTCTTGCCTTTTACTTTGATTGGAATATCTACGGTTAACACAAATTTTACTCTGGCAGTTTGACGGATATCATTTGAAGGGTTGTTTGACATTCGTGTTTTACCAAACGAGTTGTTCTATTAAAAATGGGCTCCAGAGGTCAAAAAATGGTGTTGATTTGTCGACAAATCATCAATCTGTCTTTTGGTGTACCAAGATAGTGTGATAGCAAGAATTCATACGATTTGCATGTTATAATGTACAAAACTGCATTTGAAATGCAAAAATCTGACAATGAACTTGCAATTCAAAGCAAAGGCACATGCAATACAGTAAAACCTCATTATTGCGAAATCTAAGGGACCGAAAAATATCAATTTCGTTATAACGAATTCCCACATATAACAAATTTTTTTTCCTAATATGTATATTGTGCGCCATGGCAAAAAAAAAGTACCCCGGCCTTAAAAGAGATCGCAAATGGCTTTGAATACGTCCCCATTGTCGGTTTATATGGATCCTACGTAATAAGACATTCAGCAAACAAAGGAAGTTAAGAGTATTTAAAACTAATGTCCCTGAGAAATCTGACACTTTTTTTTCTAAAATTAATAGTCACATTAATTACATAGGTACGTATGCCGTAAAACGCGTGCAGTAAAACATCGATCTCTTAAAATTATATCATTTATTTTCCGTTGTTTAGTTTTGTATTTAATTAACTCAGTTATTTGACTCAAAATAAGAATCTCGGATGATAATATTGGTGACGGAGTATTGTTGCAAGTTTGCAAAGTGACAGTTGTGTTTGTGCTTGCTCTCTTGGATAATTACTTATTTTGGATAAAACAGATATTTATAACCTTTTTTTCCCTTTGTATTTAGTTTATATTTTGTTGTATTGTAGCATATTAACGAATTTCCGTTTCTCCATCCTTAATGGAGGACTTAAGACCTCCGGATCCCCCTGATCCTCATCCTTCACCATCTACCATAAGAGGGATATCGCGTTTTCCTTTGGAGGACTCGGATTCCTCAGAAGATTCCTCTTTTTCAGCTTTTAAAAAAAGGAAAATTGAAAAAAGATCTTCAAAAATAAGACCTAAGCCCTCTACCATCGTTGCGTCTCCTCCTATCTCCCCTACGCCTTCAATAATCCCAGCTTTAGAGCCTTCTTCTGCTCCTCAGGGTCCTCTTCCTCATCCTCAACTGTTGTACTCTGATTCAGCAGTATCCCCTTTTCTGGTCTATGTTCAGAGAACAGAACGAGGTACAATCCACCCAATCGATTTTGGTAAACATATTTTGCAACAAAAAACAAAAGGCATTCGCCCAGATGGTATTAAGGCAGAAGGTAGATATAAAATCTCTGTTGAATTTGAATCAGGAGCTTTGGCAAACAATTTTGTATCAAGTTTTAGCAACTCACAAAATAATAAATTCAAAGCTTACGTTCCATCCTTTAATGTTACCCGCCTGGGTCTCGTACGTGGCATATCCGTTGATCTTTCAGAGGAAGAAATAATTTCGTATATCTCTACTTCACAAAATATTGGTAAAGTAGTAAAGGCTAGACGTCTAAACTATAAAGATACTTCCTCTGGTACTGTCACATGGAAACCATCACAAACGGTGGTCCTCACTTTTGAAGGCCCAACCCTTCCTTCTCACGTATATCTCTTGTACAATTCTCTGCCGGTAGAACTGTACACTTTCCCAACCATTGAGTGTTATAATTGTCTCCGCTATGGACACTCTAAGGTGACATGTAGATCCTCTCCTCGATGCTTCAAGTGCGGTGAAAATCATCTTACCAATCAATGCCCAAATCCTCCCGATGTCCCCACCTGCGTGAACTGTTCAGGTAATCATACAGCGACTAGTTTTTCATGTCCAGAATTAACCAGACAAAAAAACATAAAACAATATATGGCCGCCAATAATGCATCATATTTTCAAGCATCCAAAATTTTCTCGATTTCCAAAAAATCATTTGCCAATGTCTCATCTCAACCTCCCGTTACTCAAACTCCCCAGAGTTGCCTCTTTACACCTAATCTTCCTGCTACCTCTTTCCGTAAAACCGTATACCATAATCCTAAATCAAAAGTTCCTAGCTCTCCGGGATATGACAGACAAGGACATAATGATCAACTGTTCTCTTATAGTTCTAACCCATCCAATGTCATTACTTCTAATATTAGCCAACCAACAAAAACTCCTACTCTTTCACCATCTACTCCCCTATCAAATGCCATTAGCGATGAAAATTCTTCTTTTATTCCGACTTTACTTATGATACTCATTAATTTAATTTCTAATAGCAATTCTTTACCGTCCAACGCTGCTTCTATAATTTCATCTCTTAACTCCCTTCATAATGGCCTCCGATGTTCAAATCCTTCAATGGAACAGCCGTAGTGCTGTTTGTAATAAACATGAAATAGTTTCTCTACTAAAAACTTACAATATAGATATAGCAGCAATATCAGAGACCTGGTTTAAGCAGAACTATCTGTTTAAGATCCCAGGATTCTCCTGTCTCAGGGATGACCGTCCAGACGGCAAGGGCGGAGTAGCCCTACTTATAAAAAATTCCTTTTCCTTTTCTCAAATCCCTCTTCCGTCCTTTCCCTCATTCCAAATAGTAGGTGCTAAAGTCAATGATGTGGGATATGTTTCAGTATACTGCCCCCCCAATGGCACATTCGACATTGATGCTTGGAACTCAGTTATCTCTCTTCTTCCTTCTTCTTTTTTTATTCTTGGAGATCTCAATGCTCACTCTCAGTCATGGGGCAGTGCGTTTTGTGATCGATCTGGAACTAATATTATTTCATTCATTGACGATAATAACCTAATTATCCTCAATGATGGCTCTCCCACTAGGTTCAGTCCCCCGTCTCAACGAGCCAGTGCGGTGGATCTGTCTATCTGTTCCAATTCCTTAGCAGCGTCAACCAGTTGGTCAATACTAGGAGATCCACACTCTAGTGACCATTTCCCTATAATCCTCTCATTTGTCTCAAAATCACCCAAATCTCCTGTAAAAAGAGTTCCTAAATTTAATTTTAAAAAAGCAAATTGGAACCACTTCCGCGAACTCCTTGAATCCTCTACCGCTCCCCTCCCTTTGCATATTACCTCTGAGGAAATTCAATCAACATTTTCTCAATTAATTTCAATTATCCAACATGCAGCAGACAAAAGCATCCCAAAATCAAACCCTAACCCAAAATTCCCCGCCTCTCCCCCCTGGTGGGATGAAGAATGTACCCAGGCCGTAAGAAGGCGTAAAACTGCTATGTCTACCTACAAAAAAGATATGAGTATGGCTAATTACTTAGTTGTCAAAAAAACTCAGGCTCAAACCAAAAAATTTTTAAGGAAGAAAAAAAGAAAGGGTTGGCAACAGTTTTGTACTTCTATATCCCCCACTACTCCTATTTCTACTGTATGGACAATGATCCGTAAGTATCGCTCATCTTTTATTCCTTCCGTTAAACGGTCTTCCAACAATCTATGGCTAGGAGTGTTTGCTGACAATCTGGCACCTCCACATGTGCCTCATATCAGTGAACCATCTTTAACTCATTTTTCAAGTCCCACGTCTTGGTTGAATGCTCCTTTTGCTATTCAAGAATTAACCTATCCTCTTCAAAACCTTAAAAATTCCTCGCCTGGGCTGGATAAAATATCCTATATCATGATTCAACATTTTCCCACCTCCACTTTAAATTATTACTTATTTGTCATTAATAAAATATTTGAAACTGGACAAATTCCTGAGGAATGGAAAGCCCAATTGGTTCTCCCAATCCTAAAACCAAATAAAGACCCAGATTTTGGATGCTCTTACCGCCCAATAGCCCTATCTTCTTGCATGCTGAAGGTGGTTGAACATATGATTAAAAACCGTATTGATTGGTATGCAGAACATAATGAACTCCTTTCGTCCTCTCAATTTGGTTTTCGCAAAAAGAAATCTGTTTTTGACAACCTGAGTATTCTTACCTCAGATATTAGAATATCTCTTTCTCTCGGTAAGTGTACTGCAGCAGCCTTTATTGACATTCGTGGTGCGTATGACAATGTGAGCCCTATCTTATTAAAATATAAGCTTATAAAACTGGGTCTTCCATTAAAATTAGTACAACTAGTCTTTAATATTTTATGTGAAAGGACGATCTTAATAGATGGTCCGTCTCATAAATTAATCAGAAATCTTTGGAAGGGACTCCCGCAAGGTTCGGTCCTCAGCCCCCTTCTGTATAGTTTATTTACTGCTGACCTTGAAGAGTCCATTCGAGAGATATGCTCCATACTCCAATACGCGGATGACATAGCAATTTACTGCTCTGATAAGGATATACATGTTGCTAGAGCTCTCTCGGGGCTCAACTCCTGGCTTATCTCCAATGGACTCGAAATGGCCCCCTCAAAAAGTTAGGCCATAGTTTTGTCAAGAAAACATTGTATTTCCCAGACGTGTGTCACATTTGATGGCTTCAGTATCCCACTCGCCAATGAAATAAAATTTTTAGGCATTATCTTCAATAGAAAATTAAATTGGGCCTCCCAAGTAAACTCCAAGGTCTCTAAGTGCGAAACGAAATTGAACCTCCTCCGTGCGACATCAGGTGTATGGTGGGGATCTCATCCTTTAACTCTGAAACTCATGTATAATGCCTTTATCCGGAACCATATAGATTATGCTAGTTTTTTGCTTGATCCTCTTCCGAAATATTTAGGAATAAAACTAGACAAAATTCAGTCAAAATGCTTGAGGTTGATTATTGGAGCCATGAGATCATCTCCGATTAATGCATTGCAGGTGGAAACATTGGAGCCCCCTCTCGCAATCAGAAGGCAATATTTAGCTGACAATTTTACTATAAAGTGTTTCAGGGTCCCCAACCACCCTATTCTTGCTATTTCTCAATCCCTCCTTGATCTCACAAAGTCAAGTGCATATTGGAAAGGCAAAACTCCTCCTCTTTTGACTCGGAGCTTCTCCAGATTGGGGAGTTTCATCCCTCGAGTTCAATCAAACCCTGTTCTCCCTATCTACAAATTTCCTTTTTCTAATCACATTTTTTCCCCTAAAGTCATTTCCTTGGGAATTGACAAATTCACTCCTAACCCTAAGAGAATATTTTCTGAAATAATAAATAAAGAATGGTATGGCTGGACTCAAATTTTCACTGACGGATCCAAACTCCAGGCAACCGGCTGTACGGGTGCTGCGTTTTATTGTCCAAATGATGGTATCCAAGGTATATTTCAACTCCCTAAAGAGACATCCATTTTTACTGCTGAGTGCTTGGCAATCCGAGAAGCGCTAAAATCATGTAAACCAAAACAATCAAAGAAGTGCCTTATTCTTTCAGATTCCTTAAGTTCTCTGCTCAAAATTAAATCCAGCCCCTTTCGGCACCCTGATGATCAGATCTGCATGGAAATTCGGAGTATAATTCACGACCTTTCCTTGGATAAATTTGAAATTGTTTTGGCTTGGATTCCGAGTCATGTAGGCATCCCTGGTAATGAAATGGTAGACTCGCTGGCTAAAAATGCAATCTCACAGGGGGATGCCACATTTTCCACTATTCCAGTGAGCGATCTTTTCAATATTACAAGAAACGATGCCGCACTTCAGTGGCAGTCTCATTGGGACCTCACTAAAATGTCAAAAGGTCGACACTACGCCGCTATTCAGCCACTTATCCCATCTCGAGCCTGGTTTCACAGGATCAGATTGAGCAAGAGGGAGACTTCAATGGTTTGCCGAATGCGTCTGGGTCATTGCTCTATCCGCTTACACCTTGCAAAAATTCATGTTCTTAACTCCTCAATCTGTGAGTGTGGACAAGAGGAGGAGGATTTGAACCACTTGTTTTTCAATTGCATTTTAAATGTCGGTACTCAGTCCCTACTCCAGGATCTTGCAGATCTTAATGTCCCTTTCCCTACAAATATCCAGCTCTTGCTTACAGACTGCCGACGGGAAGTATTGAAAGTGTTACTACGATTTTTAGAGAGTAATTGCATTGAGCTGTAATGTTTATGTCGATGACCTATTGACTAGTTTTTGGCAATAACATCCTTTTACTGGCTGACAAGCCATTAAATTTAAAAAAAATAATAAAAAAATATTGGTGACAGAAAATGCCGCGAACGCCGCGCCGGTAGTTATGGCTTTCTAAAATGCCTTACACAATGCAATCAATGTAAATATTCAAGTATAATATGAAAAGTGATAAAAGTTGATGGTAATAGAGAAAATGAAAAATTCTGATAACATTGCGCGTAATAAATGATCGTAGAGGCGTTCACAGAAAAGCGGCCGTATACTTGCGCGCGACTTTGTGCCCTGCGACGTGGCGACTTGCGGGGTTATTCCCGCAATATTATTATTTTGTTTGAACAAACGTTTTTTTTCGTTATAAATATTGGGATATTTCGATTTAAGTAGATACAATCTATAGGAAAAATGTGATGCAATATTTTTACGTGATTCTAGAAGACGATACACACGTGCCTCATTCTAACCTTTTTGGCAATTGGCAATAAAACTATTGTCCCAACTAGAGTTCACGAGATTATGGCAAAATGCTTTATAGGGGCCCATTAAAATCCCAAGGAGAAATTTTAAAGAATTTTAAAAACCCAAAAATACAAAAATCGCCGTCGGAGATTTATTGCCTTTTACGACGGGCCGGCGGCGGCGGCGCACAGTGGGTCGAAACCGTAATTTGAGGGACTTAGGGACCAACTTTATATTTTTACTTTTTTCTTTATGCGGATGGATAGAGCTCATTAACCTTATTCACATCCATACATTTACGTAAATATATAACGAATTTTTTTGTCAAGATGTCCGATGACATATATATATATCCCGCCCGCTCGATAGCGGGCGGGATAGTTTTAAGGCCTGCACGCCGCCGCACACTGGGTCGAAACCGTAATTTGAGGGACTTAGGGACCAACTTTCTTTTTTTACCTTTTTCTTTATGCGGATGGATAGAGCTCATTAACCTTATTAATAGTTGTCCTAAGAAACTTTTTTCTAAACTTAATAGTTTGGGCAAAAAAAAAAGTTTTGTATTTTTTGTATGGAGCGGATCAAATGAAATTAAATTTCTGCAAAGTGGTGACTGACCCTGCTTTGAAACGTTTTTTTTCTCATACCTTGTCTAGTCTACCATCGTTTGATGCTATGAACTATGTACATAAACTTGCAATTCTACCAGATAAATGGATCGAAAAAATAAAAAAACGTATATATTTATAATATTATTTTTTATTTTCTTAATTTCTTTTATGTCAAACAAAATATGAAATAGTGAGTAAAGGACATTATAACACAAATAATCAACAAAAATCCAACAAAATTAGACTAAAAACTAACTAAATGAACTATAATATACTATGGTAATTTGTAAAATAATATGTTTGCTGTTGTATTATTAAGTGTTCATTTAGTTAGTTTTTAGTCTAATTTTATTGGATTTTTTGTTGATTATTTGTGTTATAATGTCCTTTACTCACTATTTCATATTTTGTTTGACATAAAAGAAATTAAGAAAATAAAAATAATATTATAAATATATACGTTTTTTTATTTTTTCGATCCATTTATCTGGTAGAATTGCAAGTTTATGTACACGTTCATAGCATCAAACGGTGGTAGACTATACAAGGTATGAGAAAAAAAAGGTTTCAAAGCAGGGTCAGTCACCACTTTGCAGAAATTTAATTTCATTTGATCCGCTCCATACGAAAACTATTAATAAGGTTAATGAGCTCTATCCATTCGCATAAAGAAAAAGGTAAAAAAGAAAGTTGGTCCCTAAGTCCCTCAAATTACGGTTTCGACCCAGTGTGCGGCGTGCAGGCCGTAAAACTATCTGGCCCGCTGGATGACATCTTGATGAAAAAATTCGTTATATATTTACGTAAATGTATGGATATGTCTTCCTATGGAACTAAAATTATTTCGTTATACATATTAACGAAATTTCGCTATATAAATACATTTTTGTATGAAAAATTCATTGTGGGGGATTAATTTTGAAAAAAAATTCGATATATGACGTTTTTCGGTTTAACAGGGTTCGTTATAACGTGGTTCTACTGTATAACCTTTGACTGTTATATTGAAAAGCACTACCCCTTCTAAGGCTGTTGACAAATGTGGTATTTTATTTGAGAAAGTTGTGGCTTTCTAATTTAGAAGTACATTATGTTACAAACTTCACTTATGGACGGAGAATGAAGGTGGCAGAGGAAGTGGCCAGCTGCCTAATGGCATTCATGAATTCTGTACATTTGGAAAACAATAGTCACCTTGTTGCCTGGAATGACTCTTGTGCCGGCCAAGGCAAAAATATTTTTATAGTGATTTTCTGGCAATATTAAATTTTGTCTGGCAAGTTTAAAGTGATAGAAAATAAATTCCCTAAGGTTGGTCATTCCTACATCACTCAGACAGGGATATTGTTCTGGTTGAAAAAAAATCTTAAATGTCAGTCCATTCAATTGGTGGATCAGTATGTGAATATTACGATCACCTCTAACAAAAAAATTACCCACACGTCACCATGATGGCTGAAAAATTATTTAAAATCAAAGAACTATGTCAGGATCTAAAACTGCAGTATAATACGAAGAAAACCAATGAAAACAGAGTTAATTTTAAAAACGGATTCGGTGGATATGAGTGGAGAAATTTGGAAAATATAAATACCAGGAATCTTTTTTCTGAAGGAAGTTGACCTTCTCAGAAAAAGGATTGAAAAATTGTCGTCTCCACCCTTATTAATACCCAAAGAAAAAGACAATAAGGAAATTGTTTTTTTTTTTACCAATTTAAAAAGAAAACTTTAACTGTGTATTTAAAAAAATATGTTAAATTTTAAAAATATATGCAAATATGTTATTTTTTTAATTTTGGAGGGTAAAATAAATAATATAACATGTTTACGCCTTTTTATTCTTTACTCCTCATCATACTCCCATACGGCATGGAGTTGTTAATTACATTTTTTTTAGGGAAAATTAGTACATATATTTTTATTTTTTTGCGCATAAATGCATTTTTTTACTTTGTAAAAACTTTTTTGATATTTTAGTACATTAATAAATAAAAATTAATCTTGAATTAGCAATTAAACATATTTTTCAAAGACGAAATGCGAATGTCTAATTATCTCAAAATGACTTGAATGTTAGTTAACAACTTCTTGCCATGGGGTCTTCAATTGGTTGCGTAAAAGTCATACTGAAATGTTCCGACGGCACGCCCCCGATACTTATATATCTTGATCATTTCAAGATATTAGTTATTAAATAGTATTTGTTGTGTTTAATTAATATGGACTACGATTTGATATCCTTATATGGATTTAAAACTTTATATATAAATTGCTTAAAATTTAGGGAATTGTGTTGTATATGCAAATAACTTAAGTATTAATTGTACAAAATTGAATCTGTACCAGCAAATATTTACGTCAATTGCATGAAAATTTAAAACCGTGTTCCACTATTGTATTAAACTTAGATAATGGATGGTGCTATTCATTAAAATGAAAATCTCATCCTTATCTTTCAGACAATTTGTCAATTTTTATCTTTCATTTTTAAGAACTTAGTGGAAATGGTTGGCTCGTGACAAGCCCATTTAAATAACAGCACTGTTGATTATGTTCACCATACATTGAATTTATTAATATTTGGTTTTATTTCTTACCTTTTTGGTATTTTATTGTAAACATACATATTATATGTACTTACAAAGAGCTACGTAGATTTAGTGTTGTTGTGCAAAAGTTGTTTTGAATTTCAGTACTTATTTATAATTTTATTTATTATTTTATTTTAATTAATATTTTGCTTTGTGAGTTGGTTGTTTATAACTAATTAGCAATTTTTTTCTGCTGTACCTAGGTACCTATGTATTTTTTTTTTACTTAAATGGTTGCTTCGTTACACATGTTACTATTATTTGAGATTTGCAAAATTTGCCATTATTCAAAAATTTTCAACCCACAGGTCACAAAATGTTAATTTCATAGTGCAATAACCCCAATAGTTCGATTACTCCATTAATTCATAAATCAAATTAATTTTTAGTCCCTTGCGCCATAAATTGATACATTTTAGTTCGCATAATCCGATTTTTGAATTTGACTATTTCCAGAAAAAAAATATTTCAATATTTTTCGCAAGTGAGAACAACATATATGTCAATATCGGGTACTTTAGTAATAGAAATATTGCAATCTTGTATTAGCATTATAAATATTGCGTTTTCAAAATGATTTTTTGAAATATACAAAAAAAGACATCTTTCACAAAATTAATGGCTCTATTCATGAATTTTACATTTTTTTTTGTTTACCTTGAATTTTGAATTTACGGAATTCCACATAATTCAAAATATTTTTTGTTTCTTTAATTTTGAATTAACAAGGTTCTTCTGTATTGGTGATTGGTAACTGAGATTTAACTGTTTTCTAATACTTATGGTTGCCCTCGAAGAGTAAAACATCAGTTATCAATCATCAATACAATCAGATAAACCCGAAATAATGGTTATTGTGTAAGTGGTTAAAATCCCATCTCTATAAATATACATGTATATGACCTAACTAGTTTTGTATTGATCATAGTATAATAAACTATTAAAATCTTTACTTTGTATATTTAAATGTATGGGCATGGGGGTTATGAGAGATGAATCTTCCTCCTTTCCTTTCATCTTTTCTTGGAAATTGCATCAGCCCCATTCCGTTCGCTTTTTCCCTGCGCAATATTATTGTTGACGCCCAGTGTTAGGCTGCGATTTCCTAGTTTTCAGGATCTATCCCATATCTGCTCATATTCGCCTTCAGGTGTCTTTGTATCTTTTTTCGGCCCACCATTGCTTCTTTTGCCACGTGATAGCAAGGCAAACATCATTTATTTGGGAAGCCGCGTATCAGGCACACGCACACAATGACCCTGTCCATCGTAGTTGATGGATGCTTCAGGATCGCTATTTCAATACCGGAATGTTTGCTTCTTCCAGGACTCTCAAGTTTATTCTACGCTCTTCCCAATTTATACCTAAGACCTTCCACAAGCACTTGTTAAGGTATTCCTCAAGAGATTTAAGATTACGGTTATAAACACCCACGTGTCACAACCATAAACTAGTTTGGGTAATACTGTGACTATAGATTATTGCTTTTGCGCAGCTCGTGATTGTTAAACATATGTGTGAGTAATATTATTTATTGATACGGCTGTTACTTTGTGGTGCAACACGATTCTTTAAATTTACACTTAATCAAACTGTTCGTTCCAGCCCCGGGAAAAGAGACTGTTCAATGTCTACATGACTCTCAAATCTCTTCCCGGATCGTGGCTGGAACCCACCAGCAAATTGGAAATAAAATACACAAAGATTTTATACTCCACCTTTGTGGCGATGAATTTAATCTACTGATTCTTTTATCGTTCGAAATAAAGATTAAAACACGAAATGAAATTATAAGTTGAAATTCAAAGGAAAAATTCTTTAAAAATAGCGACTAAAAGGAATAAATATTAAAAAACCGGCCCAAAGCTACGTATTACTGATTTAAAAAATGCTCTCTGACCAACTAAAGCCATTTATTCACTAGGGGACAAATTTTCCCTCAACGCAATTATGCACGCGTGGCATAGAGTCTACGTGACGTTGCAACGTCGTGCACTGTTCCGCGACGTCGCGCACAATATAGCGATGCATTTCTATGTGCCGTGGCAACGTTGCCATGCGCACGGTACCCGAGCGAGCTCATTGCGACATTACGCGACGCGTCAGTACCACGTGGTATGTTTACAAGTAAATGCACATGCGCTGTATCCGTCAACATGACAGTGTGGGGAAACGAAATTGTTCTCCACAACTCATCGCGCTCTACCAAAGCCATACAATTTTGTGGGACACTTCAAACCGTGAATATAAAAAGAGTCTACGTGACGTTGCAACGTCGTGCACAGTTCCGCGACGTCGCGCACAATTTAGCGCGGCATTTCTATGTACCGTGGCAACGTTGCCATGCGCACGGTACCCGAGCGAGCTCATTGCGACATTACGCGGTGCGTCAGTACCACGTGGTATGTTTACAAGTAAATGCGCATGCGCTGTATCCATCAACATGACAGTGTGGGGAAACGAAATTGTTCTCCACTACTCATCACGCTCTACCAAAGCCATACAATTTTGTGGGATACTTCAAACCGTGAATATAAAAATAAAATGATGTGAAGGCCAACAGCGTTCCTTAATATTGTCTTGCTTGGCTATGGAAGGCCCGATTATTTGTAATAAATTGTCAAAATCAGTTGTCATTCCAGTGAAATTGACAAAAGATCCGTCAGACATTCGATGATCGCATAGAATATACATCCTTCTTTCTCTTTGCAGTAAATAATTTCGCACCCACCACCTTTTTCTCCTCTTAAGTTTCGATAAACTCGTTAGAATAAATAGATGGGCAGCACTAATCATCATAACCTCATCGGGCGACATTTCCGCAACAAGTGATATGTGAGTCCCGGTGTGTACACGTCAAATGACCGCGTCATTGTCCCCGAAACTTGAGCGTAGATGTTGATGGGACATGCCGCGCTGAATGTTTCGCGATTTGTCCCCTAGTGAATACATGGCTTGATTCGAAAAATAACTAAAAATGCTGCCGCTTTTCTGAAAATCTTCCCTCTTATAACTTCTTGACATTTATTTTTGCAAAACAAAATATAAAATTACAAATTTCATGTGTGTTCCAAATATTTCTCCATTCAAAATTTTCAATATTTAAACTATAAATTGTCGAGTTCTTACTCGCATAAAATAATAAAGAAAACACACAATTTTATTCAATAAGTAGGTAGATAATATAAAAACAGTTCCAATTTTGAAGACATTTTCATTATACTGCATTGCCAAATTATTTGATAAATATTTTGGAGGAAACACAAACTTTCATTTACTTTGACTTAGTGTAAATTAAAATAAACTTGTGGAAGATTGCCAAACGCACAGCTTTCACTTTGTAATCTGTTTTTGATTTCTACATCTGTGTTTGCTTCTTGTGATAAGTAACAATCTAGGTATCGGAAGTATTCTACTTTCACGAGAGAATGACCCATCACACAAATATTTTGATGAGTTGTTTGTATAGTAGTAGCAGATTGGTGTAGAAATTTTGGTCCTAGCTGGGTTTAGGTCGAGACCCAATTTTTTAAAGCATCTAAAAATGTTATTTGTTAAGACTTGTTGGAGGTCTTCTTCCATCAACTGTAGTTTTAGTTTTCGATCGCAATCGGCATAATAATTTGTAAGTGTAAGCATATGTCGCTTAATATTCACATAAATGGTGATTACAATACTTAGGTATGTCAGAAGTAGAATAGGACAATCGCTTAATATTGCTAGTGGCCATTACATATATTACTAACAATATTTTGGTAAAACAGCAAAGATATGAAATCCTACAAAACATTTAAAAAATAATTCAAACGATTCAAAGCTTTATATTTTCATTCTCTCGGAAAAATTTCACCCTTCAATTGAGTTGAAAGTTTTATTTATAATTAAGCCGTACACAGGAGAATTTTAAAAATAGCTTTTCATTTGAATACTCACATAATTGTTATAAAGTTTTAAACCATAATTTTAGAAGTTTTTTTAGAGATAAAATTTGAAAAAATTCATTTGTTTACTGATGTACGCAGTAGAAGGTGTACTTAAAAACTGAAATAAGAACTAACCATCACGCCGTTTCCCTGCAGGGGTAGGCAGAGAGGATTGAACGCCACACTCTTCTATCCTGGCACACCACTTTTGCTTCGGCCACATTCATACATCTTCTCATACACGTTCTACGATTATTGCGGCTTTTAACAGGGCCATCCTCAAATACTTGTAGTACCTGATCGTGCCAGGTCTTTCGCGGACGCCCTCTATTCCTGTTGCCTTCAACATTCGCCTCATATATTTTCTTAACCATCCTTTCCTCGTTCATACGTTCCACATGACCAAACCATCTCAGCACTCCTTTCTTTATTCTATCTACCACACTACAGCCAGCATTGCATTCACTTCTAATTTGTTCATTCCTCACTCTATCGACCAAAGATTTTCCACACAAGCGTCTTAGTGACCGCATTTCAACCGCATTCAGTCTACTTTCATTCCTCTTTTGCCAATTCCAGGCTTCACTTCCATACATAAGGGTTGGCACTAGAACGCCATTATGTACCGCTAGTCTTGCTTCTTTTGACAGATTCTTATTGGCCATAATTGCATTTAATGCACCATTAACTTTGTTTTCCGCAGTTACTCTCCTTTCGATATCATTCTCAGCCTTGCCGTCTCTACTAAACATACTTCCCAAATACACAAACTCGTTCACTTGTTCTAAGCATTCGTTGTTTATAATTACATCACACTTAGTCACTCTTTCGTCTCTCTCGAATACCATCACTTTTGATTTGCTGACATTCATCAAAAGTTCACTCTGCATGCATACATCGTATATGTATATGGATAATTGTATGAAAGAACTGAAGGATCTAGAAGTTGGAGCGAAAATGGACGGACTCACCATATCCTGTCTGCTATACGCAGACGATGCAGTATTAGTGGCTAACAGTGAAGCTGATCTGCAGTGCTTGGTATCCAGGATGTCTGAAATAAGGAAATAATTATATATTAATTATGCTCAAAATAAAAGTTTGGAGACAACAAAAAAACACAGCTGGAGAGAGACTAGAACCTCAAACTCACGGACTGCAGCGCTGAGACCAGACAATACAGCCATCATTGCTTCTCCGCAGCATGTCAAAAATATGCTATACGAGTTGGTTGTTTAGATTAAATGAATGGTAAATATACTTTAGATTAAATGAAATAAATTAATGATTCGCAGCTTAGTTAAGAACTATTAATTTACATTTGACATTTGACAGTTTTGTATAATTATAAATATATAATATTTAAATTATGTTCTGTGATCTTTCACGAGTGTACGGCTAGTGTGTAATCTATACCTATAAATATCAATGTCTGTCTGTCTGTTCTCTATACAAATCTACACCATTTGTCCGATTCAATTCAAATTTTGCCTACTTATTCGTTAGGACCCGGCAGAATACATAGGCAACAATTCCCTCCTGGACATCCTATCCATCCCAGCCTAGATTAAATGGAAACATTGTTTTTATTAGAGTCTTTGCAAAACAATGGAAACTTTGTGTCCCCCCACAAACTTATTTTTAACTAAATCCTTAAGCCAAGCAACGCCGGGTACAAACAGCTAGTATATAGTATATTTTTGATGGGCATCGGAGAAGCAGTGGTGTCGTTAGTGCATTCAAACTTTGAGCCTTTCTCCGGCCGTGTAATTTTTTTTTAGCCGTGAAGTCGAATGACATAATTATATTTAGATATTACTGGAACACTAATTTCAAGTGCATTTCGTAGTCTCGCATTTTCACCACATGTCCCGCTACAAAATGCACGCTGTGCATTAGGGTGGGCCACTGTTGTATGAAAAAAAAAAAGATTTCTATTAGGCACAGCAAGAAAAGGGTGCCAAATGATGTTTTTAGCTCACTTATAAAAGTTCATTACAATGGGATATCATCTTCTGCCTCCGGATTGACTTTAACACTAGGTTTACGGGCATTTTTATATAGCATATAAGGCATATGCCTATCTCTACGGTACCCGTCAAATTGACGGATGCATATAAGTACTTCGTTTTTTCGTATTAAATGATTTATTTAACTGAAGTTCTCAATTGTTCAATTGAAATGGTTTAATTCTTTTTTATAATACAACGCGCTTCTATTTCTGTGCAGTCTTTGATATGTTTTAACATGCGCGTATCAATTATTAGTTCGAAGGCAGTTCGCACATGACCCGACATCACATAGGGTAGTCTACCGCTGGACCCACTTGCTTCAAAGCCCATCCATTGTGTTCCATCGACAGCAAGAAGTTCTGTTGTATTGCTTTTGGAGGTGAATGACATTTTCTCGGAGTCGGTGCTTGAGGAAATGCGCATTCTTTTTTTACCAAGATCTGGAATATTTTCTTCTTCTGATGACTCTTCTGTCATTTCGCTGTCGAAAGATTCGGAAGTCTCGGATTCATGTTCACTTTCACTTTTAAATGCTCTTTATTCAGAGCTAGTACCGGAATGTTCTTCATCGATGTTAGAAATTTCTATCAATAATTCCAAATGCTTTCTTGATTAGTTGTTAAAAATGGTTGAAGATAAAATTAATATTATTGCAAAAGTAATTAGTAATTATTAGAAAATTACAAATTAAAAATTCTTACAATAAATAGATTTTTTCTTTGCAAATATTTATACGCATTGCTAAAATTTTAAAACTTGATATACTTCAAGTTTTCTTTCTTTCAAATCTTCACACGCAGACTACAATACTAAAACTGAAGATTGTCATATGGTCAACATTGCCAGAAATCAACCTTCGAAGAGACCTTTTTTATTGCCCCATAAATCATAATGCTCCAGATGCGTTACGCAGCGCATAAGTTCTTGTAATTTGTGTTTGAAACAAAAACATCGATGGCATTCTTTCTTCATTGCTTCACACAAATTGTAGAAATATGATTATGTTGTTTCAAAAGTAATAATTTCACAAATGGGACGAATTCAAAAGGGATATTTTGTAAACTACCAAATCCGTCAATTTGATAGGTATAAAGCAACAAGATTTTCAAAAATAAGAGGTTTCCGAAAAAAAAAAAAACGGTAAATATATTTGCACTGATCCATTATAAAAAGTCATTAAAAAAAATCAGAAAAAATTTCTGCCCGTGTACTAAAATTTACAAAGCAAATCGGAAATCCGTCAATTTGACGGGTGCCGTAAACCTAGTGTTAATTACTTAGAAAGATGCACAAAGACCACCAGATCTTGAATCCTGAACTTTCTATGCCGCTAGACAGTAATAGTGACAATATACAATGTCGATTGGATTCCATCACGTATTACCATTTTAGTGACGCATCTGTTTTTTCCTATAGAAGTGACCATCTTTTTAATTACAATGTTTCTTAAAAATCTTTGAGTAGTACCCACTAGGTGGAGTTAGGACTTAGTGTAGTGATGATATTTTGACCGATTCCACAATAAGCGTTATATGAGATTTGTAAGTGATTGTATAGATGATTGGTAACTGATTTTTCATGATTCAACAAGAAATTATGTGTAATATCTAAATATGTATCAGATATATGTCCCTTACCAGACATTGATATAATCAGATACAAATCTCTAATAACTGTACCACGAATACCCTGCTAAAATAACGATAAATATATCTTTAAACTACCAAATCCGTCAATTTGACGGGTGTCCGTAGAGATAGGTATAAAGCAACAAGATTTTCTAAAATAAGAGGTTTCCGAATAAAAAAAAACAGTAAATATGGTACGCACAAGGCCATACCAAGTTCGAAAAACTATTAATAAATTCCCAAAATATTTTAAAACCCGAACGGCTAAAAAATCGAATTTAAAAATAGTTAAATATAGGGTGGGTCTCCGTGTTACGGTGGGAGAAATTCAGTAGAAATTTATAATATTTTAAGCACAAAGGTAAATTCGAAAGCAACAACAAAAAACACTTTTTCAGGAATTTAAATTAAAAATAAAAGACACTTTATTTAGCAAAAAACGATTCCGCGGACCGGCAGCGTAACAAGGTAAAAGTAATCTCGGCGAACTGAGGATGCTGAGTCTGCGGAATCTTCCTTTATTTATACTTAAAATCTAGACACAGCGTGAAATCAACGGTCAAAAATGGGATTAGTAAGGGAGGGGAGAGACATCTCGAGAATACCCAGTGGCGGATGGTGGTCAGCGCAGCATTCCCGAGCGGATCATACCGTGCCGGCCCATCCTCTAGACGGACTATTTTGCCCGCCTAGCCAAATTATCTCCCGAACGGGGAGGTGTACATATGTAAATGTTACGTCAAATTGAACGCCTGGCACATCCGCATGTGAATTTAATTAGTACCAATGTGTCCGGATGTGTCGGCGTTCATAAATCGCCTCAAAAAAGGCCGATTCCTATCTCTCGATGTATCTCCTTCCAAACTAATCCGATTCTTTATTTTATAACGAATTCTGACAGGAAATGACATGCCAGGTTTTGTGCACTTTTTCTGAGTTCATCTCGTGAACTTTCTGATTTTACGGCGTTGCAAACTTTCCACGCGCCGCGTACGTCTGGTCCATAAACCAGCGGCCCCCGCCAGGCGCCGGCTTGTCGCGTTCAAACGTCGGCCTGCCTGACCCCCGCCAGGCGCCGGCTTGTCGCGTTCAAACGTCGGCCTGCCTGACCATTTTAACGGCCTTTCAAATCTGCTGCGCAGTTATCTGAAAACTGGCAAAAAACATATTTTTGCCATTTAATTTAATCCGCGAGATCGGCCGTCATCCTCCACAGTGAGATACGTTTATTTCCGAATCTCGCGGATGTCCTAATAATGCACAAAACCTTATATCTCCAGTCAGGATTCGTCAGTAATAAGACCGCTAATTCCACTCATTTTATTTACGACAAAAAATTACAAATTATATATAAAATAAAATTACAAAAAATTCTTAAAACTATTCAAGTTGTCGAGGCCTCGACGCGAGTATAAGAAATATTATAAACTAAATACATAAATGTTCAAAAAATAAACCTTATGGTAACAATTACACATACAATGAAAACGAAATATAAACAAACACATTGAAATTCTTAGAATAATATCGTCCAAGTCAATTAGTGAGTCAATACAATAGAAGTCAAATGAATGAAAACTAAATGGCGGAGATGGCGAGATTTCACTTCTTGGAAATTTTATCGGCAATATTGTCTCGTCCTAATGACCCCTTTTTCATTCATATGCGGTCAACGATGATTCACTAATTGCTTTTCGCGGGCAATTTTTATTTACATCCTTTGAATTTATTGAATGGGCGCCAACACACACATACACACACACGGCCATATATTGTTATTTTTATTAAATTTAAAAAATTCAATTTTATGCCGCTGGATTGATCGTGTGCGAAACACCACCCCCGTGTGGCTTTGCCGCACTCGAAGGTAGCACACGATCCTCGAAGGCCGGGTGATGACATCTACGCGTGTGTGGTCTCCGACGCCTGCTGCGTCGGCAGGGTGATGACTCTGGTAGCGGGTCGCACGTAGTCCCCGGAGGCGGTCCGAAGTCGCACCGTGCGGACCTGGCCGTCGGCGGCGGGAACCGCCTCCACGATGACTCCTCGCGGCCAGCTGTTCCGAGGAAGGGCGGGGTCAGCAATGATGGCGGCGGCCCCCTCCCGAAGCGGAGGGGCCGGCTCCTGCCACTTCCGTCGTTGGGCGAGAGTCGGGAGGTATTCCCGGATCCACCGGCGCCAAAACATGTCTGCAAGCTGCTGGGCGAACTGCCACTGCTTCTTGAGGCAGACCTGCTCATCCAGAGGTCCATATGTGGCGAGATGAGAATGTCGCCCGGCCGCGCCCAGTAGTAGGTGGTTCGGCGTGAGCGGGGAGTCGTCCCGTGGATCTTCCGAAACGGGAGTCAGCGGGCGGCTGTTCACCACGTTCTAGGCCTCGGCGAACGCCGTCATCAAGGTCTCCGGGCGCGGGGCGCGCTCCATTAGAATGGTCTCTTTAAGCCTGGCGGTATATCGGC
Organism: Agrypnia vestita; assembly: GCA_016648135.1. Taxonomy (NCBI): domain Eukaryota; kingdom Metazoa; phylum Arthropoda; class Insecta; order Trichoptera; family Phryganeidae; genus Agrypnia; species Agrypnia vestita. Next base: position 83,291 of record JADDOH010001549.1, read on the forward strand.
GACTGTTGTAGCTGACAATCGGGAATCCATTGTGATTATTCCGTCCTCGTCCAGTCGCGGGGTCACCACGTACAAACGGATGGTGCAGGGGAGGGGGGCCCCCCACCGAAGTATGCTGAGTCCAAAAGACTCCACTTGTGCCCGCAATACCCACGATCTTTCGGCAGCACACCGCTCATCCGCGGTCAAATCTGCTCGGCGCGCGCGGACTCTGCCGCGCCGGCAATTTTCTATAAAGCGCCGCACCCAAGCGGTCGCACGTAATAATCTTAAAATGACGAAAAACGCCTGATATCCGGAAATGCCCCGACGTCGTATTGCGTAACAAACGCCGGTCGTAGTTGCAATTGCTCCGGATCAGGGTTGCGGCGGCCGCTTTTCTCGCGGCCATACTCCTTCATTGTCCCGTAAAAATGGCGGCCGGGTAAACCAGCGCCCGGTGGGTGTCAGGTCCGGCGGCTCGACATCCCGCGTACCAGTATCGGCCGGGTTCAGCCGCGTCAGCACACATCACCAATACATCATCGTTGTTGTGACGGTCCCGAACACCGCGCGCTCCATATGGCGCGAATGTTCGGACTCAATGTTCGCCGTCACGCTCGCGGCGATTAAATTTCTCGCGGTCCACAGCGGTCCATTAAACGGCTTCAGGGGGGCTATTTCAATCTTCGCTGTTATAATAACCACCGTACTGTGGTTCTATTTTTTAAGCTAAGCCACCGCGCAACGTGCCTGTACCGAGGCACCGCAGAAAATGTGCTGTAACACTTTGCGTCGGCGGCTTAGTATGGCTCTCTCGAGCCATCGTGCATTTATTTGCACACAATTTTCGCCAAAATGCCGCTTCTCGGCGTGTTCTGGCCTCGTCCGCTAGCCACAAAACTGACCTTGACCGCCGAACTGCTCGCAAATAATATTTCGACCGGATCATCACATCAGCCATGAATCTCACCGGCTCGAATATGCGCCTTTTAGCGCCCAGTAGTTGGCATCTTGTCGGCCGTCTATCCGCCTCTCACTCGGGCAGATTGATAAATTTATTGCGGTTCCGCACGACTGGCAGATTGCACAAATATTAAAATAAATTTATCCGATGCGGGCTCCGACAAATTAAAACACAAATTAAAATAAATTTATCCGCATATGTAGCGCGATGATATCTAAGGCCTCCCAATCCTTAGAAATCCAATCTCAATTTATTTTCTTCATCGAAAATAACCCGAATTTTTTTCAGTATTTCGGGGCAAAAAAAATCCACGAAGTGCGAAGAATCCAATGCCGGTTTCCCAAATGAACCGACTCTTGGCCGTGGTAGATATGGGTGTAACTACCCTCCGCAATCTGGGCGATCTCATCTAGATGCGCCTCTACAAATCCGCAAAATGCGAAAAAAATTCCAATGTCGGTATCCGAGCTGAACCGATCCTTGGCCATATATATTTTTTATCACAAAAAAATATTAAAAAACCGAAATTCGGCTGCAAGGGCATGTCTTCCTTTTCCACAGAAGACCTGTCGCCCATTGGCTGCCGGCAAGCTATACAGTGGTGGCTTCCATCATGTATGGTCGCTCGGGTACCCACTGCACTGACCCGCACGCGGGGGTCACTTCCGGCCAGTCAATTTCAATATGTGTCCTACGAGTGCATCGCGCGGGCCTCTTACTGGGCCGGTCAGCTATCCTGGAAGACACGGTTGCGGCGATGGTCGGGCGGCCTGGCACGCCCCCGGTTTTCATCCATCCTTGTGCTGTGCTCGATAAAACGCCGTTATCTGCACCCGCTATCTCTCCAACTCGCGACACTTCACAAATGGCATAATCTATGCCCCATAATAATTTTATAACACTTTTGTTATAATCACAGTGCGCTTGATTTCCCCGGTTTCTCGGCTAAACCGTCGGGGCCGTAAATCCGAATTACGCAAAGTGTTCACACTCAACGGATGTTGGGCAAGTCCGCTGCCTTTCATAATTATCTGCCCTAGACGCGACCGCGGATCGGAGGCGCACATACCGTGGGCGCCGTGTAGGCGCAGATTTCGCACCGGTCCCGATTTACCGACCACACTGGCGACTTCGGAGTCCATCGGCGACACGGTCGAACCTTTATCGCATAAGGCGAATGTCTTTCTATGCCCCCGCGGGCCACACACGTCGACTTTCTGCACATTTAAAAAATCACATTTTCGGCGTCGCGGCTCGCGGTATGAGCACAGTCTATCAGGCCAGGTCGGCCGGGCGCCGCGGCGCGCCCGTCACCTGACCCGCGAGCGGCACGTTTTCACTCGCGTTTCGCGGAAGGCGGCGCGCCGTGCAGCATCCGGTGATGCCGCATCTCGCAATTGTCCACGCCGCATTTTTTATCACGGCCCCGGCATCCATGTTTATGTTTCGGCGTCCACGGTTCGAGGCACATAAAACATAATCTTCTGTCCTTGACGATAGCCGCTCGGTCAGATACCGAACAGCGCGTAAAATCGTTGCATGCCGCGGCGCCGTGATCTCTTGAGTCGCAAATACCGCACTTTTGCGTATTTTCCGGCGCTCGATGTATAGCGTGGATCTGCGCATTTTTGCGCCCCTTATCTTCGATCACTTGCGCGGTCTGTCCGCCGCAATGTGGCGCTGAATCTGTCATACTCGACAGCCATCTCGAGGAGTCCTCGATGTTTGTATTCACGGTTCCGGACCTCGCCGCGAACCATGCCATTCTCGCCGAAAGCGGGAGCCTTCCGACGAGCTCGCGTAGCAATTGAGGTGACGCCAAATATCGCTCGTCCATACCTTTTACTGTGGCGACGGCATTCCTCACCGCTACCGCGAATTTCGTAAAAACGCCTGTGTCCGTACTCTCAGTGAGGCGTGCTGTGTTCCTCACTTTTTCCAGGACGCTTGCGATTATCGCATCTGGCTGGCCAAATAAATCCTCCAGAGTGCGCATAATCCCCTCAACACAATGAGGGTCGCCGATCAAAGGGCGCACTGCTTCCCGAGCTGCCCCCTTGAGCGCGATTCTCAACCGCATCGCATTCTCAGCGGTTGTCAACCCACACAATTCCGTGGATTGCCTGAATTGCGTTTTGAATGAACGCCATTCCATTGGGTCGCCCGAAAATTCCGCCAGGTCCTTGGCGTTAGACTGCCGCGCTATCATAGCCGACACTCGTGGCTCATCCTGGCTGAGCGGATACCGCGGGCTTTCAGGTGAACGCGTTGACCGGACCGCTTCTGTAACAGCGGACGTCAGCCGTTCAAATTGCGCTTGTTGCGACCGCATCCAGTCGCCCAAGCTCGGATTATCGGTCCCGGCAGGAGCCTCTTGATGACAAGTTGTAGGTGCATTCATGCGCGCCGGGTCTTCTATGGCGATGTCGTCCGCCGAGACACTCGCAGCGGTAATAGGCGCCGCTACGTCGGTTGCCGCGGCGCCGGCGGCGAGCGCTCCTGCGCCCCCCGCCACGGGGTCCCTTCCCGCCGCTGCAAGTGTCAAAGCCCTCGTAAACATCTCTTCTTGGCGCTTCTGCATTTCATCCAGCTGCCTCCTGTAATGCCGGTCCTTCTGGCGTAGCTCCCTGCGCAGCCTCCTTATATCTGCACTCGAGCTAGCCGCGTCAGTAGGTGACGCCGCCTGATCCTCAGCTCCCGACTGCCGGTCCGATTCATCTCCCGATGACGCTTCGCGAAGGGAGGCATCTTCTTCGTCGGCGGGTAATTCGCGATTCGAATTCGATCTTAACGAGCGCGACATTTTTCTTTAAAATATTATTATTATTAATTTTTCACAAAAAAATTATAAAAATTCGGATTCCGACGAAGCACAAAATTACTGAATTTAAAAATTTAAAACCGAAACAACGGAAATCCGGCTTCACGAAGGACCACGAAATGGTACGCACAGGGCCATACCAAGTTCGAAAAACTATTAATAAATTCCCAAAATATTTTAAAACCCGAACGGCTAAAAAATCGAATTTAAAAATAGTTAAATATAGGGTGGGTCTCCGTGTTACGGTGGGAGAAATTCAGTAGAAATTTATAATATTTTAAGCACAAAGGTAAATTCGAAAGCAACAACAAAAAACACTTTTTCGGGAATTTAAATTAAAAATAAAAGACACTTTATTTAGCAAAAAACGATTCCGCGGACCGGCAGCGTAACAAGGTAAAAGTAATCTCGGCGAACTGAGGATGCTGAGTCTGCGGAATCTTCCTTTATTTATACTTAAAATCTAGACACAGCGGGAAATCAACGGTCAAAATGGGATTAGTAAGGGAGGGGAGAGACATCTCGAGAATACCCAGTGGCGGATGGTGGTCAGCGCAGCATTCCCGAGCGGTATGATCCGCGCCGGCCCATCCTCTAAACGGACTATTTTGCCCGCCTAGCCAAATTATCTCCCGAACGGGGAGGTGTACATATGTAAATGTTACGTCAAATTGAACGCCTGGCACATCCGCATGTGAATTTAATTAGTACCAATGTGTCCGGATGTGTCGGCGTTCATAAATCGCCTCAAAAAAGGCCGATTCCTATCTCTCGATGTATCTCCTTCCAAACTAATCCGATTCTTTATTTTATAACGAATTCTGACAGGAAATGACATGCCAGGTTTTGTGCACTTTTTCTGAGTTCATCTCGTGAACTTTCTGATTTTACGGCGTTGCAAACTTTCCACGCGCCGCGTACGTCTGGTCCATAAACCAGCGGCCCCCGCCAGGCGCCGGCTTGTCGCGTTCAAACGTCGGCCTGCCTGACCCCCGCCAGGCGCCGGCTTGTCGCGTTCAAACGTCGGCCTGCCTGACCATTTTAACGGCCTTTCAAATCTGCTGCGCAGTTATCTGAAAACTGGCAAAAAACATATTTTTGCTATTTAATTTAATCCGCGAGATCGGCCGTCATCCTCCACAGTGAGATACGTTTATTTCCGAATCTCGCGGATGTCCTAATAATGCACAAAACCTTATATCTCCAGTCAGGATTCGTCAGTAATAAGACCGCTAATTCCACTCATTTTATTTACAATAAAAAATTACAAATTACATATAGAATAAAATTACAAAAAATTCTTAAAACTATTCAAGTTGTCGAGGCCTCGACGCGAGTATAAGAAATATTATAAACTAAATACATAAATGTTCAAAAAATAAACCTTATGGTAACAATTACACATACAATGAAAACGAAATATAAACAAACACATTGAAATTCTTAGAATTATATCGTCCAAGTCAATTAGTGAGTCAATACAATAGAAGTCAAATGAATGAAAACTAAATGGCGGAGATGGCGAGATTTCACTTCTTGGAAATTTTATCGGCAATATTGTCTCGTCCTAATGACCCCTTTTTCATTCATATGCGGTCAACGATGATTCACTAATTGCTTTTCGCGGGCAATTTTTATTTACATCCTTTGAATTTATTGAATGGGCGCCAACACACACATACACACACACGGCCATATATTGTTATTTTTATTAAATTTAAAAAATTCAATTTTATGCCGCTGGATTGATCGTGTGCGAAACACGAAGAAATTTATGACAATATTCTAAAGTATGTAAGTCGTCTCCAGAGAATATAAAAACTTAAAAATGAACCGTTTCGCTATTATACGTGAATGGCGACCATTATTTTATTTATTCGTTTATCCGCGTCGTCATTGGTCATTTAATTATTTTAAAAGTTTTGAAAAATAGATCAATTCAGTCTTGAGGAGCCCAGGTCGCAATCCAGCTTATCGATCGCTCTTCAAGCAAATAATACATTTCTTACTAAACTACCGTCAATTCGTTTGCTAAAGCAAATTATTCATGGGATTTCCAACCCTTGGTAAACAAGACAGAGAACGATAAATAATTCCCTGGAGCACAGGAGGTACAGAGAGAATGCAATTTATAAAGCAAACAATGAGGAACTCTACAAATTAGGGTTGGCAAAAATCAGATATTTATAATAAATATCAAAATATCCCATATTTGACATATATCAACGATAGGAAAAAGAAGCAATTTTCATTATGTAAGTAGTTTAAACTGTTAAAATGGTAAGGTAAAATAATAAAAGATGAGCTTGATTATTTGAAATTTATTTATATTATAAATAAAATAAACAAAATGGATTATTTTTTGAGAATATCAAATAATAACCAAATTTATCAACACGTAGAAGAACAAATATTATATTATTATAGGTAAATCTACAGTAGCTAGAGTATTTGAGATTGCTAATAATCAGTCTTTCTTAGGGCCGGTTGTTTCAAGTTGGATTAAAGTAAGCGTTCTCTTAAAGCATAGATTTTTACGTTCTCCACCAATCAGACGATCCGTTTTCGTAAAAATCTATGCTTTTATCGACCGCTTACTTTGATCGAACTTGAAACAACCGGGCCTTAATCAACACTTAACAAATGATATAGTCTGCAGTGGCTTATCATTTTTTTGTTAGCACAATTTTAATTGAACAATCAAATTCAGGATCAGGTCTCATGCACAGATCTGTAAGCGGCACATCGTCACTTGACTCCCAGTCAAGATGACTTCCGGACTCTACATCCTCTATTTCTTCAATGCTTTCAGTTTCAGTATTCGCACTGGGATCCCAAACCCAATTGTAGTTTTTTGCTGTGTGTTGCCAGTAAACACCACTCTGCTAAATTTCTAGTTCAGAAGACAGTAAAATATCAATTGATCTATATCCGCATAAATATCAAATGACATATGTCGTGATATACAGGGTGTACCAGAGCTAGCAGCAGAAACTTGGTTGATAGATTCCTGCCTATGTTATGAGTCTAAAATTTTCAAGCAACCATGACATAAACAATAGTTATAAAGATATGCAATATCAAAGTTTGCATTTTTTCCCAATATTTCTGACTTTCTTTGCAAAATATTGAACTATAATTACAGTAGGTAACCTAAGTCTATAACGAAAAATTCATTTGTTTTAATAAAGTCGAATGAAATGATAAAAATCTTACAAAAATTGAAAAAAGTTATTTTTACTATTTATTAATTATATAATTTCCATAGTAACTTTCCCCAATCTTTTTCTTTACTTTTTTATCCCCTGAGAACAGAAGATTTCAAAGGAACGTGTCTAGTGTTGTTTTCACTTCTTCTGTTGTTTTTTTTTGCATTTTAATAATTTTGCAACGATAAAAACAAATGAAAATCAGAACAAGCTGAGTAACGAGAATAAGGCGGACAGCATAAAACATCCCAGTTGAGTTCCTTTCATTTGTGCTGTGTCGTGGTGAAAAAAAGCCATGCGATTGATTGATTCGGGCCGTTTTTTCGAGTGCCCAATGGAACAATGCAGTTGTTTGCAATATCTCTCAGCATTAATTATTTGATAAGGTTGCAGGAGCTCGCAACAAGCAATGCCCTCGACATCCCACCAAACGTCACCAAAATATTATTTTGGTGAAGTTGGTGAAGCCACGGGGGTGGTAAGTTACACTAGACCAGTGTCGCTTGCTTGTTACAAAAAACCCATTTTGTGTCGAATATACACTCTTTTCTCTGACATTTTAAAATTTCACTCTATTTAATTCAACACCAGCTATATTAGAAGAAACCCACCCTTATAATACAAAGACAGCATTTAGCAGTCTACGTATAAATACGACAATATTTATGCCTCAACCTAATGCAGAAGTTCTTCAATAAATGTAAAATTGACATTGTTAACATAATTATCAAGAATATACTTTGTTTACACCACTATTTTTTTAATACCAACGTGTTTTGGGACCAATGGTCCTTCCATCAGGATACAACGTATACTAAAAATTTAAAATTGAACTATAGACATTGGCAATGTTGTTGTATGTATTCTGATGAAAGAATCAACATTGCAACAAAAATGTTGGTATTTTCAACAAATTTTTTGCATAAACAAAATGTATTCTTGTTGATTATATTAATGCATAAGTGTTTTTTAAAATAATAATAAATTCCGAATGTTTTGTTTTGTCACAGGGACATCATTAATCAATCAATATATTATAGATGTCTCACAGAGACGAAATTATATTTTTATGGTAAAGAAGGTATATAAGTCTTTGGGTGTACATAGAGCTTACGACCTATCGTACGGCTGGCTTAAGTGATCACTTTACACAATGTAAAGTTCGCCATTCAACATCAAAGTAGATGTCTCATTAGTGACATCTGTGGTCATTTAAGGGGAATGAAAAAGCTTTGGTTGCCGGCCGCGCTGAAGATTGTTGATTGAACAAAAGTTAGTAGACATGGTATTCTATCATGGGTGAAAATGGCGAACATTACACTGCGTAAAGTGATCACTTAAGCCAGCCGTACGATAGGTCGTAAGGCCTATGTACGCCCAAAGACTTGATTGATAAAAAAATTCCAGTAACTTTTTGATCAAACTATGTAAGTTTACTTATCTGTACGAATGTATGTATGTTCATTGTATACGTTTATTGTGGTTAATACTAAACCCTTCGCACGCACAAATTCACTCTCTCGCCGATTCATTATCATTATGCTTCATCACCATTATCTCCCTCCAGAATTCACTACCACTGCGGAATCGAGTGCTTACAAGCGAGGTCTACCAGGAAATTATCTTTACAAATGAGTTCATTCCACAGAGTAAAAAATATGTACAGAGATAAACTTAATTAGTTTTTCAGGAGAAGAGAGTTATCACATCTAAGTGGAACTGCGAATAAAAAAACGTAAAAGAAACAAAATGACAAGTCATGTCCTTCCTCGTGACTGCCTCTGTGTTTCAAGGATTTATTATTGCATAATTAAATTCCCTAGTAAATAAGACAAATTTATTTACATTTGACTCCAAGACGACTTAAATTTCATGCCAGGTAACATATTGTTTAAGGGCAATCTAGATTTTATATCAAATATGTTTACCTCTGGCGAAGTATAGATGACGTTTAATTTTTTTTAACATATTTATATAAAATGTACGTGCATCTAAGTATCTATGTTATAATGTTTAACCTTGCCTGTATCAACACAGCTTTCTAGTGAGACAGACATAGTAAAATGAAACCTTCCGAATGTATGTTAAGCAAGCAATGAATAAATATTTTTTTTTGTTATAAAGCGCGACTTATTTACTAAGACATCACACTTTTGAAGAGCATTTAAATAGATGCCATATATCTTGACGAACCGTCGTGTTGAAGCAAGGTATATGGTCGATTTTACAGTAAATTTTGACTGAATATAGTAAAATTTTGTTCAGAATATTTTTTACGATAAACCTACTTTCCCATAAAAATATAATTTCGTCTCTGTGATATAATATATTGATTGTAAAATTTTGTGTAAATACTTCTTGGAATAATGTAAAATAGCTTAAGGAAATAAAAATACCAGTAATGATTTAATATTTTAATGGGTTTTTATGTATTATTATTAAAATTGTCTTACGCAATATAAATGACCGTACATTCTCTCCACGGTTTCCCCAACCCGTGCTTTCGGTGTAAAGGGAATTAATTTCCAATCAAACTGAATGTGTCTATTCCAAATTTTGCACTGATACTCTTAAGAACTCTGCAACCTCATTATAATATGCACGTGCATTATATTAAATGAAGAAACAGTGGAACCTTCACCCTCTCACACTAACACCCTATTTTAAATAATAATAAAATCTGAGTCCTGGACAATGGACCGCTAGTATGTATATATACTCGAGCCATCTTAAGATGGCATTTTTGCAGATCGTAATAGTGTTGTGACACACTTAAAATCATTAACGAAATAATTCAGTCGAAAAAAAAATTCGTCACACGGTGTGAGTTGAGAAAGTCTTTGTACATAAAAAAGGCTATAGTCCAAATTAACGAGCAGGGGTCAAAATATAAAAATATCAATGTCCGAAATCTAAAGCCAGGTAAAAAACAATATCGTAATCACAGCGTGCACACATTCGTTCTTTCCGTAACAACGTTAAAACAAAACTGTCAAAACCTTAAAGTATCTACAATATAATAAAGCATTTTACCAAACCTTTATACGTGGTAAAATAGAGCTTACTCAGTTTAAACAATATGGCGACACATGAGAGAAAAAGAGACAAAAAAACATCACCCGGTCTGATCCGTCTTTTATTGTTTTGTAGCCGTTTTCTTTGCCCTCTAATAAAGCCATAGAAAAATATCATATTTAGAGGGCACAATCGATCTGTCAGATTTGTTGTGTTATTTTGAATACTTATTCTGCGTATTCTACGCATATTATACAGGCAATCAATATCCTATAACATTTTGAATCATTTCGTTCATTCCATATTTAATGTTGATGGACATCACTACTCTGGCGTTCGCGCAATAAAGTATAGCATTTGTCCTCCGATGTTTAGCTGTCGTTAATTACGAAACTTCATGTAAGTCTAAACGTCAAAAGTGCCATCATAGAGTGGCCGTACTGTAAATAAATGTAGGACGGTTTCCAGGTCTCCTGATCATAAACAAAGAAAGCGCATTATTTCCCGGAAGCGGCCTCATGTGACCGCCTGCGATTAGAAATATTTCTGTCGAAATCTACTCAAAAAAAAAAAAAAATTTTTACAGTTTACGGTTGGACTGTCCAACCAAAGTCTGATTTGAACAAAAAATGATCTTTTAACAGGCGATACGATTTAATTAATTCGAATTCTTGAGTATGAGGTATAATTTTTTGAATATTTTTAATGGTTTTATGGATACTGCAATATAGGAAAAAGAACGTTTAATTTTTGTCTTTTTTTTTTTAAATTTAATGGCTTGTCACCCTTTTGTCTTTTTTAAAACGATATATTTAACAAGTTGTCGAAAAACATTAATGTCTGAATAGCACCACTTCTTTTTCAAACTTTATACAATCAATTTATAAATAAAATATATGGTCTTTATTTGAAAATGTGCGTGATTAGTGTACCAAAGATAACTCTATTGCATGAAAACTAAAATAGTGTTTCGGGGTTATAATTTTTTTGATGTTATAACAATATATTTTTTAATATTTTTTTAAGGAAATGCTTCATGGATCCATCATAATAAAGTTGATTAAAAGTCTGTTTAGCTGTGGGTTTTGCAAATTGATTTAATAAGTTTACGTTAAATTTAGCAAATCGAGACCAAATACGAAAATCGTATACTGGGGCCTCTTAAACAGTTATATAATCTTCACGTTTCTGAAAACGTGCGTAGATAAGTACTGTCTATTTATTGATTTATTATTTTAAGTAAGTACTTCTTCGCTATCGCGTAATCACCATAAAGGTGTGTCCAGTCCTCGAAGTACTGTAATACCATTAGTACCAAATTATTTGTTACCTAATATGTTCAGAAAGACAAGTAAGGTAGTAAATATTGAGTTTAAGGCTTACGTAGAGAATTCAAATAGTTTTATTGATATAATTGTTATAATTTGTCCGCCCAAAAAAATAAAGCACGGAAGTTGTCCTTTGGCGGAGATGTGTAGATTCATGCACATGCGTGTACTTTTTCCCGCTCGCAGAAAGCGTCAGTCGCTGGAAATCAGTTTCTGAGTGCAGAAGTATGGCTAGTGCCCATCGGATTGTTAATTGTGAACGGACGGAACGGCTTGCGGAAATTTTGTCAAAATCTTGGCGATACCCAAGTGAAAACCATTCGCGAGATCTAACAGGCTTTCGAGGACGATTCCATGAGCACCTCACGGATGAAAGAGTGGTTCAACCCTTTCAAAGATGGCCGCACAACAATGCAATTGACCAAGTGCGGGCTTTGGTCATGCGAGAACTTAAGAACGAAGTGGAGATAAGCATTGGATCGGTACACTCTTAAGACCAGTGTTACTATGGGTTGCGACCCACTGGTGGGTCGCGAGCTGATATTAGGTGGGTCGCAGTCACAACACCGCGCGACACGTCTCGTCCGGGTCGTGTCGTGTTTATTATAGACAACGAAGTGCATCCAGATATCAATGTAGTATCTGCAATTTTCACTTATTTAACAGAGTTAAAAAATAACTTTAACGCCAACTTCGAAGAAGAAATAAAAAAGTTCAACGGGGTATACTGGATTTAAAATCCATTTCAAGACAACATACCGACTGAAATGTCAACAAAAGCAAGTTAAAAGCTTATTGATCAAAAGATACGTCGCTGAAAAATACTTTTAACTGCAAGCTATTAGCAAAATTCTGGCTTTCAGTTGCTGACACTTATCCCTGCTTGTTTGACGAAGCGATGAAAGTCCTCCTCCTCTTCACTACCTCATACTTATGTGAAATGGAATTTTCTGCCATGGTTTCTATTAAGACTAAATACAGAAATAAATTGGACGTATCGAATTCACTGCGATTAAAAGTATATAAAATTGAAGTCAACGCTAATGCTGTTATGTCAAAAAATAGGCAACAAATTCATCCTTCTTACTAAAATATCACAAATTACCCTTTTTTTAAAATTCTTTTTTTCTCAATTGAACAGTCTTTCGTGTGGTTACAATATGAATTGGGGAAACGTGAGGCAGGAGGCGGGTCCCGATATTATTATTTTTTGGTGGGTCCCGGTCCTGTCAGGTTTGGGAACCACTGGTTTAGACTATTTCGGCTGGCGCAGAATGTGCGTTATCGTAATGAAGCTGCTAACGATGGGAAGCGTCTACTATACTGCACTACTATACTATTATGCACATACTTCGCATCTAATTCAGTCATTCTTGACCAAACACCGGTTTGTATAAGCTCTCTGTAATATAAATAAGCTCCCTGCGCTCCTAACATGGCTCGTTGTTATTGTCGGCTATTCCCCAAGTTTCCGCTGAATCCGCAAAAATTCCGCTGAGAGGAACCCGATTTCAATCAAGAGAAGACACTACGCGCAACGCGACGGCCCAGCTGAACAGCGTTCCAAAAGACGCGTCCAAGGAGTGTTTCCAACAACGCCGGGACCGCTGGTAGAAGTGTGTGCAACATCAAGGGGACTACTTTGAAGGGGATTAGAGGGGAAGTGTATGAATAAATATGTTTCAGTCGACCAAAGGTTCGATACTTTTTGAACACAGTTGTCAGGGGCGTGCAGTGAGAACATTGAAGAATGACGTAGTAGTGTATTAGAATTAACATTTAATATTGAAAGGAATTGTAGGGGTACATTCTCAAAACAATGCAAAAATATTGTGAAAATTCGATAAAGAGCGGCGTTGAAATGGTCCAGGCCATGAAACAATTAAATAATAAAATAATAATAAAAAGAATTTTAAAAAATCAACTGGTATTTCATCATATATCAATCAATTGGTATTTTTTCTCATTTAACTACATTTTTATTCACAGTTTTTAACAACCTTATATTCCAAAAATGATTAAAGGAATGATCAAAAATAATAATGGCGGCGTCCTAAATTTATAATTCTAAAGGCGGCACATTCACTTCAAATACATATTTCGAAAATGTGGGTTTTTATTATTAATTTATATCAGAATGTACTGAATAACTTAGATAGAACCTTTGTTATTATATAGAAGTAATAGACTGGACATTATTTATAATAATTAATAAAATATAAGTATTAATCGACAGGCCGCGGCCAAAAAATCGTTTTTAGTGTCCTAGGCGGCGCTAATTTTTAATGAATATTTATATCTACGCTTGATATGTTTTTTTATACGTATAAAGTATACTTTATTATCTAGAATTTTTACTAAGGAAATCAATAAATATTCAATATTAATAAAGTTATAATATTTTAATTTTGCAAGAAATTTTTACGTTTTTTGTTGATTTTAAAACGCTTTTTATCTACACAAAGAGATATTTTGAAACAGTATATTCTATTTATTCACGTATTTTGAGGCTTTACCCACTTAATTAAAGTATTTTTTTGTGTAAAAACACCTTAATTATAATTTAAAAATAAAAATTCCAAAGCATGAAACGCGCCAATAAATGACGCAGTCGCCGACGGCATTCTGTATTATAAAAACGCCGAAATATGCATTTGCGTGAATGTCCAGCCTTAAGGACCACACTTATTTACAGACGACTACTATATATACTATATATATATACTATTTTATTACACACATCTGACACACCGATTAATCATGAATGCCAAACTTAAGATACTAAAATTTCGCCTTGTACGTGCGCTCTGAGAACACACCACT
>JADDOH010001550.1:0-107614 GCA_016648135.1 Agrypnia vestita
AAAAAGGTAAGAGAAATTTTGTAACAATACTAACCGTTTTAATAAAATTATGTAACAGGAAATTAAACCTTTCATTAAGAAGAAATGATTTGATTATTTAAAGACGTTTAAATGGATGTGGTTCTTCTACTGAAAGCGTCCAACCCACAAAATGAGTTATAATGGGTTTGTACAGCTCAATTCGATATCTTGGTGTGCTGAAACCGTCCAAACTCTAAGTACTATGGTTCAATATTCAAATTCAATATTTTTCAAACTAAACAAGCACCCAATATAATTAAATGCTTTTTAACGCAAGAAAGAATTCAAAACCAAAGTGACAACCGATTAAACAAACAGATAATCAAAATTTAAAAAACAAAAATAATAAGTAAAAAAAACTGGCAGGTATACAATAATGTCACTTATTAAATATTTGATAGAATACAACCCACATAGAACAAAATAAGTCCTGTTTTTTATACATTTAGAAATTTTCTAGAAAGAATCCAACCTGTAAAACGTGTCTTATCTTCGTAAATATATTTTTTAAATAATTACTTTAAAAAAACCATAAAAATATTTCTAAAAGAGATCTTTGAGCCCTGTGGAAAAAGATATGCAATAATGAATTTAATATTAACATTGTGTGAGACATGTCTTGAGGTTTTTAAAAAATTTCCTAAGCTATGTAGAGAGGATGACTGAACAGCAACAAGTCATTGCTAAGCACAAGACCAACCGACAAGCAGGAGCGACAAAGTCTTCAATGACATACATGTCTTAGAAATTCAGGACCGGAGAGAATGCCTTACATTGCACACCAGGCCTTGAAGAGGCAATAGTGATGAAGTTGAATCATTTTTTGTAGACATTAGAAAATAAGCTAAAATCATTTTGGATGTTGTATGTAGGTTTAATCTTCATATCTGTTGTTTCACATGTATTTCTATAAAAATATAGATATCTAATTACCAGCAGCGACATCTGCACTGGTAAATGGAAATGACCAATTTCAACCACAGGTGGGGGTAATAAAAATACAACTCAAGACACAACAGTAAGAAACAAGGTGTGCAGATTAAACATATATACAACTTCCAAAATTTGATAGATGTGGTAGTCTACAATGGGTGGGATTGATGAACATTACATTGTGTAAAGTGATTCCATTCGTACGACAGGCCGTAAGCCCCATGAACACCCAAAAAGGCTTCCATACCTGCTTGCCCATAAAAAAATGGCTTCGTCTCCATGAGACATGTACAATATATTTTTTCACCTGTACATGCTCATGACCCAACCAGGGCTGCAGAATCCACATTGGGTTCCGTTGAAAGTCGCCAGCCTGCTCTGTACGGGATGGAATCCATTCTTGTTGCCAATCCCTTCCACCGTTGTGATCTCCCAGCCGTGGCATGACAGAATTAAAACGAGACACTGTATTTGATTGAAAGAATGAATTAGGAATATGATATTTGCATTTTAAATATAGTTTGTGTATCACATTGTACTTTATTTATAATTAATTCTTAAGTATTTATTATAATGAAAAAGATTATGAATATATGTATATTTTGTTTGTTTTTTATTATTTATTTATTATTTTGTGACCTATAACATTAGTGAAATTTATGAATTGTTACAACCCAGGAAAAAGATCAAAATATCGGCTTATTTCCTCAATTTACTTACTTTCCTAGAGAGGAAAAAGAAAACAAGAAAAAAGTGACATTATTTATATGTACAGAGGTACATATAAATAATGTAACTTTTTTCTGTGTTTATATATTTTATTTTTATAAAATGCTACAGCTCTCTTCTATTTTATAAAGAATTTCAACAATATGATAAACTAAATAGACATACCGATAATGTTATGATTTTTTAACTTTAAGTATTACTTATTATTATTTAACGATTACTATCTTTCGAAATATAAACGATTCCAATCTTTTAGCACGAAATTATATCTCCTACAGAAACGCATCATGTCTTTTTCGAATACAAAGTTCGCGCAATGTGAATTGCGTGGTTGAAGCCAACGATATCGAAACGCCTGATACGCAACAATTCACGGTATTCGTAAAGGGTGTTGATGTACCTAGAGCTTGCCCAACGTAAATTGGCGTGCGGCGACTTTGGAACTAAACCCGCCCCGCCCGCATCCAGCGGTAACCCCTTGCCCTGTCATTCAGTTTAATCTCGTATTTGCGCGTGAGCTGTGACATCTTGATTTCCAATATACACTGAATTATGTCCAAAACAGTCCTGCAACACCTTGCAGGTGGTGCAAGAACGATTGCCAATGTAGTTTTAAAGTTTTGCGAAGCTGAAAAAGCAAATAATCGACCAATATTACCGTTTGACAGGACTCTAGATAGAGCGGCCGCTATTACTGGTTTGTTTCTTTAGTGTAGCCCGACCAAATTTCTATTATAATAATAATATCATAAAATATATTTGTCAATGTACCGGACACTCTGTATATTTTGTATTGTGTAATAAATTTACACCCTGGCAACTTCTGTTTCACGACAGGGATGCCCTCCCTCGCACGCCAATTTATATTGGTGGCATTTTTTTTCTAGTTCCTGGTGCAAAATGGTTGAACGCATAATACGCACTGCATTTATTGCATTATTATTGTATTTATTACTGCATTTATTACATTATTACACACTCAAATGGAATTCAACCAGCTTTAAAACTGAGTGCTCATGGAAGAGGTCTTGTTATAATAACTAACCATTCTAATCACAGGAGAGAAACAACCGAGATGGGTGTATAAAATCTTGCTTACAGAATTGACCGAAAACACTTCCATCTGCTTGGTGCAGGGGTGGTAAACCTTGACGGAGACGATGCACGCTCCGCAGCCGCCCTCGTGGCACATGGACTTGGTCCCTCGAAGGTTGGCGTGGTTCCTCAGGAAGCTGTTCAGAGATGTTTCAGCTTCAATGTGCGGTACTGTAAGTAGGTATTGTTGGAGTAAAATAAAAAATTAGCACATTGACAATACTTTATTTATTATTAGATATTAATAATTTTTTTTTTAACATTTTATTAATCCTATGTTATCAGGCTTCTTCAGCAGGCATCCTATTAAAATTTATCACGAAACTTAGAAATAAATCCAAAATTTCATAATACTTTGATATACCCACTTGTACCCTTTGCCCTCATATACTGTGTATACAAGTAGGTTTACAGTACAAGCACAACACAACTTGGCGTGCGGCAAGATTGGAACTAAAACCCGCCCCGCCCGCACCCGGCGGCAACCCCTCGCCCTGTAATTCAGTACAATTTTGTATTTGCTCAGGAGCTGTGACATCTTGATTACCAATATACACTGAATTATTATGTCCAAAACAGTCCGGGGTGGTGCAAAAACAATTGCCAATGAAGTATTAAAGTTTTGCGAAGCTGAAAAAGCAAATAATGGACCAATATTACCGTCTGACAGTTTGACAGATAGAGCGGCCGCCGGGGAGCACGCTGTTACCCGACCAAATTTATATTGAAGGCTCTCACACTGGTCACCGGACAGACATTATGTATTGTGTAATAAATTTACAACCTGGCAACTTCTGTTTCGCGACAGGGGTGCCCTCCCCCGCATGCCAAGTTATAGTGGTGGCACTCTATACTGTTATCTTGCTATTTATCTGTTATACAGAGTGTGACAGAGCTAGCCCACAATACTTTATAGATGGATTCCTGTCTTAATTATGAATCGAAAAATTTTAAGCATATTTATATAAATAGTTATAGAGATATACGACATCATTTTTTTTAAAGTTCTGATTTATTTTCTGTAAAAAGTTCGACTGTCATTATTGTTTGCTCAACGTAAATTGGCGTGCGGCGAATTTGGAACTAAAACCTGCCCGGCCCTCTGGTAACCCCTCGCCCTGTCATTCAGTTCAATTTTGTATTTGCTCGGGAGCTGTGACATCTTGATTACCAATATACATTGAATTATTATGTCCAAAACATCCTAAACAGTCCGGGATGGTGCAAGAACAATTGTCAATGAAGTATTAAAGTTTTGCGAAGCTGAAAAAGCAAATAATGGACCGATATTACCGTCTGACAGTTTGTTTCTTTAGTGCTGCCCGACCAAATTTCTGTTAAAGGCTACGACACCGGTCACCGGACATTATGTATTGTGTAATAAATTTACACCCTGGCAACTACTGTTACGCCCTCAGGGTCGCATTCTAAAGTAACTTATACCGAATATGGAATATTATTCATTCGTTTCAATACAAGTCAAATAAAATTATAAATACCTAGTTTAAATTGTTCAAGTTTTTCATCATATTATTTGACTTGTATTGAAGCGAATTATTTTTTATAATCGATATACCTAGGTTAATTTAATGATAGTTCAACGTTTTTGAAAAACGAAAATAAATCGGAAATAGTGAAAAAAAAAATGCTAGTTTTGTTGTCACATATCTCTGCTGCGTCTTTCCGCGCTGCTACATTTCTTTCCATACAATATGCGCTTATCAAAAACTCTACGCGGATGATCGGTCGACCCATTTGCTTTGCCGATTTTACGATACGGAATAATAATAATAAAAATTATTCATTTTAATCGAAATAAACCGAATCAAATCGTGTCGAAAATGATTCAATAACGTGTAGTCATCCACTTTACGTAAATGTCGAAAGTTTCAGAGCTCCAGCTAGTCGGAAAGGTGGTAAAATCAATTACGAGATTCCACCACGACAAACAGACAAATAGAGTTAAATAAAAGTATCTAAAAACATAACTAACTTGCGCCGACCACTGGATCACTAGGCAGGCGTCTTAACCACTAGAATAATTATTTGTGTTAAAAATCAAGGGATCATGTCTAGTCAGAATTTTGAAAAAAAAGTTTTTTCTAGTTTTTAAAAGTAGGTATTACAGAAATTTTTAAGTCAATATAAGAAATATTAACGGAGTTCTATAAATTTAAAAGAAAGCATTTTATTGCAAATGTTTTCTCAAAATCATATTTTCCAGATTGGTGACCAAAATATCTCGAAACTACCCGATTGATTTTTTTCTAATTTTACGAATATTTTCTTTTTCCAAAAATCTAGTGTCGACGAAGGTTTTTTTAAGAATGTATATTTTTTTTAATTTAACAAAAACGAGTCATTTTTAGCGTGAAATCTAAATTTTTACATCGAACCTTCACCATTTTTTACCAAAACTAATTTTTAGAAATTCGGAGTGGCACCGCAAAACGCGTTTTTTAATAGGTGCATCACATCCATTTCATAATATTTTTTTATGAGAAGTTGTCTTTAAATAATGTAGAAAAATATAAATATAAATATAAAATTAATAATTTGTGGTTTTAATAGAAACTACCTCCGATCCGTCACAATAACGGAACATTGGTTTGCGTCTTTGCTAAGCCCTAGTATATGTTTATTGATAGTATATTTTTGGCAGAGTTGCGGCGGTAGAAACCAAGGGCGGACCCAACTTTGTAGCCAGGGGGGGGTCACATAGTCGTGGTCAAGTCACAAGAAGTTATAATTTAATTTTGATAATAATAGATACAAGTAAAAAGTAGGTATTTTATTAATAAATGTAAGTACTGTACTTAAAAATACCTACCTATATTTAAATAACAAAATCAATTTTTCTTTTACGTCTTCTCCCGAAACGCATTATCACTTCATCTACTTCAATGGGTACGTTTTTATGGACGTGGAGAAGTGCCAGTCCAGTTATTGAAGCTCTTAGCCACGATTTGATTTTTCGTAACGTAGAGAAAGATCTTTCGTTGTCGCTACACCAAAATTTTATTATATTAGGATACATCTATTGCTACTTGCAACATGCGTAGAGCGACCGGCTCGGGTTTCTGGCCCGAGGTTCATGACCCATCTCCGGCGGTTTAATTTGTTTTTTTAACCGTGAATTCGAAAGAAATACGGACGTTATACGAAGTTATGGACGGATAGACAGAGAGATGGACAGACGGACGGACAGATAACGAAATAATTACTACTTTGTACTAAATGTTAGTTTTAGTACAAATACAAATGTTTTTGTTCTACCTTATTATTTCTACATTCTTAAAATCAATTTTTCATATTTATATATAAATTTATTTAATAAAATGTTATTAAAGAGTTAAGGTTATTATTACGGTCGTAAAAACAGGGCGCCAAAGACAGTTACAAACTATCAAGTATTTGGCCCCCTGTTCTTACGGCATTGATTTAACCCTTGAGAGATGTCGCAGCAAAGTCCGCCGACGTAACTAGTACATATTGCACACTGACGATCTCTAGAAGAAGTGAACACTCCACAACAAAGTGCATAAAATTTACGCCCTCGAAAGCAGTAATCAGTCCGCCCTCTAAATAACCGCAGATGTCACTAATGAGACATCTATTTTTTACGATTGGAATTTTTAAGAAATATATGTGTAATGAGATTCTTCCGAATTAATAGCATTACACTAGAATACGCCTGAAAAATCATTTCAATTTTTTAAACTGATTTTTGGACCAGAATTTTCATTCAGAATAGTACTGGATTTTGTTTAATTAACTGATTTTATAAATATTCTGTACAATGAATATGAAAATTTTGAAACCAGAACATATTTCCTATGTGCAGTGGTGTTGTGGTATTTATCTGAGACTTCAAGTAAAACGTAACGCGTTTTTTAATTCTTTGTCAGATACATAAATATACAATTTTAATAATACATACCTAAGTTCTTACATAAGTATACAGTTTATAAATACTTACATAAGTATACAGTTTTAATTATTTTAATAATACATAAGGTATACAGTTTTAATAAAACATAAGTACTTACCTACATAAGTATCACAGTTTTAAGATGTTGAAATAAATTTTAATTAATCATATTCGTGCTAGAATTGGTTCATATTCTCAGTAAACAATTTCGTAATAATGTTGCGAATCGTGTAAAATTATTCAACTAAATAGATACATATTAGAGATATGTGGAATGTAAATACAGGGTGTCTCGTAGCTAGTTCGAAAAGTAAACATCGAAAAAATATTTTTCACTCAGTTAAGCATAGGTTATCAATGTTAGCATTTTTTTTCAATATTTCTGACTTAAATTTTGTATACTTATATATTTATAAAATTTACTCGCCTTGATATAGGTCAAAATTATTAAAACCTGGTTAAAAAATCTGGTTAAAATTTCTGCGTTTGGTGGGGCCGAACGCATTTTTAGGATATATTTTTCGTAATATCTATTTATATAAATAAATAAATAAAACTTGACGTCATTAAATGGCTGGAGGCAGCCCGTGACAGAAACCGACGAAGGTGTTCTTGATCCATATCGGATTGTAGGGCCAGAAATTGTAGTGATGAAATAACATTCGTTACAAGTACAAAAAGGGGAAGATGGCCTGATAATAATTGCAATTACCAAGCATTCAAATCGTGAGACCACATACATTTATAATGATTTCTCCATCATTTAATCATGATAATTATATCATGATTAGTTGCTTTAATTAATAGGGGAAACCGGGGTGGGTTGAAACAAAGGTGAGTTGAAACAATGTCGATATCATAGTAACTATAAGTGTTTGAATTACTTTGTCGTTGCAGTTTGAATTACATTATCACACGCACCAATTCATCAGTATGCACCGATGGTGGTTGGTGAGCAGTAGCACTTCTACGATCTCTGTCCTCGAAAATCGAACCAAAATAAATTTCCGTTCTTTATTTTAAATTTTTGTAAACTAAGTAACGTTAACAAACTCGTGGTTTATGTGTGACCTAATTTTAGCTTAATTACAGAACTTTTACAATATAACTTCATTTCGTTTTAAAATTATGAATTTGTAGGTTTTTTATGGTGAAGTACAGAAGGTCGTATTTTTCTTAACTGAGGTTAGTTGAAACACCTTGTTTCAACTCTCCTCAGATGCAATATCAATATGTATTTAATAAAAAAAAATTATTACATTTCTTATTTCGAAATGTCTAAAAAATATAAATGCAAAAGTAACAGAGCGGAGAGTATACAAATGTATAAACTAGCGGCAAATGAGGTAAATTTAAGAAGAAAAAGCCTTCGAGGCGCAGAAAAATCATACGACCTCAATTATACTATTTTATAATGCTTCGTTAAAACTAAAACACTAAGATGAAGAAAGCCATAAGCAAGTTAGAATGGGATATGTACAGCCTTGTGTATTTTCTATAGAAGAAGAGAATATCTCAAGTGTTTAACAGTTGACTTCAACAGTTAACAATGGTCTCCTTACTAAAGATGCAAGGCGACTTGCTTGAAAATATAATGAAATTATCCTGCTTCTTGGGGTAGAGATAAAATGGTTGGAGAAGTCTGGCTAAAACCAGCGGCTTGACCTTTTCTCTGCGAACCCCTCAAGCTAAAAATCTGGCAAGAAAAACAAGCCTGCCCTTAATACTCGTATTCGCTTCGGCAGTACATGTACTAAATTGGAATAAAGCTAATGATTTTTTTTAAATTAGAAGCGTCTTTTAGAGATGCATAAATTTAATGCTGCCGATAACTGGAATATTGACGAGGCAGGAGTGATCACTGTCTAAACTCTAAATAGGATTATTGCTCGAAAGGGTAAAAGGTCAGTGCATTGAGATCAGCGGAGAGAGGAACTCTAGTTATAGTAGCTCTCGCTGCAAATTCTGTAGAAAATCAAGTACCTACCCAATGCTCATTGTTTCTCGTTTTCGAGATAATTTCATTCGCAATGGCCCAACTGGCCGCATTTGGTAAAACTTCAGATTGAATGCAGAAAGATGATTTAAATATATTCCTTAATCATTTCAACAGCCATGTCAGGCCTTCGTTTATTGATCACAAATATCAATTATATACATATATGATCATAATGCTTACTTACGTATCTATTTGTTTTTTGTTGATTAATCTCAGACCAAGACATTAATTGTGTTGTATTCTCATCAACAAAGCAAAATGTCACTCCTAAAAGGCTTTTTTTTATGTCTAAAATAATTATTTTAATATACGTTTCAACCCAACTGGGACATTGTTTCTATTCACTATATACACATGTTTCTATTCAATATTACTAGGAGGTTTTCGAACGTTTCGCTATTTTATAGCTTGTTTGCACTATTATATTATTATAGAACTAATAAGAAAAGAAACAATATTTTTAAAAATGCTTTATTTACAATCTCAACTGTAAAATTCGGAAAGTTATCACCAGAAATCTAAATTTTGTGTCAACTCACCTCGGTCTCCCCTAGATCGCAGTTAACACGTTGGCCCGAGACACGCACTGGTCTGAAATAAATGTACACACGAGCAATGCTCGGGTTGAACGGATGCTAAGAATTCACTACATTTTTTCGAAACTCACTGATGCATGGCTAATGCAAAAATAATCATTCAGATCTGTTTTCGCTACGTATTTTAGAAATATTATAACCAATGTTGGAGATTTTCTTTTTTAATTACTTATTGTAATGTCTGTAAGTATATCGGATTCCGAATCGAGTAACAGGTGCATGCACGCCTGTTCAACAGCTGGGAGGAAGGTTTTAATATCCGCGTGCACGAGTGCGTGTTTTTCTTTGATCGATCTTGTCATTGAGATATCAAATGAAAATTACTGTAAATACGAGCTTTATTGTCACAAATCAACCGCAAGTCATTCATTCAACCTGAGGGCACTTCTTATCCAGAGATAGGACGCATTTTACTAACGATATACTGCAGCAACTGGTGCAGCCGTTAACCGCTTAGTACTTGCAATATTTCATTTAGGTACTAAGACACTAAATGAATAAATATAATAATATTGCGTTTATTAATAGCTACAACATGTTATAAACCAAATCGTTGTAGCGAAACACATTACCAAAACACCCATGCTTAAGTGATGTATTGTGGCCTCGTTAGAAACCGTTCTCAATATGAGAAGCCAGTATCATTCCCACCGGACTACAAGGGCCATCCATGTGTATTTTTTGTTTATCCCTTTCCACGATAAAATTTTAAAAAATTGTCCTGAAACATTAAAAATCGCGTTTTTTTGCAAATGTTTCAATAATGTCATTGTAGTTGATTTTAAGTAATCATTCACATTCAATACGTTGAAAACAAAAAAGACTGAAAACGTATTGAAAAGGTATCAAAAAGTTTTTTTTGTTGGAAGATTGAGAAACAAAGCAGGTAAATAAAAATACCTACTACAAGGCGCATTTACAACAAAATTATTGCAGCCTCACACCTAGACTTACTGCTCTATCGAAGGAAACCTGGAAGTTATTCAAAACAAAGCTATAAGATGCATTCTAGGGAGAGGCAAAGATACAAAAATAAATCAATTAATTTCTGTACAATATATATTTTTTTATATTTAATTTTTTTTTAATGATCGGACGCCAACACATTTTATGAAAAAGTGTAAGTGAGAATGAGTTGTGAATCCAAAAATGTAAACAGAATAAGATTACCAATAATACTAAAAAACAGTGTCACAGAATCACAGAACTGTTTAATGTATGGGAGGACGAAGATGCATGATGAGATGCCTGACAGGATTAAGGCCGGCGCCACACTGCGCGGATCTTCCGTAGACATTATCTTATTAAATCTATTTTTAAATTAATGAATAAATATTTTAAAATTATACCGAATGGTATAAAATAGACAAGACAATTTCATAATTACTAAGAATAAAAAATAATCAATATAATTCTATTTTCACGAAACTTCAACATTTTACAGAAGATAGATGGATTCTTTGATGTCGCTCACCTCCTTAACCGTTGAAATTTCAACCAACGTAAAGAATATTTTTTTTCAAAATTGAATGAAGAAGACTCCTCGGAAGTTTTTGCTACTAGCTACTAAGCACCATGTAAAAATGAAGAATTTTTATCGAATTTTAACGGCCTTCGAACATTTTGCTTCTTTCGTCATTATTAATTCTTCTCTTTAGAATGTGAATGGTCGTTCTGCCTAAGTATTCGATATACTTAGGTGTACTGTTTTTAATATTAATAAAATTAATATTAAGAAAAATAATTTCGACTACTAATGCTGCTTTGCATTCACCTCCTTTTATAAAGATGAGAAGTTCCTGAACCTTATATTCATGGATATCAGCGGGGCAAAGCACGTTAAGGTCTTACTTAGTTTTGCTTCTTAGTGCCCCCCTAGCTACGCCACTGCCTGGAGGTCCTCCCTGGGTTCATAGGCCCCGGCCAGTCCGCCCACCTTTTAATCCGCCGATGGTTATATCCCGTGTCCACGTGACGAAACACGATGAGACAAAAATCGAAAGTTTTGTTGAGATAAATCTCAGAACCGCGTGCACCCGTCGAGACTTTGATGTGGAGTTACAGAGATCAAATTGAGATTGGTAAGAGACAAAACTCAAATTCGTGTACATGTTGTTCTATACAACAGCGAGATTTGACGAGTCCACAAAAACCAATAATATTACTATTCGGAAAAGTCATACAAGTAGAAATCTTTAAATAACTAATATTTATTCCATTTTAACTGCTACTGGGGAGATTCAAATTCACTCAACTGACAAACGGAACATCAATGGTCAATGCTCTGACTTTTGACGTAGAACAAGCGTGAAGTAAGGTGATTGACGATGAATATCTGAGATGTTGGTGTGTTCTCGATGGATCGCGAAAGTCGATAGTTGTCTCCGAAAAATCTCATGGAAACATAATTCCCATCTCGAGTCAAAAACTTCTTCTCTATGTAAAATTGTATTTATTCTGTTTCAGTTTCAGTGCCGATAAATCGGCGTTTATTAGCTTAATGACTTTTTTACAACAGCTTGCATCGATACACAATTAACGATAAGAATAATATAGCAACAGAGTTTAAGAATAAGCAACAAATACAATATGCAGTTTTTTATGTGCAGGCCTTAATCGTTACCTACCTCGCTACCTGTTTTGAGGTGTAGCCATTCCATTTATTGAGACTCCATTTAAATATTTAATTTCATGGTTACGTTATTAGAAGTAAAGTAAAGTAGAAGTAAAATAAAATGAAGTAGTAAAGATAGTAAAGTAAAAATAAAGTAAAGAAGAAGAAAAATAAAGTAAATTAGAGTAAAAAGTTTATACATATATGAACAAATATTAACATATTAATATTCATCACTAACGCTATCAAGAGGCTACGCTACGCTAGATGGCGCTAGACGACGCTACCAAAACTAACGCTGTCAGATGGCGTTGTTTACACACTAACACAAACATATTACGATTTTACGATAATTTTATTTGGGGTGAAAGATTAGTTTTTAATTGGTATTTTATAAAAAAAAAATCCGAAGATAATTATATAGATAGGTCATTTGGATTAACGGAAATTGTGATTTCATTCATATTGTAATGAGTGTTAATGTAAAAAAATAATTTGGTATCATTTTAGGTTGATTTGGAATTTTTATGTTGTTGTGACTTATTATGTGTAGCTAATTTACCAATTAATGTTAAGCTGAATTTAAACATAAAAATTTCTTCATTTTTGGCGAATTATGGCTAATCTGAAGCATCAATACTTATCAATAATAACTGGTTGAAACGATTTATTTTCGCCCATGCTTGGGTAACATAAAAATTGAAATGGCTGCCAGAAGTTGGAGAAAAATAACATATAGGGGGTGCTTTGTCGATGAAATTGTTCATATTTTATGCTATTAAAGGCTCCGACACCGTCACCGGACACACTGTATATTATTCTTGAAATAGGGTAGGTAATCTTAATATTGTGTTTATATGTTCTAATATTAACACAATATTAATCCATTAACAATCTATTAATAGCCTTTCTAAAACTTACACAACACATATTTTCGAAACTTTATTTTAAATTGAGATATATTTTATTGAGAAGAAAGAGAATGATTTTAACTGTTCGAAGAATATTTTTTCTTCTATATGAAGGCTTGAACTTTGTGGTGACATTATTATTAAAATAAAACACAAATCACTTTGTTTTCACCACTTTATTAGATTAAACAATCTACATGTTTCGAGAACAATATTCCCTAATAATCCTGAAGAAGGGAACATTGTTCTCGAAACATGTACATTGTTTAATCTAATAAAGTGGTGAAAACAAAGTGATTTGTGTTTTATTTTAAGAATGATTTTATTTAAAAAAAATAGTATAAACCTCACCTGCATAGTACTTCCCGTTGATGGAAAATTCAACCTGCGTCATTGTTACCACAATAAGGTACAAATTTCATTAAAATCAATAAATACCGATTTTTTGCAATATAAGCTCACTGTCTAAATGAAAATTCGGAAAATATGGTAAAAATATAAATTAATTAATATTACTTGGTAACGCTTTGGAACTCGATAATAACGGACTTCACGACTGGTTGGCTTCACGATAGCTGATACGTCCGTCCGGCAAAAATTCAAACCTGTTGTATGCAACTATCTTGGTTGCACCCGCGGTCGCTGCAGCTGGGTGCAGCCACCACCTCGGCCGACTGCAAACTGCACTCAACAAGATTATTTACTTCGTCGACTTATTTCTGCATAATCCCACTAAGTCGAGTTTATCAAAATTTTGTTATTTGCAGGACGATCGGGAACTAGGAGGTTGGGTCGCCCTCGCTACTCCGTATTGGTTGACTGCCTAGGACTACATTATCCGAGGCGGCCGGCGGTGAAAAATTTGCTTAATTAACAAATTGATTGATCTCTACTAAAATAAATCGTAAAATATAGAAAATTAGAACTAAAACACAAAATGGAAAGCTATAAGTGCCCGGGCGGGCGCCTACATCAAAAGTAAACATTGAATCTACGCGCGTCCAAATAATAATTATCATACACGCCATCGACCTGTCTTTCGTGTTCGCAATTCGTGTCGCCAGTTTGATTTTCTGTTACAGTAGAACCTGGTTAATTCGAAATTCAAGGTACACAATAATCGCGATGCGATTGCGGAATTCGCCAAAAATCGTAAAGCCATCAATTTTGTGAAAAACGTCAGTGTTTTTGCGTATTTCAAAAAATCATTTCGAAAACGCAATATTTATTATGCCAATGCAGATCACGACTATTACTAAAGTACCCAATATTGACAAATTTATTGTTTAAATTTATTTCTTCTTCTTCTTTTCTTCTTCTACCCCTTATCCTATTAGGTCAGGGTCCCTGTACCGCTTAGAAGGTTCCAATTCTTCCTATCTTGGGCTTCTCTCTCCAAGTCAGCCCAATTTAGTTGCAACCTAGCCTCCAACTTTCCGCTACCTCCTCCTAGCCCCTTGGTTTTCTGCCTTCTGGTCTTGCCTGAAATATCCGCTTTGGCAGTCTATCTGCCGGCCGCGAGATATGTCCCAGCCACCGTAACTGTGATTTCACGATAAATGTCAATAAGGGTTCCATTTCGAGACATATCTAGTTTAAAAAAAAATGTTTTCTTTTTTATTTCGTCAAATTTGTGTAAAAGGATGTGATGAAATAAACATTTATTTTGGGCATCATCAAAAGACTTATAACATCACTAAGAAATAAAAGTTTGAACATTGCAATACATGTATTTAAAAAGAAATAAGTCCTACAAAATTTTATCATATAAAATATATGAATTTTTAAATAATAGGTAATACATTATGTAAAAACAGGCATACAGAGTGCAATAATTATACATTTTATGTTTATTATTTAATACAATTTCATGTACTTTTGCAAAACTAAGCATGGTGGAATAATAATCACCGACATTTTGGTCAAAAATTTTTTTTTTATAAAAATTCTTAAGATAATTTATCTTCGAAACCTTATCAAATTTCATTGTATAGTTTAGGAGTAAAAAATATTTTAATACATAATTGTTGATCTAATATGAATTTTTAAATGCAGTAAGAATTTAAAAAAATATAACTTATAAAAAAGTCATATATATGACAATATTTGAAAAAGATCACGATAGAATGAAGCCGCGAAAGACGAAGCGCGAAGTGGCGAGGGATAACTCTACATATCTCAAAAACTATTGATATTAGGACATTATTGCTTCAACATTTTCATCTCATAATTTAGGCAGGAATGTATTTGTAAAGTATTATGGAATAACTCTGCTAGCGTTGCTCCGCTGCAAATGAGTCACAATTTAAACAATGCAATATCCTTATCATCATTATGTGTGTAATTTTTTACTAATAAACAAGAATTTTACCACCACCATATTATTAAACATTAATAACTTTTAAGAACTGTATACTTGTAAACAGACTGCAATGACGTACTAATAAAGCAATGAATGATCAATTTAAATAAAATGAGAGCATTCTCAACATGCAAAAATGAAAATGAATATTCAATCTTCAATTTAAAAAGAATATTATTCTTTCAGTTTAAATTCATTGATACTTGTATTTGCGGCCAAAACTGTGTTTTCCAGTGTGAGAGGAACATCTGAAAGAATAAAGCAATCAGTATAAAATAAAACTTCAGCTATCAATATATTTACAAGAGCTTGTGTCTTCTTTAGAAATATAAAGTTGGTCAATGATACACGATGGTTGTCAAAGTGAGCACATTTCACAATTTTTTCTCATATCTTCTCTTGTGTTTTTATCACATTTTTGTAATGAAATATATAATTTTACAATCTTTTCATCAGGTTCCATATACATTTATATTTCAAATACGCATATCTTCTTAAAATGACACAAATTAAATTATTTAATCAATTAATAAATTACCAAACCTACGATGTTTTAAAAATAAAGAAAATTGCTCCAAATTGCGGGACATTTTTTTTTCAATAACATTACAAAGTTAACCGTTATTCTAAACATACTAAAATTGATGCAAAATCTGTCAGTTTGTATACTTACAATTAATTTTTTAAAAAACTATTTTATTTTTTGTGTGGTTTTTTTCAATTTTTTATTATAAAGTTGACAACTTTTTTCTTAAATGAACTAAAAGAATAGACATTATTATTTTTAAATTCATACAAAAAAATCAAAAACTTATTTCAGATTTCAGCTATTTAATCAAGGCACTGCATATTGTTCCTTAATTATGTTGCGTCTTGATTAAATATCAAAAATCAGGAATATCTACATAGATTTTGATTTTTTTCTTGTTTTTTATTTTAAAATTATAATATCTATTCTTCTGACTATTGAAGTATAAAAAATGTCTACCATGTAAAAATGTGGACCATGTAAAAAAAAATTTTGACCACAAAAATAAAATATTTTGACACAAAAAAACATATCAAATATAAATTGTAAGCAAACAAATTGATAGATGTTCCAATGATTTTAATAAATTTAACTTTGTAATATTATGTCACAAGGACATACAATCATTTTTAAAGCACTTTTTTTTTTAAAAACATCGTACGTTTGGTAATTTATTAACTGATTGAATAATTTTGTTTGTGCCGTTTTAACAAGTATTTAAAATATATGGAACCTGATGAATACTACTATAGTTTATGATAATAAAATAATTAAAATGCTACACCTAGCGCCATCTAGTAAAGTTATGGGAAACTAAGTGCTGTGTAGGTTTATTTTAAGAGTATAAATGTCAGTCTGTTCAAAAACTAGAACCGTGTTTCATTAAATACATTTTAAAATGATATTTTTCCATACAACAATGTGATAAAAAACGCAAGAGAAAATATGGTGAAGTTTGCTTACTTTGCCGGACTATAAATTCTATAAATTCAACATACCCATTGGAAACCATTCATTCGCTGGAAACCCATTGTCAATCCTTGCAGAAGCGATAGCTTGTCTTATGGCAGACATTATGCCGTATGACATGGTGAAAGATGGTTCACCAGTAGCTATAAAAAAAATCTTCTATAAACAACATACATACATTAAGTAAGCGCAGGATTTAGAAAAGGATATGGGGCAATAGTAATAATACGTCGCTAAGAAGTTATTTTGGTGACAGACCAAAGTTAGTTGGGATCATTGCAGTACTCAGAATCAAGACATGTACGGCCCAGCACCATTTCACATATCGAGGGGTTAAATTTTTTATACCCTTCCATGTGAATTAAAAGTGGAAGTATTCACTTCCATACTTGGATAATTCTATCCAAGATTTTAATAAAAATTAAAGACCCACTTGAAAAAATGAACTGCAGTAATACTTTAAAGTTCTGTATAAATGTTTGTGAATATCAATAAAAGTAATCCTGTATAAGGTGATTTAATTGGATATTTTTGTATGTAACACTGTTCCGCAACATGACAATGCTCCTCAATGAAACGAGAGAAATCATTTCTCATATGAATTGGGTGCTTGTCAATATTCATAATCAATTGTAATTTGTGATACGATCTTCAAAATAAAAATTAATTTTTCAAAATAGTAAGCCATTACTATTCATTTTGAAAAAGACAGTTAACATGCTATGTACAATGCACTTCCGTTAAGATGACCCCTATGCGTACCTTGACGATGCTAAAAATTGACTAATAGCCATGCAGAGATCCATGTTGGGGATTTCGCTATATGAGTGAAAGACAATTTAGTGAATGCGTAGCCAAACCGAACTTGAAGTCATCGGACACCAGATAATAGAGGAGCTATAAGGTGAACACGAATTGTGGCTGGCCAGAAGTCCATTGGATAAGTAACATATGGGCAATGGCGAGCAGATAGTGGGTCAACAATATCCGTAACAGAGAAGCTTGGAAGAAGTCAGTAAAGGAAATCCTTTACTGATGAAGATGCTGAAAATGATGTTGACAAAAAATCTTTCATACAAATTTTTCATATTTTAATATGCCTAAATGTAATAATTTTAGATAGAATAAAGAGTTACATATAACAAATATTTTAATATTTCAAGAGCTATTACTATTGTATTCAAAATATTATCATGAAATAATAGCAGAAAGATGTGTAATAAGGTCACAAAATTGTTGACCAAGCGATAAGCTCCATGGACTGGGAATTGTAGGTGGTTTCAGTTATCTCTGGTTCTTTACAACCAATAACGAAGGAGCTGAGGCAAAAATCAGAAGAAGATCCAGAATGGCGAAAAATGCAATCACAGCCAGACATGTTTGGAAAATTTTATTTACCACAAAAATAATAGTTGCACACCTTGTAAAGAAGTTCTAAATGTCTATATGGTGGTGTAACTTGAATTTTAATCCCCTGGACAGCAAAATGAACGAATGCCTTAATCCAGGACAGGCTTTTCACGGTCAGTTTAAGGAAAATATTCTTCCGATTCTTTGGTAGCACAGAGGGAAGAAGAACAAGACAGAGGAAGGCGGAGGCCTCTAACTTGCTGGACTAACCAGGCCATGGACGCCATAGGCTTCTTCACATCGGCTCTTTGGACCATACAATGTAAAGTAAGTAGAAAGAAGTTCATCAATAACGAATAGCGGGACACTCTAATTTTTGCTTATTTATGTAATGGTTAATTAATTACAAATTATCAGATGTAAGGGTAAATTATTTATCATGTGTACATTTAGATCGTAGAATGCCTGCAGGGTTGGGAGCATTTCGTCTGAACTCGACCCTGAAATCTATTGGAATATCCTTCATTCCAGGCGGTTTATAATTCCAGGTACGTGTTGTTAGCAAGGCTCCAGTTTTCTTATCATAAACCAATTTTTCAGAGGTCCAGTAGCCCATTCCCATTATGTATGATCCTTCAATCTGTTGAACAGTACAAAATAAATCAACAGTCAAATAAATGTAGGTAAGTTATTTAAACAAATTTTAATCAATAAATGTGAACATTTCTTCTTCAAAATTATCAAAATGATTTTATAGTGATATTATTAATATACAGTGAAACTCTCTTAATACGTTTTTCAAGGGACCAGCAAATAAAAACTTATTAGGCGTGAAAACATATTAACAGTGATTTCAATATTTTTTTCATATATTATTTACACTTTCTAATTTTATATTTTAATTGAATTTTCGTTTATATCATATGAAAATTTAAGGACATTTTATTTTAAAAAAATTAAGCAGGTAAATATATACATTTATAAAATATTACCTATGTGAATAAGTACCTGAGGGTCAGAAAACAATAAAAACCACAAAAAAAAAAATTAGCACTGTCAAAAAATATTTTATTAATAACCATACTAAAAGGAAACCATAAAATAACTTATGTAGGTATGTCACTATCTATGTGCAAATCTTAATTTTAAAAGAAATGTATTTTAAATTTAACTAAATTTTAACTCATTAAGGCCGGCGCCACACTATGCGTTTCTTATGTCGCGTCAAATCCGCAACTGAATTTAGAGCCTGTCCGGATGACGCGTTTTACGCGCGAGTCCATTTGCGCGTTTCAATTTATATTGCGTCCAGATACCGCGTATTACGCGCGAGACCACTAGCGCGTTTCAATTTACATATTGCATCCAGATATGCAAATTATGTTTTTATTTCAGTAGATGTTGGCGCATATGGCAAAATCAATGATTCCACAATTTAAAAAAACTGTTTTATATAAAACTCGCGCGTAAAATGTGTCATCTGGACAGGCTCTTAGCAGTCACATACTATATTCCGCGGCGGACCGCGCGGAGAACAAGCGCACTTGCGGATAATCTGTTATCATTACCGATTTTACGTTGACGTAAGTTCCGCGGCAGGGAACCGAACAGACGCCTGCGGCGGCGGCGGAACGATCGATGATCCGCGTAGTAGCGGCGTTTCGCGGCGTCAAAGACGCGACGGAAGATACACCTAGTGTGACGCCGGCCTTAGAAAACGATAGGAGATATTACGTTATTAATATTGCCGATTGTTTCCTCGAAGAAATACAACCAAAATGAAAACAGTTTCGTTTAGGCGACTATATAAAAAATTATCGTAAATAATCGCCGGATAAATTTATTTATTAAATATTATTTTATTAGCCCATTCAAATACTACAGGGTTTTTTCAGCGGCTAGAACATTTGTGACGCTGTCAAAACACTTAATTTTTATTGCGCCCATTTTTCATTTTTAGAAATGACGAACAAAATTTTGTCTTCCGAAAAACGTATTATGAAGATTTATTTGTATGAATAGATTGAGTTCGGCTACAAATATTTTCACTACTTAGGCGAGAAACGAAAATAAGCGGGAAACGTATTAAGCCTAAAAAATATATGGGATTTGTATGGGACTTTTTCGGGACCGCAGAATTTAAACTTATTTAGCGGGAAAACTTATTAAAAGTGAATTTATTAAGCAAGTTTCACTGTACATACATTAATAGTAAAAATATGCTTTGTTTTCATCACTTATTTATTGAAAATATTTACAAGAATATAAGAAGAAAAATATGTATAAAAAATATGTAAATATATATATATATATAGATATATATATATATAAATAATATGTATATATATGTAATTTATATATATATAATAAATATATATATATAAAGTTTGTGAAGAAATATTATTTACTTGAAATTTCACCTGTCATATGAAACATGGCTGCAATTGATGTTAGAATGATTAACAATACAAGATTGATGGGGTTTAATGTAGTAAGTAACTGGAATAAATAAGAAATACATATAGCAAATTACATCCTACCTGCCCTACATCAATATCTGGACTGAGACTCTCTCCAGTGTCTTCTAAAAGGTCCACTCTCAAGATTTGATGGATTCCAGTTACAATATCTACCTCCACTTCTGTGATAGTCACTCCGTAAACTTTATAATTCTGATAGCCGTCTGCTGCTTGTGTCGTCATGTAACTAGCATTCAATTCAATACCAGATGTGTATGCTTTTGCAATCAGTTCAGGCCATGTGGGATTATTCATAGTCTTCCTTATCGGCTCCAATCGATCTAGTAATATCTGACAAGCCTTGACCGTAGCGAAGCAGCATGATTCACTCGAAACACTGGCAGCAGAGACAAATATATTTGGAGAGACCAAGTTATTAGTGGGTTTGACAGATACCATCTCAAGTGGGATTTTCAGAGTGTAAGCGCACACCTGAGCCACTTTAGTGTTGATACCTTGCCCCATCTCTATTCCTCCGTGACAAACGGCAACTGTCCCATCCCCGTGGTAAATTGCAATGAAGGAGGATAAGTTACCATAATATTCTATATTGAAATTCATTGGAGTCAAACTGATACCCCGTTTACGCCAACGGTTTGCTAAATTGAAATTTTTAACGTCCAAATATCTAGCATCGAAATCTGAAGTTTTTTTAAAGCTTTCAATTAATTCCGGTAAAGGATTGTTTTCGGTGACCATATTACGTATCCTGACTTCGGTGAGATCAATTCCAGTTACAGTGGCTATGTGATCCATTATATTTTCATTCATGGCGTGACCTTCAGCTGAACCTGCAAAATGTTTATTTTGTATACCTACATAGAAATGTTTTATTTACTAAACCAATGATTACTCTCAACAAATAAGTATTACTGCTGGTAAGTTTCAAGTGTAAGTTTTGGAGCTAATAAAATAAAAGCTATATCTCTTAATAATAGGCACAATTAGTAACTATAATTTTTATGAAATCATTATGTCGGGCCAAAAAATACATTTGTAATCCGTACATTAAAATCCTGCTTATTCGAACTCCAATAATTTGAAATTCGTCATAATTTGAAACACCCAACACTCAAAATTTTTATTTCATAGTTGATTAACCCTGGTATAGGTCGACCACAATGCAAAGACTTTATCCGGTAAGAAGAAAGCGGGAGAAAGTTGCCTGGCAAGCCCATATTACAAGCCTCAATATGATATTCCAAATAAATATATATTTTTTAGTTTAAAAAAGGTTACTGACTTACTTGAAAATCTTCTTTTGTGTTTATTTTTTGCATCCTAACAACACACATATTTTTTGCGCACATTCTTTTGAATGCGGTCTAGCTATAATATTTAATTTTGAAATATTTTTTAGACTCTTGCGCCATAAATCAATAAATGTTCAATTCAATATAAATTAAAAATGCGAGCGGTTTTTTGATTGCGTAATTGATGGCTTTTTGATTTGGATAACTTTTATGTATTTTGCTGTACCTTGTAGAAACCATTTAAAATATATATATATGTATTTTGTTGCGATCCCTCAAATTGGGGAATTTTATGTATACTTTCTTCAGGTGGCTGACTTGATATGCGCAGACTGTTTTAGTTTGCGCTAATTACTCATATTTAGATGCATTTAACTTGTTTTTTACTTTTTAAAATTCCTATTTAGTTCGATTATGTATTCTACTACAGTAGAACCTCGTTAGTATTAATTGAAGGTACAAAAAAAACCCGATGCGGTTGCAAAATTTGCCAAAATCGTAAAACTCATGAAAAAATCAATAGGTGTATTTGCTTTAAGGCAGCATTTTAAATAAAACTTTTAGTTATCAGTCTGAATAATTTTGTGCGATGACGGACGGTTCGCCACCACCGCAAGCGGGTCGGGTATTATTGATTGATAAATAATATTCTGACACCCAAGATACACTAGGCCAAAGCTAGTTATAATCCACAGTTGACAAATTGTACTTACAGCTTTCCCAGTACGTCGAGTGCCGATTCAATCTTCAATTCTCCTGGCTTCGTCGAATCCGGAACAAATCGATCTGTCTCTTCCGGAAGTTTTATGTGGACTGATTCAGAAGCGATTCTCACACGAAAAAGAAGGAATGTCCATTCCCAAAGAAAAAAGACACCGGCGCACTTCGCTTTCCAACTGTCAACTGGCTAGAGGTAGGCGTAGAATACATAGGGTGCCAGATTTGACCAATCAAAAATCATTTTGCGGCCGGCGCGCGACAGTCACGAAACAAATTTTTAATGTTAATTTTACCGGCATTTTAAATAAATAACATTTAATGTATTATTTCATTATCTTCTCGATTTCTACAACAGTTATCAATAAACTAATATATATCAAAAACTAGATTCAAAATAAAAATCTCACATAGTGAATGCTTTACTTTGTAAGTAATATTAACCAAAATTATTGTTTACCTGGTGCTCGGCACCATGTGTTGGATGGTGTATCAGTTAGAACAGGGTTACACTGGACATACCACGTTTTAGTTTCATAGGTGTTTATGGCAGCTTGAACTGCCATCATGGAAATCAATGTTTCATTAAATGAGCAACCATAATCTTGATAAAATGTATTCCGTAGATATTGAATTTTACCAGCGTCATCAACTCCTACCTGAAAATATTTTAAGTAATGACTTATACCATTATATTATAGAACACATTGTTATTGTGAAGTTGCAATTTCTGAACAAAGTTCTGTGAATTTTAAAAACAAATTTTTATTTATGAAATAGAAAGACGTACAGAAAAATTAAATCAATGAAAAAATATTTGACTGCTACCAGGACTCGAATCCGGTTTCCCTATCAATCCGGAAAGGCGCATTACCATTACGCCACATCAGCCTCGTACCTTTCTGTCAATATATCACCTTACTTGTAAGTCTCATTTATATTAATTGATTAAAATATATATTATCCATTTTTAACCATTGCACTTTTTGTAATGCGGTAGACACAAAATACTTTGTATACAATCTGCAGCTAGATGATTCCAGAATAAAATCAATTTATTCATTTTAATTTTTGGACACTTTTCATACAACACATATATAAAATGAATTAATTGATTTAATTCTGGCATC
Source organism: Agrypnia vestita (assembly GCA_016648135.1). Lineage (NCBI taxonomy): Eukaryota > Metazoa > Arthropoda > Insecta > Trichoptera > Phryganeidae > Agrypnia > Agrypnia vestita. The sequence goes on from JADDOH010001550.1 coordinate 23,659, forward strand.
CTCTAGCGGCAAATACACAAAGTACTTTGTGACTACCGCATTACAAAATGTGTATGGGTAATATACATAAATATATATATATATATATAAATGTTTGTTAATCTATACCTATAAAATTCAATGTCTGTCTGTCTGTTCTCTACATTGTATGTCCGATATGACTCAAATTTTGCATACTTATTATTTAGGACCCGGCGGTTAACATGAGTGATATTTACCCCCTCTCCCACTATCTTTCCCCTTTCTAGGATATATTTTTCAAGCAAATCTGTAGCTTTCGACGGTCTGACTCAAAATTTGCATATTTATTATTTAGGCCCTGGCGGATAACATAAGTGATATTTCTCTCTCCCCCTTTACCATCAACAAAAACTGAAGAGGGTTTATAAAATGCTAAAATTTATTAAAATTAAGATGTAGGTACATATACCGTACCATACTATACAAGGATGTGACGTGGCATGGCTGCGGGGGACATGTGAAAACACTAGAAATTAATTTATTAATTATTAATAATTAATTATTAAATGTAAGAAGTCACTTAACACAAATTAAACTTAATGCTATTCTTAAATATACACTATTTTGCAATATATCACTTGTATAGACGTACCACTATAACTTGGCGTGCGAGGGAGGGCGTCGCTGTCGCGTAACAGAAGTTGTCAGGGTGTAAATTTATTACACAATACATAATGTACAGAATGTCCGGTATTAAATACAGATGTATTAAATACAGAAATTTGGTCGGGCAGCACTAAAGAAACCATGCAGTAATGGCGGCCGTTCTATCTGTCAAACTGTCAAACGGTAATATCGGTCCATTATTCACTTTTTCAGCTTCGCTAAACTTTAATACTTCATTGGCAATTGTTCTTGCACCATCCTGGACTGTTTAGGATGTTTTGGACATAATAATTCAGTAATAATAAGACATAATAATATATTGGTAATCAAGATGACACAGCTTGTGGGCAAAGACGAGAATGAACTGAATGACAGGGCGAGGTGTTACCGCCGGGTGCGGGCGGGTCGGGTTTTAGTTCAAAATTCGCCGCACGCCAAGTTACGTTGGGCAAGCAATATATGAACTCATTATTATCGCTGGGTAACACATATTTATTGCTCGTAGAATATTCAATTCTCGCACGTAGAAGTCGCTCTGGTTTATTTAGGTTTTTGTTATCAATTTTGTATTTAGGTTCTTGTTATTACTTAATTAGGTTATTCCAGCCATTTGTAGAATGTTGTAGCTAATTTCAGAATGTGGTAGTGTGTTCCAGAATGTAGTTGTAGGTCCCAGAGGTTTTCGTGTTATGGTCTTGACGTATTATGAGGGATTCCGTACATAAACTCTTTTGCCATTTTGTTACAATAATATGGATTAGGATCTCTTGGTCATTTTGTGTTAAAATATATTTATTTTCTTTAATGTGTTTTAATCTGACTCAAATTTTGCATACATATTATTTAGGCTTCGGCAGATTACATAAGTGACATTTCTCACTTCCCCTTTATACAACCCCTTCCCCCGATATATATCCATGCAAATCTGTACCGTTCGTACGATCTGACTCAAAATTTGCATACTTATTCTTTAGAACCCAGTGGGTACCATAGGCGGCATTTCCCCCTCCGCTTTACCCCACCCCCTCCTCCGTCCTGATATATTTTCCATGCAAATCTGTACCTTTTGACCAATCTCATCCTCATTTGCATGCTTATTCTTTAGGACCCGGCGGGTAACATAAGCAACATTTTTCCTCTCCCTTTATCTCACTTTCTCCTCTAATATATTTTCTACACAAATCTACACCCTTTGACCTATCTCACCAAAAATTTTCAAACTTATTATTTAGGACCCAGAGTATTGACGGAAAGGTATAAGGCTGAGGTGGCATAATGATAACGCACCTATCTGGGTTCAAGTCCCGGTAGCAGCTAAATATTTTTTCGTTGATTTGATTTTTCTGTATGTCTTTCTAATTTATTAATAAAAATTTGGTTTTAATGACTTATAAAAGTTATAATAAAGATTAGATGCTAGATTAATTAGTTATGATAACATCTAGCGTCATCATCATCAGAGCTACAGTTATATATGCTATATGATATGATATAAAACAGCATTCCGTAACGTTGTGTCTTGCTTGGCTATGGATGTTTGTTGGATTGTTGTCATTTGAATGAAACTGATAAATGATACGTCAGACATTTGAATATCGCATAGAATATCCATCCTTTTCTTTTTCCTTTTCAGTAAATACTTTCACACCCATCACCTTTTTCTGCTCTTACGTTTCGATAAACTCGTTAGAAGAAATGATACACAGCACTAATCATCATAACTCTTTTGGGTGACATTTCCGCGACAAGTGATATGTGAGTCCCGGAGTGTACATGTCAAATGACCGCGTCATTGTCCCATTGGAGTGAAATCTATATTTCAGAGATTTTTACGAGTCAAAAATCTTTTCCTCGGACAAGTGCCATTAAACTCACTCATCTCTCTCGACACAAAATGGTATTTCAACGTAGTCAAAGAAACACTTCAACAAAGTGTACTTACCTCATAGTCACTGGAGCATGGTATCCTTTTACCAACTGACAACATGTTAGTCTCAATGGGCAACACAAATCGGATAGGTCGATTCAGCTTTGTTGCAGCCAGAGCGCAAGCTGCTGTCGCCTGAACACTGCGAGATATTTTGGCTCCGTACGCACCTCCAAGCCGACGGACATTTATGTTAATACTGAAATTGTTAAAAAATTTAATTGCTATCTTGTTATAAATTCAGCAATATACATTTATCAATTTGCCTAATTTAATTTCACAAATTATCCATTTTTATAACTATTTCAACACTTACGCATCTAAACTAAATTCTGTAGCCAGAAAGCAAAGTGATTTTCATTATGCCACATGGATAATATATTAGTAATAATTTTATTATCAGATACTCAAAAAACCAATTTAACCAACTCAAATAACAAATGAAGCAATTATTGGTAATCAAATGATGGACATACAGGCTAGGGTGAAAATAAAATCCAACTTTTTTATCCATCTTTACAAGTGCTACCGATGACGAATTCTTAAAATATTTTTACTAATTTTTCTGTTTGGAGTTATGTAATTGTTTAGAACTTGAAGTAGTAAAGAAAATTATTTTTATAAAAAAAAATTATTTCATAAAATTATATGTATTTACTTTTCATAAAATTATAATATAAATCTGTAATGACGTAGAGGCCTCATATATTTAATCACTACTATTACAATGCAATAATTTACTGACACTTTATACATTTTCTATCATATATGTAAGCTGCTACATTTTAACACTTCCATTCCGGAGCGGGACACATTTAAACCCAAAAATCTTATTTTTAAAACTACCTAATATATTTTAATGATATTGGATTGGTATTCTTTGTAATTCTCAGAAATATCCCAAAGAAGACAACACCCAAAGAAAAGAAAATTATAATGTGTAGTAAGAGAGTAAAAATAATAAAATAAAAGTTTTTCTACAGACAATCGGCAATATTTTATACGGTACGGTTACTTCATTCTGCTTGCACAGCTTCCATCAGTCAGACGCTTGTCAGTGCTGAGATGCTAAAATACTAAGGTTTCTTATAAAATGACGACAAATTTAGTAGAATCTTGTGTGCATTGTATAAAAAATGTAATTAAAAATATTATAGAACATTTTCAAACCATTATACTTCATTAAAACGAAAATTTGACTGGGGTCACTTTGCATCCCGCTCCGGCCTTCCGATCTTCTTCGGAGCTTTTTATTAGAATAAATAAAAACTGTGGTTGGTTATGATGTTTTTTAATAATAGATTCAAAATTATAAAATAATTGAGCGGTTTTAAAAAATCAAGTTAAGTTAAAAAAATTATTAGAAAGCGAACCTGTTTTGGGGCACATTTAACATTTCTGCAATAGCGATTTGTGTATAATCCATCCACTGAGTTGCAGGAAAGACATCTAGACCATCTTCAATAGGTACACAGACAGTTGTTTGAGTTTCCATGTGATAATGGTATTGGGAATGTATATCAAATTTCCCTTTTATAACATGCTTAATATCAGTTCCCGCATCTTTTGGTTCGATAGTTTGAAATGTCATGATCCTCTCCTTAGCAGACGGAGATTGTAAGACATCTCTGGCAGTCAAGATTGGTGGAGACATATTTGTATTTTTGTATGTAACTTTAACCTTATCGGCTAAAAGTCTTGCTGATCTTTCGGTTTGTGCTACGACAATAGCAACAGGTTGGCCGAAGAATAGTATTTTACCACTGGATAGAATCTCTTCTACATATTGTATAAACTGATTTAATGGTGTGAATGAGTTTTTGCCTGGGATATCAGCTGCAGTGAAAAGTGCCAGGGCATCTTTACTAGCCTATAAATTGATTATTATTCGACAGTTAATGTATTATGTACCTACACATATTCAGCACGCAAACTATAATACAGTAAAAGCTCGTTAATACAAACAACTGTAATTCGAAATTCGGTATAATTCGAAAAATTTAATGATATTTTATCCCCCTCAAATGAATTTTCATACAAAATGCTTCCTATAATTCGAAAAAATGGCTAATTCCAAATACGAAAAAAATTTCAGACAAAATTATGAAATTTGACACAAGTCATTTGTGTAAATGTTAATATTTTCTCACCATTTGCTAGTGTTTTTATACCTGCGCTGACGGAAATGACCGCTCACAGGCCTTTGATCATCTATATGACAGTCATAAAACATCCCCAACTGGCGGTGGCCGTGCGCACAGGGTAAGGCTGTTTAAGGGTACGCGCGCACTAGCGTTTTTTCGCCGCGCGGCGAAAAAACGCTGCGGCATAATGTCGCACCGCAGTGTTGTAACAAAGGCTTTTGAATCATAGTGCGCGCACTTAGCGGCAAAATAACGCAGCGGCGAAAAATCGGTGAAATGTTACAACTCTCTTGCGGCGCGGCGGTCAGCGGCAAAAAAACGCATCTTTTTTAAGTCATGACCGCGCGCGCTACGCGCTGTTTCGCTGTACCATATATTTTATGTGAAAGAACAATGGGCTACAAGCAATAATTCTGCTGATCTAGATGAAGATTTTAATATTGAAATGCTAATTACGAAAGTTGAAAGAAGACCACCATTGTATGATATCACTTCAAAAGAATATAGTGATAGAAACATTAAACATTTCTGAATGGAGTATTTTTATATGTGATAGAAGGTCCAACTAGTTTTAAAAGTTCATAAAAACATTCTTTATTCATTCGATAATATTGGAAGAATTTTTCGTTAAGTTCACCAAATATTTTAAAGAACTGCCCGTAAATGATCAGCGGCATTATGCCGTAGTGCGCGTGCCTGCTGTTTTCGCCGCGCGTCAAAATGTCGCAGGTTTTTTCGCCGCGCGGCGAAAAAACGCTAGTGCGCGCGTACCCTTATGACTGCTGTTTTATGATATCCCGCCAAAAGACGAGATTAGTTGAAGTTTTGTCGCCAGTTTTGGAGTTTTAAATTGTTACATCTTTGTGTTTTATTAAGATTGAAAATATATCGCGTGAAAACATTATGTCATTGACTTTTTTTGTGCTTTTATCTGTGATTTCCGTGAAAACTTTCGATATTTTAGTCTCTTCATTTACGATTTTAATATATTTTTTGTTATTTGATAAGTGTGAAGAATATTAGACATTTTATTACGTTCACGTGTTAGATTTTAGTTATTTTCGCATTTTATTTTGACTAGTGTTTCGTTTCAAATTAAAATGGCGTCAGTTCGCAGCGCGTACAAAACTTTTAACTATTTCTATGAAAATGGATTTGATTAAAGGCGTGGACAGAAAAATTGAGAAATAAGGGCAAGATTGCGTAAAATATGGTATCGCCAATTCGACTGTTTCAACAATTCTAAAAAATCGCGCCAAAATTGAAAAGCGCAGTGAAGTGATGTACAATATTTGCTGTTTTAAAATTGAATTGATGTCTCAAGATCACATATCAAAGTAAATTACTTTAATTTTATTGAAACAACTGACAAAAATGAAGCAATATTGGCCAAATAAATGTGTTTAAAAATACATGTTAAAAAATGCATATGTTTGTACACTTGGAAGTGTTTAGAAAGTGTGTTGATGGTTTAAAAACTTCCTACTAATTCTACTTCCCTAATTCGAAATTCGAATTTTTTTGTTGAATTTCGGTCCCCTGAATTTCGTATTAAAGAGCTTTTACTGTATTTCTATGTCAAATGTATTGTTTTCACTATATGTATTTATTATTGCATGTATCAAGAAACACTTTCCAATCATGAGATCTATCTCAATTTAGAGGGGAGATTTCATTAACTTAATCTAAGGAAATAACTTAGTAGACATGATGATTTAAATATTACTCAAGAAAGTAAGCAGAAAAGACCTGAGTAAATGTGTAAGTAAATTAACCCATTCTCTTCAATGTAAGGCGTATCAAAACATGACCCTTTTTTGACCGATCCCCTTTTTTATTCCTACACCCTTCCATCTCTCTTCTTCTGAATAGAGTATGTGAAATAATCTGTGCTGAATAATATTACCAAAAAGCAATTAGCTACTATGTAATATTTTCGCTTACCAAAACATCGGAACCATCTATTTTGTCAATAAACCCATCGTGAACAGTCGACACAACAAAAGCAGCGTAGGCTTCATCTGGAAGTGTCGGTATATCGTTGGCGAACTTTGCTTCTCCCGAACACTGAGCAAGAGCTTCCAGCTTCTTCACCGGTTGGTTCAGTGGCCACTTGCTTTTATCCGTATCATACGTCTGTTGTCCACTTGATACTGGTCGGTCGTATACAATACCGCCCGACTTATATCTGTCACTGACGGTACCTTGAGGACTGAGGTGTATGATGGTCTAAAATAGAAAAGAAAAGAGTAGTACTTACTAAATTTATAATTATCAATCTACATATCTTATCAATAAATGTGAAATAAAATGGTTATTTTTCAGAGAATTTCATTACAAAAACATCAGTGAGCAAACATTGTAATATTGTGAAAATACATAATAATATATAATAAAATATATTAAAGAAATATAAAATATTATACATTTGATATATTGGCCATATAATTGTACACATGATAACTGTATACAAGACTGATGCACACAATTCATAAAATAAGTGCTGTTATAAGGGATTTATTTTTTTATTGAAAAATATACACTTAGCATGTACAAGTATATATTATGTAAAAGAACCTATATATACTCAGTATATATTAATTATGTAGTAACATTCTGTGTTTAAAATATGCTTTACCTTATAAAAAAGGCCAAGGGCCAACATTTTTCTGTACTCTGGGGAAGGTTCCGGCGGTGCAATATCAGGAAATATTTCTTCACTTAAGCTTTGAATCACAAGTTTAAAAACATCATCCTTGAAAACATTTTTGCCAATGAGAAATTTCTCTGTTTGCGTAGCATGAACAAAATCAGGATTGATTCCTCCATACACAATGCTGGCTCTCTCGATGGTCTTTGCACTGTTAACTTTGAAAAGAAATGCGGCATTGACGATTGCATGTGAATTTTGTGCTCTATGCATTATCTGGAATGTAAAATCAAAATATTTTGTTTTTATGTTATTTTATGTGAAGAAAAAGCTTTTGTGTTTTTAACCAATATGGTGCTGAAATTGAAATGGGCGTACATGTAGATTTTTTAGATTTTTAAACTGGATAAATTTAATATTTTACATTTATTACTTAATCAATTAGAAAATATTCGATATGTACCTACCTATATCATTCATATAATATTTGATATGTACCTATATCAATCCTATATAAGTGAATATGTGTATAATAGCCGGCAAACATCTTAAACAGTGGCTTAGCTGCGCAGAAGACAAATTTTGGGTCTCAGGGCTGAGATAGTATGGAGTGTACATGCACAAATCGCCCCACTATGCCGAAAATTGTCAAGATGTTTACCAGCTACTGTAACAATTATTATTAGCTACTATGTAATATTTTCGCATACCAAAATGCTTACCAAAACGTTGTTAAAGTATTAAAAATGAGAAAAAACATTGATTATCACGAAGGACAACATGAAAAAACGCTACTATAGAGTGTAAATAGGCAATCTCTGTGCTCCGTGTACTAAGGATCAAAGACTCCGTTTCATATCGATAATGATTGATAATTTCCGACAACAATAATGAAAAATGTTCATTATCGAGTATTGTTCGATATCAATAATGGATTTTTCATTTTCTATCTCTAACGATAGTGATTGATAAAGAACGAGTTTCAATGTTTTTTTTTTTAATTAGCATGTGTACCACGCACTGCCCTCCCCGCACTGCTCCTCACCCAATACATACATATTTTGACAAATTCATGTCAGTTTCTTCGAGAAAACATATTTTTATTGCGTCCGGTAAATATTTACGGGTTGCAATTATTTTATGCAATACAAAAATAGATTACTCGAGCGTGCCTAAAATATGAATTCTGTATTTAGTATATTTACAGAGAAATTCACATAAATAGAGGCAATCTCAACTCAGTACACAGCAATGGAGAGGAAAGACTAAAAAATTTATTATTCATTCTGATTCATGAATTTTTTTTTTTTTTTAGTTATATATCTATATTTAACAACAATATATATAGAAAAAACAAATTATTAGTAAGAAAAATCATACATATTTTGTAGAATTTCAGCTTGCTTTTGGTCAGTCTACTGTGGAGCTGTTCCGGGCCGCAGTTAACAAAGTCCGCATAGCCAACATGATAGCCAACGTCCGTTAAACGGACAGGGCACGAGAAGAAGAAGATGAAGAAGAATTAAATTATTCCCTACCTTATGACTTTGGAATAGGTACTCATCTGTCAAAGGAGGTAAATTCAAACTGTGTATTATTTTCCCAGTCATATCCATATTGAGAAATTCTGTGAGTGTTTTGGTAACTCGATGATTAAACCTATCAACTGCAAAATAAATATTTGATGAGTTATATTTTTTATGTTCAATAGGGAAATTTCACTTTTTTTTATAGAATAATCTTTAGTTTGGTCTAGAAAATACATTTACGAAAAAAAATAATTTAATACGTATGTATTAAGAGTATAAAAATGATTTTGAAATTCAACATTTTAAATTCCCGCCAAAACACATCATTTCACTAGTATGTGTATGTGGGTCACAATTGTATGGCACTCAGATATACAAATACTACAGCACTACACTAAATGTGCGAGTTGATACGTCATGACCAATCATGTGCATTCAATAGAGTCGTATTTTTAAAGATTTTTATAATAAAAATTATGATCTTATTTAATAAATTTTCATTGGTACTTGTAATATGTGAACTTACTCTATTAACATACATATATGATAATAAAAAGTGTAAATTATGCCAATTATGATCCTTTTATTAATTATGTATAATTAATTATGTAATTGTAAATTATGCTAATTAGAATCCACTGCTCATAATTAGGGATAATAAATAGTAAAGTGTGACCATAAAGTAAATTTTTGATCATAATATATTTTGTGGGGACTGGAGAGGGTGAGGGAAACGTAGGATTATGTTAAAGGGAGACATGGAGTGAGGATAAATTAATAAATAGATAAATTGAGTGATCTAGTTTGGGGGCAGTTGTGAAATTATTTTTCGTTTTATGTCCCGTATGGTTGAATTAAAAACATCAATATGGTAATAATTTAAGATAAATGAACTTGTGGATATCTAGATGAAAGAGTTTAGTTTAGAGTCGGTCACGCAAAGAGGGAGATGAAAAGTAAGATGTCTGCTATTACAATTTTGGATATGAAATAACAGGAGTTGAAGAAAATCAGAACTATCAACTAGGCTGTGTGCGATTTTAAATATAATTACAGAGTCAGTTACATTTCGAGATAAGTATATGAATTTAATTCCTTTTCATTGTATGATAACACTTTCGTATAGATTGCACAATCGCATATTCGTTCATTGACAATCAAATCAAAGTAAAATAACACTGATGATAGCATAAAAATGATCTGTTCATATAAAATTTAAATAGATAGAATTTAAATAGAGATATTTTTTTATAATATTACAAGAAGATTAAGATAATATTTAAATAATATTACAAGAAGTTATGATATTTTAAATAAAAAATAATACCGGTTTTCATTAGTCATAAAGTATAAATTAATAATGCTTTACTTACCAATTGTCATTGTTACTCCGACAGTTTCAAACAGCAAAAATATATCTGATGGAAATTCCATGTGTCGATGCTTAATCATTAAATTTCCAGCTAAACAACCAATCTAAAAGGTACATACAATTTATATAAATACACTCCAGATTTATTTCAAAATCATAGTAAATTTTGAATCAATGATGACATTAAAATTTAATTCAAAAGTCATATAAACTCGAAAAACTGTTTTACTTTTTTTTCATTTAGTAAGTACCTACAGTATGATATCCATTTATTTTATGATATTTTTAGTATGATTAACATTTTATACAGTACAGTGTAAGAAATATTTAAATTATATTAATTATAGATAGACAAATCAAAGCATACCTCTTTTAAAATAATAATTATTTCTCATCTTTAGCTAGAGAGATATCTGCAATAGGTACTAACAAAAATATAGAATTAAATTAATAGTAAAAATACAATGAAAGTTATTTTTTATTACTTTATTCTTATCATATCACTTATCTTAATATGTTTGTCATGTATATTGTATATTTAATTATAACATCATGCACACCATGCATACATGTAATTATGTATAACAAGTATCTACATAAATGTTTAGATTTGAAGTGTGTACAATTCACATCAATGTTAAAATATTTATTAAATATTTCCACTTTTATTTGTTATTTAATTAAAGAACGACAAGCCAAACACCGAAAAGAGTTATGGAGCCAAGTGAACCATATCGTTCGAAAAGAATGGATCATAAAGTCTACATCAAAGTTCGAGTTTTTTTTTCAATATTTCTGATGTACCTTGTAAAATGTTCAACCAACATGAAAGTAATTTATATTGAATATTAAATTAAATTCATTTACTTTGATACAAGTCAAGTAAAAAGAATAAATCCTCTGAAAAAAATATATAGGTAGATCAAATTTCTCCATTCTGTCTTACTCATTTTTTATTATTATTCTCTTTTATGGGATAACAATTACCAAAATAGCATTTTTTTATATTCAATTGCGTGAATTAATGTTCAGCTATATAGTAAAATAAAACAAATGATTAATTGCTTACATTTCTGACGGGAATATGGGCTACAAGATCAATATGAGCTACCATTTTAAGTGTGTAATTAAAGTACTCATTTTCTTTGGCCACTTTCTGAAAAACTCGCATTACTTCATTTAGAGGCATGTTTGCTCCAAGAATCAAGTTTGCTTCCACACGATACTCTCTCAGTTCACTGACTCCAGTTATGTCAATCATTATTCTTGGCCATTTCTTCACATGATAAACTCCTGCAAATTCATATTTCTACAAAAATATCTAGGTACAGTACAATCTCAAAACGTACAGGAAATGCAAAAACATAAAAATTTTGGTTGTTTCGATGATATTTTTGTATTATTACAAATGTATTCGGTTTCATTGATTCAAAATGATTCTTCACTATTTATTTAACAATTGCTATAAAGTCGGTCTGCAAGTTAAAGTATCATATTTAGACCCTCAGTAAATTTTATTCCCTCAGTTTGGAATAAAATTAAAAAGGAAAAGCTTCTAAAATTTAAAAAAATGTATCTTGTTTCCTAGAAGATTTAATTATGCAAGAATAAAAACTTTTACTGCAGTGTAAATGTGTTATAGACAGTCAGATTTTTATTAGAATCAATGGTGTTTTCAATGGACCTCCATACATTCTTCCGTGACTGTGACCCGTGCGCCTCTCCAAAGAACTACTTTTTCATCTCTGTACATATTTTTTACTCAGTGATTGAGATATACCTACATACTTTAATTTTCAAATATATGAGTGCTGTTCCTTTTTGAACGTGTGAATTTCTGAAATGTTTCAAAATGCATGTTTGATGTTTATGAATAAAATTTGTAGTCACCAATGAATATTTGACAGGTAAATTTTTTGTCAAATATCTTGCTGAAGGCAGGGGGGTGATACATAAATATTATTTGAAAAGGTAAATGTATATTTAATATCTTGAATAAAAATGCTGCATGCAATATATGAAAACATGAAATTACGCTGTTTCATAATATAATACATAACTTCACAACTTATGAAAACATTTTATATAATAATTGATGTTCCTTTTTCTGAAGCTCAACCAATCAAGAGATTACACCACGTTGAGGCATCAAAATACAGTAAAACCCCGTTAATTCCAACCCTGATAATTCGAAATTCGCCATAAATCGAAATTTTTAAAACTTTTAAGTCCCAATTTATGAATTTCATAGTAAATTAACCCCGATATTTCTAAATATTTTTTAGCCCCTTGCGCCGCAAATCAATACATTTTAGTTCGCGTAATTCGATTTTTTTTTTAAATTTTACGAAATTGAAAAAATATTTCGAGTTTTTTCGCAAGTGAGAACAACAAATATGTCAATATCGGGTACTTTGAAATGTCGCGATCTTTTTATTAGCATAATAAACATTGCGTTTTCGAAATGATTTCTTGAAATATGAAAAACAGACATTTTTCACAAAATTAATGGCTTTTTTGTGAGTTTTACGATTCTTGGCGTATTTCGCAATCAATTCACGGCAACTTATGGAATGCCCCTTTTCTATACATATTGTGTCGCGATCCCTAAAATTGGGGAATCCTGTGTATGCTTTCTTCAGTTGGCTGCCTTGATATGCGCGGATAGTTTAGTTTGCGGCATTTGCGCTAATCTTCATACCTAAACGCGTTTTAAATTGTTTTTCATGTTTTTAAATTTGTCTATACTTCGTTTTTTTTCTAATCACTGTGTTTGTGTTATTAAAATGTTTAATTTTCTTTGTAAGATGTTATTAGTGACTTATCTTATTGTTTCACGCATTTATTGACAATAGTATTTCTAGTAACCGTGCATTGTTGGTTTGAGGTTGAAAAAGGCGGAATCAAAAGTTATTTCGCAAGTGAGGACAGCAAATATGTCAAAATGCCGCGATCTTTGCATTAACATAATGAGTGTTGCGTTTTCAAAGTGATTTCTTTAAATATAAACATAAATTTAACGAAATTAACGGTTTTTCAAGAGTTTTACGATTTTTGCCGAATTTCACAATCGCACCGCGATTTTTTTTGTACCTAAAATTTCGAATTAACGGGGGCCCGTATAATTCGAAATTTATTTTTTGGGTCCCTTGAATTTCGAATTAACGAGGTTATAGTATATTCAAATTAAATAAAAATTGACATTACAATAGAAAAAATATATAATTTTTTTTACCATAATTGTTTACGGCAAACATAGGCTAATATTTTTTATCAACAAATTATTTTCAAAATTCAGAAATGACTGAGTTATGTGCTCTCCCTTCTCCGTGAGTCTTCCAAGTCCTTCACCATCATGCGCCCAGATTTTTGAGATAATCATGGTGCCATGATTTGGTCAAATTAAAAAGTTTATTATTTTCTTGTTAAATTATGTAATTTCTATGATGTAGCGTAAAGGAAAAAAACAGATTTTTTTGTGTAAATGACATTTTGAAAATAATTTAAATATTTTTCCTAAAAAAATTGAGTTAAAAATCCATAATAAGCAAACTGAGCATCTTATCAAAACATCACATGCTGCATCGGAGACAATGCTATTAGTAAGATGTGTACAAAATATTAACAAAATCGGCCTGATAGTTTTTGAGATATCATTTCCAAAAGGAGACGATGAAAAAAAATCTATATCATCAAAAAGAGACGATGAAAAAAATCCATATCATCTGAAAAAGGGAGTTTCTAAAAAAACACAAAAGAATAATGTAATTCGTTTAAGATTTCACCTACCACATTAGCTTCAAATTGCTATAACTCAGACAATTCTTTAAATTTTTGAATGAGTAATGACTCTAATTATTCTTAGAACTTCAACTCGCATAACTAGAAGTCATGCGGGTTTTGCTGTAGAAACTACATTTATAATTCTCCACTGCAAAGGCTTCCTAGACTAACAAACAGATACGAGCAACTTGACGTCTTTGTCACTAAGTTTATAATTTTCAAACATATTTTAAAAGGTATATTGAAAGATTACTAGTATCTGTCAATTTGGACTTAAATAATTGATTTGTATTTGTTTTGATTGTTAATTGAGTGAGATAACTAATTTTTATGTAACATTTTTGTTATGTTATGTACTTTATGTTATGTTATTATTATTTTTATATGTAATTATTTTCTCTTGATTGTATTTCTTGAGCAATCATTTAATTTTCATTTAAAGTATTCATTCTATAAATGTACACTTTACCTTATTGTATTTAAAAACCCTGTTGGGTGTTTATATATAATAAATAAATAAAAAATATAATAAAAAAAAAAAGAATTTTGAAATTGTCAAGGTGGTGAAACATATAAATAAAATGTATTTACCTTGTGCTGTGTTCCCGACAACGAGCATGTAGGAATCTGTACCATCTCTTTCAAAAATATCCAATATTTCTTGAATTTTATAGACTTTATACCATTTAGAATCATCATTTGTCAACTCAACCGGAGTCGATTTCAATGAAGAAATCAGTGGAATTTCAGCATCGATGATACAAAAGCCAGCTGGGGAATAATCATCGCACGTTTTTGTGCACACTGCCTCTGTTTTTTTGCACAGACTCAATGGCGAAAGGTCTTCAATGTCTCGGATATGATCAGAAGCAAATGACTTGAAAGCATCAGAAATGGGACGGTAACCAGTGCATCGACAAATGTTACCGGCAAAAGAGTTCTCTATTTGTTTCATTGTCATGTCTGGCATTGATTCTTGCAAGCTGAAAGCGGTAAGAGAAATTTTGTAACAATACTATTAATTGTTTTAATAAAATTATGTAATAGGAAATTAAAACTTTCAGTAAAAA
This sequence comes from Agrypnia vestita, assembly GCA_016648135.1. NCBI lineage: Eukaryota > Metazoa > Arthropoda > Insecta > Trichoptera > Phryganeidae > Agrypnia > Agrypnia vestita. The sequence continues at coordinate 38,761 of JADDOH010001550.1, forward strand.
AAAATGATTGGTATATTTAAAGAGGGTTAATTGGACGTGGTTCTGCTGAAAGCGTCCAACCCACAAAATGCTCTAAATGAGTTATATATGGATTTGTAAAGCTCAATTCGATATCTTGATGTGCTGAAACCGTCCAAGCCCTAAGTACTATAGTTTTTTTTTTAAATTCAATATTTTTCTAACCCACATTTAAATAAGCAACCAATAAAATTTAATACATACTTCTTTATGTGAGAAAAAATATTTAATTTTAAAATGAAAACATAATATATATATATATATATATATATCAAAATTTTATAGAATAAATCGAAGACATATCGTATAAAAAAATGGTAGGTATTTAATAAAGGTCACTCATTAAATATTTGATAGAATACAACTCACATAGAACAAAATGAGTACTGTTTTTCATACATTTAGACATTCTCTAGAAAGAATCCAACTTGTGAAATGCGTCTTATTTTTTCAATATATTTTTTTAGTATAATTGCTTTAAAAACCATCAAAAATATTGCTAAAGTGAGCCCTATGGAAAAAAATATGCAATAATGAGTTAAATATTGACGTTTTAGGTTTTTTAGATTCAAATTTTTAGAAGCCATTTCCTCAATTCCTTTTTTTTTGGGTTGGACTCTTTCAGCGGAACTACGTCAAATTGTTTATTGTGTGAGTCTTGTCTCAAGGTTTACTAAATTTGCTAAGCCGTGTAGAGGGGATGACTGAACAGCAATTACAAGTCATTGCAGAGCACATGACCAATCAACAAGCAGGAGCGACCATGTCTCATCCGTCTCAGAAATCCAGGAACGTAGAGAAAGGTCTTGTAATAGGGATCAATGGAGGAAAAGGCCAAAACACACCAAGGCTTGAAGAGGCAAGAGTGATGAAGTTGAATTGTTTATTGTACATATTAGAAAATAAACTATAATCAGGAATATTTTGAGTATTTAAATTTTTCAAGAACACTGTATTTTCAAGAATACTTGATTTTATTCCCAGGGGGACATCATTCTCAATAGACTAATTAATTATGTATCACCGCATCTATCTACTTTTGGAAGTTGTAATCTGCATACCTTGTTTCACATGTATTTCTATAAATGTACAGATACCTCATTATCAACGGCGACATCTGCACTGGTTTATGGAAACGACAAATTTCAACCACAGGTGGCAGTAGTATAAATAATACCCGAGGCACTCAAGGCACAATAATAAGAAGCAAGGTGTGCAGATTAAACATATATACAACTTTCAAAATTTGAAAGATGTGGAATAGTCTATCATGGGTGGAATTGTTACGTTAATTGTGTAAAGTGATCACTTAAGCCAGTCGTACGATAGGTCGTAAGACACTACGAACACCCTAAAAGACTTCCATACCTACTTTCCCATATTAAAAATAGCTTCGACTCTATGAGACGTCTATATCATATCTTTTCACCTGTACATGCTCATGACCCAACCAGGGCTGCAGAATCCACACTGGGTCCCGTTGAAAGTCGCCAGCCTGCTCTGTACGGGATGGTATCCATTCTTGTTGCCGATCCCTTCCACCGTTGTGATCTCCCAGCCGTGGCATGACAGAATTAAGACGAGACACTGTATTTGATTGAAATAATGAATTAGGAATATGCATAATATTTGCATTTTAAGTATGGTTTTTTGTATTACATTGTACTTTATTAGTTATTTTTTAGTGTTTATTTTAATGAAAAAGATTATGAATATATCTTATGGATAGTCCTACAAAGTCACATTTAACTATAATGTGAAGATAGAACAGTCAAAAAGATTATAAATATATGTTATAGACAGTCCTACAATGACAAATTTAATTACAATGTATAACACGGAACAGACAGAAAGCTTGTATGAAAGTGAACGTTACGAAAATTGCATGCAGGACAACTGCGCACTGATAATAACGTGCAATAAAAAAGTAAATGAGGATAATATTTCAGATGTATTTCACGTTAGAGGGTTTCACAAAGCTGAAAAGTAAATAATTATTAAATTTAACACTTTGCGAATATAATGGACACTAGCCTGTGAAAAAATAAATTATAAAAAAAATAATTACTTTTCAAATGTGGGAAAAACCTAACAAAAACAATTTCACCATATTATGCATGATGCCGCAACACCAACTACTTCACCAAACCATAGATGTGAACCCTTTTCTCAATTCCAAACAATATCTGGAAACGACAAAAAATATAATAAATAATCTAAAAAATGATACAACCCCTGGCTTTGACCAAATCACAAAAAACTACTTAAAAACAATATATAAACTCTTACCAAACCTATTAAACATATAAATAATAAACAATTTTTATTAATCAATTAGAAAAGACATACAGAAAAAATCTAATTAACGAAAAAATATTTTAAATGCCACCGGGACTCGAACCACGGACCTCCAATTCTAACCGGGAATGGTGCGTTATCCAATTTCGCCACGGCACTCTGGTAAGTTAACGAAAAATTTTCAACGTTATATGTAGTCTCTTTTTAATTGATTAACATTTTTTATTCCATTTTTAAAGAAATCCACTTTTTATAATGCAATAGTCACGAATACCTTCGCGTATCTACCGTTAGAGGACGCAAGAAATTAATTAATTTTTGGAAACATTTGATACATGTAGACCCAGTCTTCATCGGCTGCCGCTTTTAACTTGCAAGTAGCAAGTAACATCGCAGTTGCTCCACACCGCCGCCGCTTCACGCCACCATTGTTACACTGCCACGCCTCTGTCCCCGCCGCAGTACCACCACCGCCTTCGCCGCCCACTGCGGACAGCCGCTCACGATCCCACCGCCGCCTACTGTGCGTTGCCTTCCTCGCCGCCAGCGGAACTACATCATCATCATCACCTACACCAGTGCAGTCTGCACTGGAGCCGCCCACTGACCGCGGCCGCCCTCCTGCCGGTGTCTTGCTGCCGCCCTCGCATCGAGCCGCTGTCCGCTCCGCGAAGCATCTCCGACAGTGTGTGAATAGCGTTCAGAGATCGTTTGTACCTGACATATTAACTATGCGTTGTGAACAGACTCTACTATTATTTACTTGTACTATCTATTTTTTATTTTTTTATTTATTTGTTTATTTTATTGTGTATTTTACATCTGTTTTAATATAAGTTACTTATAACTGCCACACTAGGTAAAACCTGTTCTGTGGCAGTTATTCTCATTTGATAGTTATGTAATAGTAACAAATAAGAATAGTAAAGAAGTATAAATGTAAAAAAGAAAGCAGAAAGAAGAAGCAGAAGAATACATAAATCTAAAAGAAAAGAAAATATGCATATAAAATTAAGATAAAAATTTAAGTAGATACAAAAATACATACTATGTTAGAGTACATTTGAAAAAAACTAACTCATAAAAACCAAGTTTTTATTTTACTCTTTCTTTGTAAATTAAGTCTACCATCACGTAATTAAATAATTGATTGACTGAAAATGAAACATGTCTAGACAAATATCTATGTCAGAAATCTCTAAAAATATCTCTTTATTATTTGATTTCTTCCCAAAAAACCGAAGTGTGCTGTCATCTGTGAACCAATTGTCATAAATTTTCGAAATTCGTAGTGAAGTACCTATTACACCTACTGACGGAGTAATTCAAATGTTAAATATTCCGTGACGTTATCGGGCCGCCGTTGGTAGCTTTTGCAATGATTCCAATTTGAAAAAACCATTAATAAAATTTAAAAATCCAAAATTATAATATAATTATTATTTTTTTTTTAACGAAAATTTGATAGATCTTCTTCATCGTCGCCACGAGTCTGCTTGCAATGTTTCTGCTCGATTGGATCACGGGAAAAGGGTTAAAAGTCGATCCAAAGTTTTTTCGTCAAGGAAAGAAGCAAGCGTACGCCACGAGTTAAAAGAAAGGAAGTAATTATATAAAGCATCCATCTGTTTTTGTGAATTTTCTTTTAAAAACGATATTGTTTTCTCCATTAAACCGTCTTCTCACTGAGCCCCAATGATATACCCTTTTTTAATTTTTTTTTTTAATTTTGATTTTATAATAATTAAAAAATTCCCGCAATGTGAAATGCGTGGTAGAGGCCCACGATATGGATGCACCTGACGCAACAATGAACGGCAACATGACTACTGACTAAATTCAAGAAATAAATGCATAATACTGCCAAATATGTTTTAATATACTTTGTAATACACACACAATATGAGTTATTAATTTACAACTATAGTTTCGAGAGGAGCAGTCCCTCTCATCATCAGGTATAGATAATAAGTTATTATCTATACCTGATGATGAGAGGGACTGCTCCTCTCGAAACTATAGTTGTAAATTAATAACTCATATTGTGTGTGTATTACAAAGTATATTAAAACATATTTGAAATTATAATGTTGCACCACGAAGTATCTGCCAAATCTTTCAATGCATAATACTGCATTTATTACACCCTCAACTGAATTCAATCAGTTTTTAAACTGAGTGGTCATGGTAGAATTCTTGTTATAATAATTATGCATTCTAATCAGAGGAGATAAATTAATAACCGAGATGGTGAATAAAATTTTGCTTACAGAATTGACCGAAAACACTTCCAACCGCTTGGTGCAGGGATGGTAAACCTTGACGGAGACGACGCAGACTCCGCAGCCGCCCTCGTGGCACATGACCTTGGTCCCCCGAAGGTTGACATGGTTCCTCAGGAAGCTGTTCAGAGATGTGTCAGCTTCGATGTGCGGTACTGTAAGCAGATATCGTCGGCGTATTATAAAAATTTGGTGCGTTGAAAATATTTTATTGATTGTGATACTTATGTTATCAGGGGGACCCTATTAAAGTTTATTACGAAACTTGCATTAGAAATAGAGCTAAACAAAATTTCGTAATACTTTGATATTATATGTTATTTTTTATTTTCACCTTTACCTTACCAGACACTCCAAATAATTTTTGAAATCAAAGAGATTTTGGAAGTACTGAGAAATCGATCCCAATACTCCTCGTGTACCTGTCATACAGTGTGTGACAGAGTCAGTCTATAACACTTTAAAAAATAATATTTAGTATATGGTACAAATACAGTTCATATATATTTACATATCAAATTAATATTTTTTTAAATACTGTATAGTCATGTAAACCTCATCAGTGAAGAGAAGCTCTTGAATCTGATGAGGGAGCCACAGTTCTTATTTCTTATTACAATATATAGGTACATATGTGAGTTATTTATTAATACGATAAGAAAGGTAAATTGATAATGAAGTATTGAAGTATTTTGAAATACCTTATTACTTATTATCCTGCCTTAATTATGAAAAATTTTAAGCAACCATCACCAATAACTCTATAGTTATGGAGATATACGACACCAAAGTGTTTTTAAAAATATTTCTGATTTATTTTCTGTAAAATATTGGACTATAATTAAAGTAACTTATACCGAATATGTAAAATTCTTTCGCTTCAGTAGAAGCCAAATAAAATGTTAAAAACCTTGTTTAATTTGTTCATGGTTTTTATAATATTATTTGACTTGTATTGAAGCGAATTATTTATTTTCTGAAATAAGTCGGAAATATTGAAAAGAAAATGCTAGTTTTGTTTTTACATATTTCCATAACTATTGATATTAAGTCATGGATACTTGATTTGCGTCTTCTGGGGTATTATGCCGTGTTATTACGACCTTTCTGGCCGACGTTTCGGATCCCATTGCAGGGTCCATCATCAGGGCTTATTTTCTTTTGGGATCCAGTACGCCTAATAAAATGATAAAAACCTTGTAAAAAAAAAACTTTTTTCAGTTTTTCCAAGGTTTTTATCATTTTATTCGACTTGTATTAAAGCGAATGAACTTTTCATAGTCGACATAAGTTACTGTTATGATAGTTCAACTTTTTGCAAAAAATAAGTCAAAAATATTTTTGAAAAATGCAAACTTTGATATTGCATATCTCCATAACTATTGATATTAGGTCATGGTTGCTTGGACATTTTAGACTCGTAACATAGGCAGGAATCTACAGGCCAAGTTTCTGCTGCTAGCTCTGGTACACTGTATAAACGCTATATTTTCAGCAAACAATTCCGTAATAAAGTTGCGAATCATGTAAAATTATTTAACTACCAGTTACGCTTACCCGCCATAAATATTAAATAAGTCCATATTAAAGAAATTTTAAGAGTCTTCTTGATGGACTGATAATGAATAATTGCAATCATCAAGCATTAACTAAGAATTTAAATCGTGAGATTACATAAATTTATAATGATTTTCCATCATTTTATCGTGCTAACGATATTGTGATTAGCTACTTTAATGATTATGTAGTTAATGAATTCATCGTAGTTAACAACGTTGGCCCGAGACACGCTGGTGTAAAAAAATGTGCAAACGAACAATTCCTAGGTGCTAAGAATTCGCTACATTTTTTAACACTCACTCATGCATGGCTAATGCAAAAATAAACTCATTCATTTTCGTGTTTTCGCTAGGTACCTATTTTGGAAATATTATAGCCAATATTGGTGATTTTCTTTTTACTTCCTCTCTTTTAACTCGTGGGGTCTGCTTGCTTGCTTGACGAAAAAACTTTGGATCGATTTTTAACCCTTTTCCCGTGATCCGATCGAGCTGAAACTTTGCAAGTAGACTCGTGGCGACGATCAAGAAGATCTATCAAATTTTCGTTAAAAAATAATAATTATAGTATAATTCTGGATTTTTCAAATTTTTAATGGTTTTTTCATACAATTCAGTAAGTTTCTGACGCATATGGAAGACACGAAACCCGAAAGTGAGAAAGGGAGTATTGTAAAAACTTGTTATTTATGGGTTACTTTTTTACTTCCTTTCTTTTAACTCGTGGCATCTGCTTGCTTGCCGGCTTGCCGGGTGAAAAAACTTTGGATCAATTTTTAACCCTTTTCCCGTGATTCAATCGAGTTGAAACTTGGCAAGTAGACTCGTGGCGACGATCAAGATGATCTATCAAATTTTCGTTAAAAAATTAATAATTATAGTATAATTTCGGATTTTTAGAAATTTTATTGGTTTTTTTAAATTGGAATCATTAGAAAAGTTTGATTACGGCGGCCCGATAACGTCGCGGAATATTTTCTAAATTTGAATTACTCCGTCGGTATTCATAATAGGTACATCACTACGAGTGTCGAAATTGACTGAGTGAACGAAATAAATTGACTGACAAATGTTTTTAGAATTTAATCTTCAAAGCATGAAGTGTCTTATGTAAAGCTCCAAACATCTGACATTTTAGAAATATATTAAATTACTGTAAGTTTAGTGTTATGTTATATGTTTTAATTCGTCTTTAATTGTTGTTATATTTTACAAAGAAAGGGAGTATAATGAAAGCTTGGTTTTTATGGGTTACTTTTTTAAATATTTATTGTAATGTCTGTGAGTGTATCCGAATCGAGCAACAGGTGCATGCGCGCCTGTTAGCAGGTTTTAATACCCGCGTGCACGAGCGCGCGTTCTTCTCTGATCGATCCTGTTATTGAGATATCAACTGAATATTACTGCAAACACCGATATTGTACATCGAGTTTTATTGTCACAAATCACCTGCAAGTCATACATTCAACCCAAGGTCGCCTCTTATCCAGAGATAAATCGCATTTTACTAACTGGTGCAGCCGTTAACCGCTTAGTACTTGCGATATTACACTTAGTAAGGCGTTAAATGAAAAAATAGCGTTTATTAATAGCTACAACATGTTATAAACCAAATCATTGTAGCGAAACACATCACTAAAACATCCGGAGCGCATTTACAAAACTATTGCAGCCCCACATCTAGACTTTTACTCTATGATCTTATATGTGTTTGATTAATTAAGAAAACGTGACTAAGCTGTAAGTTATTCAAAGCAAAGCTATAAGATGAATATTTAGGGAGAGCCAAAGATACATAAATAAATCAATTGATTTATGTACATAATAGTGTCACAGAATGTTTGATGTATGGAGTATGGAATATAAATATTATCTAATGTAAAAATATAATATAAAAAATGAACACATAAAAACATGTTTTTTATTGCAAATCCCTCGGTTTCAACTTCTTTGCTATTTAATTGCGCTGGATGAATTAAAAATTGAAGATCACTGAAACTCGTCAAATTTTTCATGCCACTTTATTGCGATGGTCAAACCATTATTTCAACCGGTACAATTATTTGAGATTTGAATCTTATTGTATGAATGGTTGGTGACTGAGATATTTCTGTTGTTTAGCACCGATGCTTGCCCGTCGAATTGCGAAAAATCTGTTACCAATCGTCGGTACATCAGACGCAAACCTCAAATAACGGTTAACCGTTATGTTACTACCCGGAATTTTTCACACTAGTTACTACCTGGATGGACGTACACCGTGCATTCTTTTGTTTTGTATATCGCAATTTGATATTGAGATGATGATCAAATAGCTTCATTGAAGGTCACTGCTTCTCATAACGACATCTGTATCCCTTTACACCTGATTTTTATCAGTTTGCTTGACATTGACTAGTACATGTTGACTGATTTTTTCATTTATATCTTCAATTCTAGCCTTAATCTTTCTAATCTTAGTAAAGTGCGGACATGTCTTATGTGCAATTTATTTGTTATATATTTATAACAGTTATAATTTATTATGTAATTACTTACAGTTAAAATTTAATATATTTAAGTTTTCATCGTCTCAACTTTTTTAAAATTCACTAAAACTTAAGGAATTTTAACAATGGTAATTAGTGAGAAAACCTTGATTTTTTCTCATTAATATTTTCACATTCAATGAAATCAAAGATATAAATAAATTATATTATATTTTTTTGTTGATAGAGCGCTTCTGAAAAAAGATTGTTTACTCCAATTAATGTGTAACGATATAGTCTTAGATACAGAGGATATTTTGAATAACAAGAATGAAGATTGGATTTCAGAATGCACTGATCAAAATGAATATTCAAATACAGAAGATGACGATGAATAATTAGTAGAAGATATGGACTATATTGCATCACGCGAAAAATAAGATAGGATAATATTGAACCACCGACATCTGCTCAAGTTCATTTCCGGGCTAGCAATGAAATGATATGGCATAAAAATTCACATATTCAATATAAAACTACGTCGCATTATATCGTTCATCATCGGCAAAGAAGTGATTTACACGGATCAAGAAAAGCATTATCTATTAGTATTACATTCAAATGGGTTTTTATACCAGAAATTGTTAATACTATTGTCCGTCACACCAATAACGAGGCCAGGAAAACACATATTGACTCAACGAAGATGATCGTACTAATAAACCACATTGGAAGGATTTGACTTCATCCGAGTTAAATGCATTCATGGGTATTCTGATAGTATATGGTGCTTGCTGATTATCTAAATATAGATTATATTTTTGATTTGTTAAAATGTAATTTATACCCCCTTCGATGATGCTTATATGGGGAAATACCGAATGAATGAAGGCAGAGCTGCGTCGATACATGAAATATGTATGGTTGATACTGAATTCAAACATTTTCAGCATGTAGAGGTTCTACAACCCCAACTGTTACAATCAATGAGCAATCATTTTCTCTAGCGGATGCATACAATTTATGCGATACATTCAGTCTAAGCCCGCCAAATAAGAGATAAAAATATGGTGGATATGTGTTGCAGAAAATTATTATCCTCTTATTGGCTAAACATACACCGGAAAATTAACATCTGGACGAGAAACTCACCAACGTGAAAGAATTGGCCGCTCAAAGGCTGTGGACGTAATATTACATGAGACAATTTTTTCATGACTTCCCAAAGCAAGTCATGGAAAAATGTTCAATGTAATATGCCAAAGCACAACGTATTATTTTTTCTTGGAATATTGCAACCGTTGGTACATTGAACGAGATAAAAAGTATATTCCGGCGAAAATAAAGGATTGTTATTTGAATCCAATGATAATGTAAAAAAAATGTTCTTGTGTGCCAAAAAAACATAAGACAGTTATACTTTTATTATCTGCACATCGTGGTGATGTAACGTCGGGACTCAAAAACAAACCGAACATGATTAATTTTTACAATAAAAAGAAATCTGATGGTAAAATTTATGTCTATCACTGAATGAGAATATCAATACCAAATAGGTACCCGGGTATCCTGGGTAGCAATCAGAGGACTAGACAAGTTGAAGGTCATATAAAATAACTTTTCAAAAGTAAAATTACATTAAACAATACATTAATCCCTTTCAAATACCTCAAATAATGGAGATTCGGGCGGACAAAAGCATCAAGGGTTTATGAATAAAATTATTTTAACTTGAAGTCGGAAATGGATACCCGGGTGCCCGGGTAGTAACATAAGGGTTAATGTGTCACCGGTTAAAATACCACCACTAGGTACCTACTACTCTAACACTTTACTCTATCAATGTCCTTTTAGGTTTAACTGATGGAAAATAATATATTTTTATTTTTTATTTATTTCTTGTTAGTTAGTATTACAATTTGTATATTAACTAGTATTTAACACTTTTACATTCTTCATGGTACAATCTATAATAAATAATACATCGTATGCTCTACAATTCTATACTATTTTTGCAATAATTATAGCATTTGTTTTTAAATTCATTCATTTTATTTATATTCTTTATGTTTTCTGGCATCTCATCATATATTTTTACACCTCTGTACATTAGACAATTCTGTGTATATACTTTTTTCTTATATGGCACCTAATCTTATTCTATTCCTATTTCTGGTGTTATATGTAGGTATGTACATCACTAATTACCTTGTTAAATATTAATTATTATAATTATAATATTTTTGTCTCTGATAACGTTGTCTAGATATTGTAAGACACTTATTGTATATTTTTTTATATGTTTTAGCCTTTACTTTTATCTCTATGTTTGCTGTGTTCACATTTAAGTGATGAGAAGCATTTAAGCTAATCATAATATAATTGTATTATCTATATCGTGTTATTGTTTGTAAACCATTAAAATAAATAAATAAATAAAACATAATCCATATCTCGAAAATTGTCTCAAGTCGAAAACTTCGTACCCGATAAGGGCCATTACGTATTAAAAAACAATCAAAATATACATTAATTCTCTATGTAAAATTGTTTAACTGTTCGAAGAATATTTTTTCTTCTTCTGTATGAAGGCTTGAACTTTGTGGTGACATTATTATTAAAATAAAACACAAATAACTTTGTTTTCACCACTATATTAGATTAAAAAATCTACATGTTTCGAGAACAATGTTCTCTTCATCAGGATTATTGTGTACTAATCTTAAAAGTTGAAACAAGCAAATATGTTACGGTGAAGGAGCGGTTGAGGGGAGGGGGGGGTTCGAGGTGTTGATTATTATGGGTCATTTGGAATGTTAAGTGGAAAAATATTCAAAATAGGATTATGCAAAAATTTCGTCTGTGTATTTATTATATTAGACTTAATATTAACATTTTTCCTAATTTCGAGTATTTCTAAATTATTTATTTGAGGTATCTTATAGTTGAAATGTAAAAATTTTAAGCCTGTGTTAATATGAAATGTATGGTCAAATTCTATTAAATGTTTTGCGAAATCAGAATCAATATTGCTAGTTAATGCTTTGATATGTTCTTTAACCCTAGTTTCAAAATTTCTTTTTGTTTTGCCAATATAAAAATTATCGCAATCGTTACAATTAAGTCTATAAACTCCTGATTTCATGATAGGATTATCACTATCCTTGTTATTTAGTATATATTTTTTTAATTTGTTACTCGTATAAAAGACCGGCTGAATTGAGTTAGGAATATTTTTAGTTATTATTTTTGACAAATTGTTATCGACAAATAAAATTCTACGCCATTGTTTATTTCTATCTGTTGACTTAGGATAGATATATTGTTTAAAAATTTTTTGTTTTCCCTTTTTATGTAATAAATTATCTATTAATTTAGTAGAATAACCATTATTATATGCTATTTGTTTAATAAGATTTAATTCAGATGTATAATTAAGATCAGATAAAGGGATTGTAATTAATCTATGTAACATGGAGTGAAACGCCGCAAGTTTTTGGGAAAAGGGGTGATTCGATGAATTGTGTATAACGATATCCGTGTATGTGTCTTTTCTAAAAATATTAAATTCTATTTTGTTATTTATCAAGGTTAAAATTAAATCTAAGAAATTTAAACTCTTATTCTTTCCTATTTCTAATGTGAACTGAATATTTTTATGTAATTTATTGAGAAAATTTAAAAATATATTTAATTGTCTTTCTGTCCCTAACCATATGCAAAATATGTCGTCAACATATCTTTTCCAACAAAATACATTTTTTAATAAAAGTGCACCACTATTAAAAATTCTTTGTTCTAAATTATTAAGGAAAATATCTGCAATTAAAGGGCTTGTGCTACTTCCCATCGCTAAGCCATCTTTCTGTTTAAATATTATGTTATTGAATTGAAAATAGTTTTGTTTAAATATTACATCAAATAATAATGTTAAATCATAAAGTAGGTCTTTTGTCAAATTTGAAGAATTTAACAAATTAGTGATAATTGTTTTACTTTCTTCAATCGGAATGCTCGGGAATAAATTGATTACATCAAAGGATACCAATAAAGCGTGGTTTGGAATTTCTAGATCTTGTAGACAATATTCTAAAGAATTCTTAACCGTGTATGTTGGTTGGAAAACATTAGACGTCATAATTACTTTATTAATTGCTGATGCCAATTTATAAGTTGGCGCATTACAATTAGACACGACCGGCCTAATAGGCTTGTTTAATTTATGTATTTTTAAAAGGCTATATAGTTTTGGTATTTGTGGGTTACTTAAAATAAGATTGTTGTTGTTTTTCAAATTCACAAAAATGTCACTCTTACAACGTTTCACAGCTTCTTTAACAAATTATTGGCACTTATTAATGGGGTTCTTCTTAATTACTTCAAAATTGGCTCCTTGTAAAAAATCCATAGTTTTTGTTATATAGTCCGCTTTGTTCATAATGATCACACTGTTTCCTTTATCTGCTTTTGTAACAATAAGGTCTTTTTCTTTCACTGTTTTCTTAATGTTCTTCACTAGTTTCAAGTTAGAATTAAATATTTGATGTTTATTGTTATTTGGTACTGTATTGTTTCTATTTATTATGACTTCTGCACATCTATAATGGTACAATTTAGGTTGTTTACTTAATGCATTATCCAAATCCACTGCTAGCATCTCTAGTTCTTTTTTATTGATATTATTATTAGTGTTGTAATGTAAATTGTGTTTATTATTTATTATTAGTTTATGATTTAACATTATTATTTGATGTCATATTTAAACAAAACTATTTTCAATTCAATAACATAATATTTAAACAGAAAGATGGCTTAGCGATGGGAAGTAGCACAAGCCCTTTAATTGCAGATATTTTCGTTAATAATTTAGAACAAAGAATTTTTAATAGTGGTGCACTTTTATTAAAAAATGTATTTTGTTGGAAAAGATATGTTGACGACATATTTTGCATATGGTTAGGGACAGAAAGACAATTAAATATATTTTTAAATTTTCTCAATAAATTACATAAAAACATTCAGTTCACATTAGAAATAGGAAAGAATAAGAGTTTAAATTTCTTAGATTTAAATTTAACCTTGATAAATAACAAAATAGAATTTAATATTTTTAGAAAAGACACATACACGGATATCGTTATACACAATTCATCGAATCACCCCTTTTCCCAAAAACTTGCGGCGTTTCACTCCATGTTACATAGATTAATTACAATCCCTTTATCTGATCTTAAGTATACATCTGAATTAAATCTTATTAAACAAATAGCATATAATAATGGTTATTTTACTAAATTAATAGATAATTTATTACATAAAAAGGTAAAACAAAAATTTTTTAAACAATATATATATCCTAAGTCAACAGATAGAAATAAACAATGGCGTAGAATTTTATTTGTCGATAACAATTTGTCAAAAATAATAACTAAAAATATTCCTAACTCAATTCAGCCGGCCTTTTATACGAGTAACAAATTAAAAAAATACATACTAAATAATAAGGATAGTGATAATCCTATCATGAAATCAGGAGTTTATAGACTTAATTGTAACGATTGCGATAATTTTTATATTGGCAAAACAAAAAGAAACTTTGAAACTAGGGTTAAAGAACATATCAAAGCATTAACTAGCAATATTGATTCTGATTTCGCAAAACATCTAATAGAATTTGACCATACATTTGATATTAACACAGGCTTAAAATTTTTACATTTCAACTATAAGATACCTCAAATAAATAATTTAGAAATACTCGAAATTAGGAAAAATGTTAATATTAAGTCTAATATAATAAATACACAGACGAAATTTTTGCATAATCCTATTTTGAATATTTTTCCTCTTAACATTCCAAATGACCCATAATAATCAACACCTCGAACCCCCCCCTCCCCTCACCAACCCCCTCAACCGCTCCTTCACCGTAACATATTTGCTTGTTTCAACTTTTAAGATTAGTACACAATAATCCTGATGAAGAGAACATTTTTCTCGAAACATGTAGATTTTTTAATCTAATATAGTGGTGAAAACAAAGTTATTTGTGTTTTATTTTAAAATTGTTTGTCATTAATGTAACAATATTCGTCATTAACGCTGTCAAGAGGCTGCGCTAGGCTACATGGCGCCGTTTTCACAGCTTTAACTTGCGGCCAAAACAACGCTATCGGATGGCGTTGTTTACACGCTAACACAAACATATTACCATTTTAAGATAATTTTATTTGAGTTGAAAGTTTAATTTTTAAATGTCATTTTAAAAAAATTGAAGACAATTATAAATAGGTCATTTAGATAAACAGAAATTGTGAATTCATTCATACTGTAATATGTTAATGTAAAACAAAATTTGGTCTCATTTTAGACTGATTTAGAATTTTTTTATTGTGACTTATTAATATGAAGCTAATTTACTTATTAACGTTAAGCTGAATTCAAACACAAATAGTAATTTTTGGCGGATTATGGCTAATCTGGAAGGTACTTTTCAATAATAACTGGTTGACTTACTTACTTACTTACCATCACGCCTTTTCCCCGTGGGGGTAGGCAGAGAGGATAGAACGCCACACTCTTCTGTCCTGACATACAATTCTCACCTCATCCACATTCACACATCTTCGCATGCAAGCTCGCCGGTTGTTGAAGCTTCTAACGGGACCATCTTCCAGTATCTGATTTATCTGGTCATGCCACGTCTTCCGCGGTCGCCCTCTCTTTCTGGCGCCATCAACACTTGAATTATATATCTTTCTTACCATTTTTTCCTTATTCATTCTCTCAACACGCCCAAAACATCTGAGCGACCCTTTTTTAATTCTATTAACTTTGCTAAGATCAGCTTTACATTCGTTCCTAATATCTGCATTCTTTACTCTATCATAAATTGTCTGAAGGATCTCATCTCCACTGCATTCGATTTACTTTCGTTCCTCTTCTGCCAGCTCCAGGCTTCGCTGGTGATACTATTTTAATAGTCGGTTTCCTTATAAACTATTATATAGTCAACTATTTTATAATACATAGGTATACGTACATGTAAACATATCTATAATACAATGTCATGCACAGGGAAAAAAAACTTGTTTTTTATTACGCTTGTTTCACTTGAAACGCGTTCCGCCTTATGGGGGAATTATCAATATAATTAAATTATTCGAGAATAATAAAAACCAGTGTTTTATTCGCGCTTGTGATTGCGGAAATCTGCAAACTTACCGGGGAAAAAGAGATTTATAATATTTTTACCAGCTCGTTAATTAGCATTTAAGCGCTAATTAATGGCAATTGTTGACGTTTGATAGACGTTTGATTAGAGAAATTTGACGTTCGGAGATTATAAGAAATTTATTACATGATATTCCTTTTAAAATTAATCTATTTTGCATGTACAATATTTATACCTGTAACATGCTTTTAACTCTCTTGAAAATGTAGCAGATCAACCAGACAGGGTAGACCGGAGCCAATTGAAACATTTTCGGAACATTATTTTATTTCTAAATTGCTGTTATATTTTTTCTTCTGGTTAAAGCGATCGTCCTGCAGAGTGAGCAAATTTCACATTTTTTTCTCATATCTTCTGCTGCGTTTTTAGGCACATTTTTGTACCGAAATATATCATTTTAAAAGGTGTTCATCATGTTAAATATATTTTAAATACGGATATCTTATTAAAATGTCACAAACAAAAGTATATAGTTAATTTTAAAAAATAGTTTTAAACCACTTGTTATTTGTAAAACATTAACAAACTTGCATGAATATATTCCCGCCTTGATTATGAGCCGAAAATGTTCAAGCTATCATGACCTAATATCAATAGTTATGGAGATATGCGACATCTAAGTTTGCATTTTTTTTCTCAATATTTCTGATTTCTTTTTTGTGAAACGTTGGACTATCGTTACAATATTTTATATCGATTACGAAAAATTCATCCATTTCAATACAAGTTAAATAAAATGATAAAAACCCTGAAAACTTTCAATTGGAATTTGAAGGTTTTTATTATTTTATTTTGCTTGTATTAAAGGAAATTAATTTTTCATATTAGATATAAGTTACTATAATGATATTCCAACGTTTTACAAAAAAGAAGTCAGAAATATTGAAAAAAAATGCAAACTTTGATGTCGCATATCTACATAACTATTGATATTAGGTCATGATAGCTGGAACATTTTCGACTCATAATCAGTCAAGGAATATAGTCCTGCGAGGTTATTAATGTTTTACAAATAACCCTGTATATTCGTCAACTAGTTTCGGTTGGTCTCAACCTTCATCAGGACAATAAAATCTGAGCTATTCTGAAAATTGCAATATTGGGATGTCAGATCTTTATCCCAATCTTGACATGTATGTATAACTATATGTATGTTTTAAATTTGGCATTTTTGAAATTAATGAATTCAATCAATCAGAAAGTTATTCACAATTACGAATAATGAGCTTTCTAATTGATTGAATACATCAATTTTAAACCTGTCAAATATAAAACGTCAAAAAAACGGCGTCACAATGTTATATAATAACTGTCAAGATACATAAATAGCAATGTTGCTTAGTTCAGTATACAGATGAATACAGTAATATGTACAGATGTTTATTTAAAGAAAGAAAATCAAGGAGGGACAAAATATCAACTAGATGGTGGGGAAGAAAGGGGGAGGGTTAAGCGAGGAGGGAGGGAGCAACTTTAAAATCAAACTATTAGATAAATTTGTTTATTTATTTATTATTTGTCTATTATTATTGATAACATTATTAATTTTTAAAGCTTTTTAAATATATTGTTGCTACTTGCACACTTCTATACTCGGGAGCGAGTGGAAGTTGGGTATCGAGACATGTCTCTTCCTGATTCGAGTGCACAATGGACGTAGGTTTCAAGTTATTATGGCTGTTGTTTCAACTGTCCCCGGTTTACCATACTGGAAGATGGTCCTGGTAAAAGCCTCAACAGGCATTGAGCTTGCACGTGAAAACGTATGAATGTGGATGAGGCGAGAGTTGTGTGTCAGGACAGAAGAGTGTGGCGTTCGTTAAGTATGTAAGTAAATCACAGTTATTTTTAAACAATTTGTTTGGAGAAACAATATGATACTCGTAATTAATCAATTTTACATATCTCAAAACCACGGTGAGTAGACAGACTTCTTTCCATTCAAGAAAGACAAAAGAATTAGTGAAAATAAGCCGTGCGTACGAGACATATTATAACACTTTGTATTGATATTATCGTAAACATCAAAATAAAAACGAGACAATGTGCATCATACATACAAATTCGAGGGTCTTTCTTAAATGAAAAGGTCCTTTTTAAAGGAAAAATCTATGTAAGCTTTTCTTTTAAAAAAGTTTACATAAAAAATGTTGCGTATAGAAAATATTCTTGTCAAATACAACTTTTCATACGTACTTTTACACAATTTTAATTACGTAAACATACCTTTATGAGTAAAATCAGGAAAACTGGTTTGACATACACATTTGGAAAATATATTTTATTTTGCAACGGCGGTATTCGACCTTAATGGATACCTCTTGTACACTTTAATGGACACACATTGTGTCGATGTTTTAATGTATCGTTTTTCAGGTATTTTATTTTCTATTTAGTTTATTTTCTCGGGTTAAAGTTGCGGAGTATGAAACAAGCATTGGCGGCAATAGAAGATAGTTTATAGTCAATGTTACGTGATTCATTCCGTAGGTATCACAAATATTTAAACTTGCACCTAAGAAAATTAAACATATGCAGAGAAAATTAAACCAACGGATGTGTAATATATCAAACTTTTTCAGTATTTTAGACGTATGCCGAAGGCTGTAAACACTAGGACACTTTCACTAACAATTTAAAGTATTACTTTATTTTAGTATAATAATATTAATTGTTTTATATTATTTATTTGATATTACGTGCAGTATTACGTACGTAACTATTTATAATACATAAATTTTCTCACTCTATTTTTCCAGAAAGAGACTAACTCTTATACTTGGAGAGGGAGGGATTTATTCTATATTATTCTTAAAATGGTGTATAAACGGGAAAACAATTTTAATCAATTAATAATCTAAATCTTACAACACATATTTTCGAAACATTATTTCAAATTGGTTTATATTTTATTGAGAAGAAAGGACCACGATGCTCCGTCTTCCATTAAGAGAACGATTTTATTTAAAAAAAAAATAGTATAAATCTCACCTGCATAGTACTTCCCGTTGATGGAAAATTCAACCTGCGCCATTGTTACCACAATAAAGTACAAATTTCATTAAAATCAATAAATACCGATTTTTTTCAATATTACACTGCTCACTGGAGAAACGGAAAATGTGGAAAAATATATAAAGAATAAAGATTAATATTATATGTTACATCTGTGTTACTATGTAACTCGAATAATAACAGACTTCACGATTCACGACAACCCGATACGTCCATCCAGTGAAAATTCAAACCTGTTGTACGCAACTATCCTCGTTGCACCCGCGGCCGCTGCGGCTGGTCGCAGCCACCACTCCGGCCGACTGAAAATTGCATTCAACGAGATCAGACTGTTGTTTCGTCGACTTTTTTCTAATCCCGAGTAAGGCCCGGTTGTTTCAAGTTCGATCAAAGTGAGCGGTCGATTAAAGCATAGATTTTTACGAAAACGGATCGTCTGATTGGTGGAGAACGTAAAAATCTATGCTTTAAAACAACGCTTACTTTAATCCAACTTGAAACAACCGGCCGTAAGTCAAGTTTGCCAAAAATTTGAGGGGAGATACAGTTGCCGGCAAACTTTTTGAAATTCCTTGGCGTAGTGGGGGAATGCGCTTTGTTTTTTCAACCATGGATAGTTTCAATCACAGAGTGTAAGTTTTAAGTTTGTCATGTAATTTTTTAGCCATTCTTTTAGTGATCCTCGTATTACACATTTATCAATTACTGTCAGTAAAATCTCGTGTGTCAAATGTTTTTTGAAATCTATAAATACTATTCCTTTTTTTTTATCATTCAAATAATTCACACAATATTTTAAGTACATACCTATGTCCAAATCTTTGAACAAATTGGTATTAGCTATATTATTTTAATGCATTGTGGCATTACGGTTTCCCGCCACAATCTGGTCTACGCAACTATAAACGTTTTTTTCTTTTATAATTTCGTCCCCGTTACGTCTTTAATAAGGTGTTAAAATCCGTACTCATAAATCATATTTTCTTATGCATTTATTAATCTATTGTTTTTTTTAAGACGCTAAACAATAATAAACGCTTGTATGTACGTCAATTTTGAGTTTTATTTTTTTTTCATTATTGTATTTTAATTAAGTATACAGGGTATGATAAAAATAAATTTCATGTAGGGAAATAAGCTGTTGTTGGCTGGTATGCTGATAAGCGATTAGTATTATTATCATTCGGTTATAGTTAAAAAATATATTTGTTTATTAATCAAGTGACAGTGCCCTAATAACCAATTCTGCTTTTCCCCGCATGATTTTTTTTCGTCGCATCAGTATAATGTTGCGGCCCGCGTAACTTAGCAAACGTACAGTAGCCGGCAAACATATTGAAATTTTACGGCGTAGTGGGGGGAAGTTTGCCCATGTACCATTGCACCAACGAGACCTAAATTTTGTCTTCTGCGCATTCCCCCACTACGCCAAACAATTTCAAGAAGTTTGCCGACAACTGTATGTATGTGGCCCGACGAAAAAAAAGGTTGAGTACCGTTGCTCTAGACCAATGGTGGCGAACCTAGGGCACGCGTGCCATGGGTACAGCAATTTGGCTGGCACGTGAACGCAATACAAGTTAATTATTTTCCGAAATGAATTTTATAAAAGTTCAAGACATAGATTGACTGGGGAATCCTCTTGGGCTAACAAATGACTAAAAGTGACGACATTTGAATTTTGAACCAGGTATAAAGCGTTAGGTAACGAATGTACAGCAGAAAAATATGATTAATAAATACTTTATATGGATTTTTATTGGTTATAAGTTCATTTTTATGAAAATGTTGTGTATTTTTTTAAACTTTTTAAATAAATTTCTGAATTATTTTTTTTTTCATTTTTCCCTATTAAAACTATTCAGAAGGGTGAATGAGGAAGGACCTCTCGAACCAACTTCGGAAGTTGGTTCATTCATTCCTTCATCCATCATTCAATGTCATCGGATAGTGTTGTTAAAATTCTCACGTCATGTTTGTAAGCAAATAAAAACTAATCAACTATCCTATCGAATGTCCGTCCGTAACTTGCTGGAATTACGATAACATCACTGACTAGCGACGCGGGCAGCCGATTGTACACGCCAATCAACGCGCGGAGCGCAATCAGTCTACGCGTAAGGGTCGCGCCACCAAACTACGCGGCCTTGACATTTATTTTAATTTAATTATGTCCTGTGAAGCTAAAAAAGTATGTGATGCTCGTTTGAATAAATTTTATATGTCTTCTCCTTTTTAATATATTATCCATGTGTTGTGTTCTTCAGAGAATAGCGCCTCCTGTGAGGTGGATTCCAAGCTGTCCTCCCATCTTTTGGGAGGTCTACCGCGAGGGCGGGTTCCGTGAGATTGATTATGTAGTGTAATTATGTGTAATTCTGTTTATATTAGAAATATAAATTCTTTTATTACCTACTTAAATAATAAACAATATATATTACGATTATTCTCACCAATAAATAGTTGCAAAATCAAGATCGTTTATTTTATGTTTATTTCATTTATGGAGCCAATTGTGAACGGCGATTCCGACTGTTCGATTAAGAATGATACAAATCAATACACATATGATAATTTATTTCCCGGAATGGCTGCGTAGTCGCCCGTGACATACGTGTTTAGGGGATGCGGTGCCCGCGGATCCCCATTGTTGTAAATGTGGTACAGGAAACAGCTGATAGAAAAGAAAGCCGCTGTCAGTTTTATGTATGTTTACAGGGATGTGTGCTATCGCTCGACCTTGGTAGATAGGCCGGCTGTCCTCGGGGTGCCAGCTGATGGGATCTGTGCGGTGTCTTCAACTCTGTCTTGGGCCACGGTCGTAGCGGATGCAAGGTACAGTCGATGGAGGCGACAGATCGGCGAGGTGAGCTGGAGACGATGCTGATGACGGATGTAGGTGGTGTATCGCGGCGAGGTCGAGGATACTGCTGCTGCAGGATGGTGATGATGGCCGCTGGTCGATGTTGTGATGGCAGTGAAGCTATGACGATTAAGGCGGTTGATCAACTGGAGATCGGGTATGGAGTGTAGAATGAGACGATGTTGTTGATGTCGTGGCTACGGCAGACTGGAGATGTAGCGTAGAATGAGAAATGCTACGTAGCGAGGTGAGCTACGAGTAGCCGGGCAGCAAGACGTCGTGGTTATGACGTTGGAAAACGAAGTGATTTGGGACTTCGCTGCGACGTCCTTTATATCGTATTTTTCGCTGTGCGACGTGTGCATAAAGCTGTGCGAAATATGTGCATTCCCATGGGAACGAATTCGTCAGTATTTTTAGATTTTCCAAGCACTGGAACGTATCTAGTTTAGTCAGCATATTTGTATCTTCCTTGTTTGACAATTAGACACGGCTTATCTATACCGCGTCATTTTTTCCCACGGGACTTTCGGCGCTGGTCAAGGTACGTTGGGAAACTTGTTGATGACGCTAAAAGTGTATCAAAATAACGCGAGTATTCGCATTTGAACATGTTGTTTATACCAATACGTGCGTAAATTTCAAGCTAAAAAAGCGAATTATTAATATTTAGGTACGTATATTACGAAGACTTTCGGTTGATGACTTATTTGATATTTTTACAGTTTAATTTTCTATTACGTTACGCCAATTCAAATAATTATCTGGTAATTGTAATTATCGATAGTAAAACGAAAATCGATTTTTGCAGATTCGATGGTATAGGTACGTAAGGACCATCGAGATATTCCGGAAAACGAGTTTCAGGACTGCTTCTAGAAATGAGAATGCAGTTTGAATCCGTATAATACATAAGGAATACGTACTTTAAAGGTGAAAGTAGCTACTGGTGCATCGTTCCACATTTATATTTATTTATTTAGTTAATAATACACTAGTTAATATTATTCATGCATATATTCAATTTTATTTAATAGGTAATTCTATTTTTTTATTCTGATGTCTGTATTCCTTCTTGAATATTATAATATTTCTCTGGTGGATTACTGTACTCCTTTAGTTCTTTGTAAAATAAACAGTTTTATATATTTATTTTATTTCTGTTTTTATTTTCAACAGGCCAAGAGGCCCAATTACAGGAGTCTAAACACAATACCCAGGCTCGAGTAAATCACATAGATTAATTATGACCTCACCGGGAATCGAACCCGGAACCCTCGTTGTGAAAAGCAATGTCATACCCACTGAGCTACGAGGGCCTCATGTAATTCTTATTTTGTTGGCACTTCTTTTATCATGTCCGTGAATGTCTACGACATTTACTATTTTATTTTTGTGCTATTTTGGCATTCTATCACATAATTTAAGATTTTATTTTATTATTTAAGATGTATATGAAAATCATTGTGCTTTGGTCCGAGTTTTACAATGGGCCAATTCAATCTGTTAACATATTTTTAATTTAAGAGTATCTACTTCTTCTAAGAATGATTCTCATTGCTCCATTTTCTTGAATTTAAATTTTTTTATGTTTCATATACCGCAGGGTTGAAATAATATCGAACCTTTATTTTTTCCGCCTAAACAAATGAAACACGGGAGGTGTCCTTTGGTGGAGATGTGTGTAGGAGACATTCATGTACGTGCATGAATTTTTCCCGCCTGCAGAAAGCCTCAGTCGCTGGCAGTCGGATTGTTAACTGTTGTGAAATGACAGCGACTTGAACAGCGATATTCCGATATACAAATTATACGATACATAAGTGGGAACCATTTGCAAGTTCCAACAGGCTTTCGGAGGTGATGCTACTACATACACACATATTTATTAAAAAATAATTTACTACTTAAAGTAATTGGTAGAAAAACCGATGTGATGGATAAATTAGAAAGATATACAGAAAAAAAAATCGGGAAATAGCCACAGTATTTTTTTTAATGAACATTAAAAATAAAATACTGTGGCTATTCCCCGGAAATTTTTTCAGTGTATTTATCTTATAAATTGATTAGGTACTCTAATTTATTTTAAATATCACAACACCCCAATAAAAAGTGATTTCATTGAAAAATATAAAGACATAAAATTTTAAAAACCTTTAATATAGAAGAAATGCATCATTTTTCATAATATTGCATATTTTTTACGCTTCTGTTCTTCATTTCACTTTAGAATTTTTCGACTTTCAAATTCAGCCACAAAAATTAACACTAGGTTATTTCCTAAATTTCCAATTTTTTAGTACGGGAAATATTAAGAAACATTTCTTTATCGAAACACAGATTACTCAAGTTCAGCCAGCTCAAAAAATTATTCATATATTAAACATATTTTAAAATTATATTAATTATGTGAAATTACCCAGCAAAGGTCATCAAATAATGAACACTGATATCTTCTAACAATATTTAAGCTATTTAAAACAAGAAGATAATTGTTAACAAATTTTAGAAAATTAAGATTTTCACAACTTAAAAATAATGTGAATAACATGAATATTATTCCTTCAGTTTAAATTCATTGAGGTTTGTATTTACAGCCAAAACTATACTTTCCACTGTGAGAGGAATTTCTGAAACAATAAAACAAAATAAACCCGGGTTCACATAGAATACAATTAATAATAAATTCTGATTACGATGCCTGGACAGCCTCAACGTTCGATTTTTTCCTTCCTGGAAGGTTCTTAAATAAAAGGGTTTGTGACATGACTTTGTTTACACTTCATTTCTAGATGAAGGGAAACGGTGTATAAATATTAATTATGTATTTATTTATAAAATAATATTTTTCTGTTCGTTCGAATGGATGGTGAATATGCATACAAAATTAAATGAAATTAAAGGATTCATTTTGAAAATCACTATTATTTTGCTCTATGCAATCTACCACACAAGAATATGACGCTGTGAATGTGAGACATATTATTGTAAAAAAAGCCTCGGAAATGATATTGATTTTTTTAATGGAAAATTTTCCCAAAATATATGTACCAATCTGTCAGATCAGTGGCATATTCGCAACGATTCAGATTTAAAAGATTGTTATTAGTTTATGATTTAGTTAGTGTGGTAAAATCGGCGATCCTTCGAGGGTTTCCAAATGGACGACGATCTCTTGGCAAACCTACGAGTAGACTAAAAAGGACGGAAGTTCTGGAGGCGCCAAGCCTCCCCTACTGCCTCGAAATAGAGTGTTGGCGCAGGACAGAGATGGCTGGTGCTGAGCTGTTAATATAGTGAAGGCTCTCAACTTGCCATGAGGCCATGCATTAGTAGTAATGGACAGTAACAAGTTAAAAGAGCACATGAAGATTTTAATGAATACAGTTTAGTGTAAAAAATCGTTTTTCAGAAATAAAAGAAACATTTCTTGAATCATGATGAGATGTAATCATAATATTTAAACATACATGTAAAGGTTTAATTTTTTTTTAATAGTTTTTAGCGCTTTTACATACCTATTGGGAACCATTCGTTTGCTGGGAATCCATTGTCAATTCTCGCGGAAGCGATAGCTTGTCTCAGGGCAGATACTATACCGAATGACATATTGAATGGTGGTTCCCCAGTTGCTAGAAAATATAAATATTTGTGAAACGTTAACTTTTATCAAAATTGGTATGCCAATAATTGTTCATTCAGATTAATTATTTATATATATTGGATAAATTCTCTTCCAAAATTATTATCGTCTCTCCTGATTTGCCGCAAATTTGGTAACATTGTTTCCATGTATGAGACCCCACAACCTTATTTTTATTATTTATAATTAATATTTATTATTGTACCTCCACAAAAATTAAATGATAAAAAAAATAATAAGTACATATTTCATTTTTATGATTTTTCGATAAAACTTGATAACTGAACGCTTAAAATTATTAGAGCCAATGAATTAGCAATAATATTGTATAAATGTATACCCTACTATTTATAACAATCGTGATTTGACATGTTTTGTAATCCCCAGGTATTAATTTGAAAAAAACGATACCTGGTAGATAGAATTTAAAAAATATTATTTTAACATTATGCATAATTATTAAACTGATAAATTCCTTAATATTCGCATTCATACTCAATCAAATTTCAAAGAGAATAAGTGAACCCAATGGACTTATAAAATATGTTTATAATACCTTTGGATCGTAGAGCGCCTGTGGTATTGGGAGCATTTCGTCTGAACTCGACTCTAAAATCTATCGGAATATCCTTAATTCCAGGAGGTTTATAGTTCCAGGTACGTGTTGTCAGCAAGGCTCCAGTTTTCTTATCGTAAACCAATTTTTCGGAGGTCCAGTAACCCATACCCATAATGTATGCTCCTTCGATCTGTTGAACAGGATGAAATTAATAAAAAAGCAAAAATTAATATGTAAAAAAAAATACCTTTATATTTGAATTGAAAATTTTCTGATTTGAATATCAAAAATTCCATTTTGTTTGTATATTTTGCAGTTCTTCCAATACGTATCTAGTAAGAAATTCATATTCCTCACACCGAATATTTAGAGAAAGTTCTGGAACTTAAATCGTATTCTAAAGAGACGCCTTCCACAAAATATACAGGAAAATAATTATTGCATATTTTAGACACGTTGCTAGAAGAGGTGGAGACAGCCTGGAGAAATTGGTGATGACTGGGCATGTACAAGGATGAATAGAGAGAAATTGATTTCCGACAACATTGAGAATCTAAGCCAAACCTTTAACACCAAAAATATTACACTCTTGACATGAAACATCTGTGAATAATACCTATAGGAAAAGGGTAGCAATAAAGCAAGTTCAACGAAGTTTTATGCAGTAACAAGTTCAAATCATACCTGTCCCACATCAATGTCTGGACTGAGACTCTCCCCAGTGTCTTCTAAAATGTCAACCCTTAGGATTTGGTGATTACCAGTTAAAATATCCACCTCCACTTCTGCGACAGTCACTCCACACACATAGTAATTCTGAAAACCGTCTACTGATTGTGCTGCCATGTAATGTGCATTCAAGTCAACACCGGACAAGTGAGCTTTTTTCACCAGCTCAGGCCACGAAGGATTGTCCATAGTCTTCCTTATCGGTTCCAATCGATCTAGTAAAATCTGACAAGCCTTGACTGTAGCGAAGCAGCACGACTCGCCCGTGATGCTACCACCCGAGAAGCCCGCGTTCGGGGTGACTAAATTATTGCTCGGTTTGACAGACACAAATTCAAGTGGTATTTTCAGGTTATGGGCACAGACTTGGGCCACTTTAGTATTGACGCCTTGTCCCATCTCTATTCCTGCGTGACACACGGCAACCGTGCCATCCCCGTGGTAAATTGAGATGAATGAAGCCAAATGACCGAAATAATCTATATTAAATTTCATGGGCGTTAAACTTATGCCCCGTTTACGCCAACGGTTTGTTGAGTTGTACTTTTTGACTTCAGAATATCTAGCATCGAAGTCGGAAGATTTTTTAAAGCTGTCAATTAGATTTGGTAAAGGATTATCTTCGGTTCTCAAATTGCGCATCCTGACTTCTACAGGATCGATGCCAGTTACAGTGGCTATATGGTCCATAATATTTTCAATCATAGCGTGACCTTCGGTCGATCCTGAAAATTAATTTTTTTTTTTTTTTTAAAACAAATCAAATATATTTTTTGCAGTTTGTACAAAATATTGCTTTCTGAATATTTTATTTGCTTAAATAAATCAATCATCTGAATTTTTTATATACAAATCTAGGTAAATTTTCACTTTCACTCGAAAAATTAATATCGTAATATATTCAGGTATTTGATGGAAATTTAGGTATTTATCTGTGCTGTGTTTACACCAAAATATAAATGTTTAAAGATAAACTAATTTAATTCTTTAAAAGATTTCGTAATATGTGATTAGTATGGAAAGGAATAATATTAATGCATAAATTAAGAAATCATCACACATCTCCTCAATTTCCTTTATTTAAATTCTTAACATCACTCAGCCAATACATTAAAAATACACAAGGATGAAAGAAATGAATGTAATTGTTTACCTGGTGCCCGGAACCACGTGTTGGAAGGCGTATCTGTAAGGACAGCGTTAGCCTGGACGTACCACGTTTTGGTCTCATAGCTGTTGATGAAAGCATCAAGCGCCAACGTGGTAACCAAATTTTCATTGTGGGAGCAACCATCATCTTCATAGAATGTGTTCCTTAAATATTGAATTTTACCCTGGCCATTGACTCCTATCTGAAAAATTATAAATATTTTGTGGCTGGGTGTATTAAAATCAATGTGCATCTAAAAATTTTTTATTTAAATGCAAATTAAGAAATAGATAATAGGCCCCAATTCGAAATTGAAGGACCCCTTTAATATGTATTATAAATACAATAGAACCTCGTTATTTCAAAATTCAAAAGCCAAAGAAAAATACATATTTCGAATTATGCGGAGCCCCATTATCTCGAAATTCAAGGAACAAAAAAAACGCCATGTTATTACGAAATTTGCCGAAAATCGTAAATTCATGAAAAAAACCCATTAATTTTGTGAAAAAGTCTGTATTTTTGCATATTTCAAAAAATCATTTCAAAAACACAATATTTATTATGCCAATACAAAGATCGCTAAATTTCTATTACTGAAGTACCTTCCCGATATTGACATGTATTTGTTGTTTTCATTTGCAAAAAAATCGTTTTTTTTTTCAAATTTAAAAAAATTCGAAAAATATGTCGGTAATAAATGTATTTATTGATTTATGGCACAAGAGGCTAAAAATTATTTCGCATTACAAATTACTGAAGTTTTCGAATTATCGGGGTTAAATCTACTATGAAATTTAACATTTTGGAACTTGTGGGTTTGAAAAATATCGAATGACGAATTTTGAATTACTGGGGTTAGAATTAATGGAGATTGTGGAATATATTCATCAATTAAATAGTGTGAGCAATATATATATAATGATATATAATGACTATCTCCACTTTGTTTACGGCAGCCTGGAAAAGCTTTACAGAAGACTGGCCGAACCTTTTAAAGATATACACATTTAGTTTGTATTCAAGGAATCCAAATATGTGTATGTTTGTTTATAGCTTACATAAAGATAGATAACAAGCGCATGCAAAAAACAAACACCCCTCTATAAGAGATAAAATACATATGCATTGTGCTTTTACAGGGAAACTTTTTATGTAAAATAGAGTTCAGGGATAATCAATATTGCATAGTGATGTTATTTTAACTAATTACTCTATAACTTTTATATGAAAATTGTATATGATTGTATTGATGATTGATAACAAATTTTTCGCAATTTGATGGTTAAAAAGTTATATGTATCTCATTTACTAATCATCGATACAATCCAATACAAATTTCAAATATCAGTACCATGTGTTCATAACGGTTTAACTATGACTAAAATTGTATAACATCCAGAGTAAACTGTATAACAAGAGTATATAGTAAGTCAGTAGATATGTAGGTACCTATAAGATAACTTTAACTGCCATAATATAATATTATATTATATAATAATATCCATTTCGTAACCGAGATATCTTCTTGTCTCATTTTTTAGCAAGTCTGCATTGTGAACATACTTACATATATTTTGAAAAATCCGTATCCATATTATGTCTATATACTTCAGCTATATATGTACTGAATTAAACAAGATACAATATGACTTAATTAACCCAATTTGGCATTTAAATATTTGAAAAATAAAGTTTATTTACCTCGTATTCACTAGAACATGGCAGTCTTTTCCCAATTGACAGCATGTTAGCTTCAAAGGGCATCACAAATCGGACAGGTCGATACAGCTTTGTTGCAACCAGAGCGCAAGCTGTCGCTATCTGAACACTGCGAGATATTTTGCCTCCATATGCCCCGCCAAGCCGACGTACGTTAATGTTAACACTGCAATTATAAAAGAATATACTTATGTACACAATTCTTAATATTTAAATATACAGTAAAACCCCGATAAATCGAAATATTTCAAACCAACAAGTCCCAAAATGTTAATTTCATAGTAGATTAGCCCCTATAATTCGAAAATCTCGGTAATTCGTAATTCGAAATAATTTTTAGCCCCTTGCGCCATAAATAAAAACATTTTATTTCGCATAATTCGAAATTTGATAAAATTGAAAAAAAAGATTTTTCGCAATCGCAGAATTGGCACAGTGTAACATGCCAAAAGAGATGCTGAAAATCGGCACGTGGAATGTTACGAGTTTGACCAATACCATCTCTGGGAAAGATGTAGAGTTGTTTTTTTTTGTGCCCTAAAATTCGAATTAATGGGGTTCCACATAATTCCAAATGTTTTTTTGGGTCCCTTGAATTTCGAATTAACGAAGTTCTACTGTAATAACATTAATTTAACAAAATAATAAATACTGTAAAACCCCGATAATTCTAAAACCCGGTTAATTAATTCGTTCGTAATTCGAAATTTATATTAGCCCCTTGCACCCTAAATTAATACACAAGTCCACATAATTTGACTTTTTTTTTAATTGACGGAACTGAAAAAATATTTCAGTTTTCTTCGCAAGTGAGAACAAAAAATATAGCAATATCGGGTACTTTAGTAATAGAAATTCAGCGATATTTGTATTAGCATTGTAAATGTTGCACTTTCGAAATGATTTCTTGAAATATGCAAAAATGAAGATATTTTACACAAAATTAATAATTTTTTTGATGAGTTTGACGATTTTTTTTGTACCTTGAATTTTGAATTAACAGGGTTTCGCATAATTTTAAATATTTATTTTTGGACTGTAAATGTATTTTCAACTTCGAAAATAAGCTTTATTGATTATTATGAGTAAATTCATAAAACACATTTTAGCAGCCACACGTTATGGACAACATGAGGCTGTATCAACAGTACCTTATAATATGTAATATTGGTAACTTTACACCACAATAAATAAATATTTTTTCTACTTTATAAAACTCGGCTACGGCATTAATAAATGTTCAACGGCCACCAACTAACACAGCCTAGACTAAGAATATAATGCACCATGTTTATTCAATTACGTTAAAAAAAAATACACACCTGTTTAGGGGTACGTTTAACATTTCTGCAATAGCAATTTGTGTATAATCTATCCATTGAGTCGCAGAGAAGACTTCTATACCATCTTCAATAGGTATACAAATACATGTTTGGGTTTCCATGTGATAGTGATATTGGCCATGTATATCAAATGTCCCTTTTATAACCTTCTTAACATCAGTTCCTTTATCTTTGGGTTCAATAGTTCGAATGGTCATGGTCCTCTCTTTAGCAGATGGGGACTTTAAGACATCACTGACAGTCAGAATTGGTGGATGCGTATTGCTATCTTTGTACGTAACTTTAACTTTTCCCGCTGAAAGTTTTGCCAATCTTTCTGTTTCTGCCACGACGATGGCGACTGGCTGTCCATAAAATAATATTTTACCGCTACAAAGAATCTCTTCTTGGTATTGCAAAAAATCGTCTTTTGGCGTGAATGAATTTTTTCCCGGTATATCAGCAGCTGTGAGAATAGCTAGTGCTTCTTTAGTGGCCTATAATTTGTAATAATTCACATTAATGCTTTAAAAAATATTTATCTAACATTGTGAATCTTAAGACCGTGGCCCATAGTTCGTGACGTCTGTGGACTACAGTAATAGTATTTTTAGCCAACTTCCAGCTGGAAAGATTACAATCTATAATGAAATCAACCATCGGCCACAGTTGCTGTTATTTCGATTGTTCATGAAGTGAGCTAAATCCCAACCCTACAGATAGATAGTCGAGAGATGTTTTTGTCAATGGTATTTTATAATTTATAAATATTACAGTGAAATTTTTTTTGTATATTTTTTGTGAAAGTAAATTTGACAGCTTTACTCGCCTACCCGAACCTAGTAATAAAACTAACCTAACTTATCTAATAGTTAGATTGGAAAACATATTTTCACTGTAACATAAACATTCCATAAAATATGTAAAAAATTTTAAATAAATTTTAACTACATGTAGTATATCATATTACCGCAATTATAACGGTAATTCTTTTAACAATTTGTGATGCCTGCATTCGCTTGTATGTACTTAAAAAATGTATTGGTCAAAATCAGGGATTCTTAAACTATTCACGAATAAACTTTATGGAAGTGGTCTCTGACATTGTGGCAAATGGCAAATATAAATAGTAGTCACTGATTATGATAATAATCAAACACCTATCATTCAAGACAAAGGTTTGTTTAATAAAAACTATAGGTTTGTATCAAACAAAGCTTTGTCTTGAATGTAAGGTGTTTTGTGTAAGCTTAATCACTATTGTATATAGTGACTTAGTGTAAATTATTGCCATTTGTGCCATTTATTGAGTATATTTGAATATTTAAGTTAAATCTACATTTTTACATTCCTTCAATATTCAATCTCTTCTAAAATAATTCATTATGTCTTCTAAGATTCTAATTCATATGCAGAATAATATGACCAAAAAGTAATTACTAATATTTTTACTATCTTCGGCGGAACCTATAACCTCTAGGAGATGTGTCCTCAAGTGGCGGATAGGGGAAAGCTCGCTAGATATGGAGGGTAGGAGGAAAACACCTCTCGCAGACCAACAAGCAGTAGTGTCTGACCCGTAATGGGCGGCTACAGACAGTGTATGTTCCCTATGTTAAGGGCGGCTGATTTCAAAAGTCACCAATCCGTCTGACAAGCGTGGTGATTTAATGCCAAACCCCCACAAGATAGAAGGGTATGGAAGAGGCCTATATCCAGCAGTGGAGAGATGAAGGCTGAGGAAGAAGAAGAAGAAGAAGATTTTTACTAACCAAAACCTCAGAACCATCTATTTTATCGATAAATCCGTCATGAACAGTTGATAAGACAAAAGCAGCATAGACTTCATTCGGTAGAGTTGGCAGATCATTGGTAAACTTTGCTTCTCCAGAACACTGAGCCAGGGCTTCCAGCTTCTTCACTGGCTGGTTCAAGGGCCACTTGCTCTTATCCGTTTCATACGTCTGTTGCCCACTTGACACTGGCCTGTCATATATAATTCCTCCTGACTTGAATCTGTCACTAACGACACTTTGAGGACTGAAGTGTAAAATCGTCTGAAATGAAAAATAAGTAACTATAATAATAATTCCAATCAGACGGTGATAGATGTCTCTAGCAACATATTTTGATTTTCCATAACACAAGCTGAATACGGAATAACATTTCCATGCACTTATATATTTAATTGAAATATTTTAAAAATCGATAAAACCCTATGTCTGTCTATCTATAAACTCCTAAACCCTTTGACCGCGTAGAGTCCGCGTTTCATCGCTGTGCAATTTTTAATACACACTTATATGATTGTGTATAATACACAAAAAGTATCAGTGTGTCAGTAGTGTACCCTTGCTATGATCGGTTGATAGCGCAGGTCAGTGCGCAATTGACTTTCGGTCTTACAACATGATCTTATATGACTTATATCTTGTACACCCTAAAGCTGGAGTTCAATGTTCAAACGTTTACCCTTCTGACCACTATTACTAAATAATTTAACATTATTAATTATGAAACATTGAAATTCAACATGTCATGGACATACCCTGGAGAATATTCTGAGAAAACTCTGTTGGTAAAATAGGAGAAACATTTTTTTTAATTATGTAGAGTATTTGTAACATAATATTTTAATATACAGGTCTGGCTCCACCACATATATGTGGTGGAGCCAGACCTGCTTGGACTGCTTGGACTCTAGTCCCTCGAGCGTCCCAAACGGACCAATCGCGCTCGAGGGATGTCGCCCAACGAGAAGCCCGAGGCGCCGGCAAAGTACCAAACGATTCCCTTATCGACCGGCGCCCGCGATACCACGCTCAAACTCGCTCTCCTAACGTATTCTCCAAACATCTAAAGTTTTGTGTCTTCAATAAACCAGCGAGTAATTGTAAGTACTTCTTTCTAATCATCCTGTATCGCATCCCGCTCAACTTGTCATACACCTTCACACTCGACACACATTCATTCACTCGACATGCATCAGACTGAATGTGCATTTTGGCAGAGGTGCACAGTCACACTCATTCCTTCGCGAATACACGCACATTAACATCTAAAACAAATCAACTGCTAAAGGTCTTTTAAATTATGTCTGTTTTAAAATATGCTTTACCTTGTAAAAAAGTCCGAGGGCCAACATTTTTCTGTACTCTGCCGATGGTTCAGGTGGTTTGAAATCAGGTGATATTTCACTCTTTAAGCTTTGAATAGCCAGTTTGAAAATATCATTCATGAAAACATTTTTGCCAATGAGAAATTTCTCTGTTCGCATCGCATGAATGAAATCGGGGTTGACCCCTCCATACACAATGCTGGCTCTCTCAATAATACTTGCGCTGTTCATTTTGAAAAGAAATCCAGCATTGACGATTGCATGTGAATTTTGTGCCCTATGCATTATCTGGAATGTAAAATAAAAACAAATATTTTTAAACAAAACACATTTTATTGTGAACTTCTAACTTAGAACATAGTTAAATGATGTCCCAAACAAATTAAATTAATCAATTAGAAAGAAATGCAGAAAAAATATATTTACTGAAAAAATATTTGGTTTATATCGGATTACGAATCCAGCATGTTCCTTTCAGAGACATAACAATATCAATTTTTGCTACAGATTCCTTGATAATGAGTTGAAAATGTTCAAGCAACCATAACCATATCAATATCAATAGTTATGGAGATATGCAATATCAAAGTTTGCAATTTTTCGTTATTTCTGACTAATTTTTGGCAAAAAGTTAAAATATCATTACAGTAACTTACATTGATTATGAAAAATTCATTCGCTTTAATACAAATTGAATAAAATTATAAAAACCTTGCAAAAATTGAAAATAGTATTTTTTATCCACCTGTAAAGTTTTTACTAGCTATAAGACACCCTGTACATGTATGATTTAAAAAATTGAGATATACATAATGGGATATTACTCATGTAATAACAGTTGTCTCGTGTATACAAAATTACATAGCTATAATGATTTTCAAACAATCAATCATGAATAAATTACAAATTTTTATCTGCTAATAAATAATAAAAACAAAATATTGAGACTAATAATTTACATCAAAGGCTCATCTGTGGATACAAAACATTAATGAATTATACTTATTTAGAGCAAAGATATTACTGGTGGATACAACTGGACAGCACAAAAAAAATCACAGAAAGTAAATTGATACATATTTTGAGGTATTTCATTTAGTTTGTGAAATCATTCCTTACCTTATGACTTTGGAATAAATACTTTTCTGTTAACGGGGGTAAATTAAAACTATGTATAACTTTTCCATTCATATCCATTTTAAGATATTCTGGGAGGGTTTTGGTCATCCGGCTGTTTTGCTTGTCAACTGTAAAATTAATATTTGTATTAATAGAGGGTGTCCCATAGCTAGTAGTAAAAACTTTGGAAAAGTTTTTTTATTCAATTTTAAACACAAAAATATTCTTTGGATGTAGTGTCAACAATTAAGGAGATAAGCAAAGTCTAATACCTATTGTTTTTTTATAATATTTCTTATAATATAATATTGGACTATCATGAAAGTAACTTATATCGAATATTAAAAATTTGTTAAATAAATTGATTAATCATTTTATTTGAAATAATCTAATCCAAAGATAATGTTTTATAATTTATTTAATTCTAATTTCACAGAATAAATAAAAAGACCTGACCATAAGGATTTATTTATAAAGGGCCCCCTTCTATTTTTAAAAAATAAATGATGAAAATTTTCTATAAAAAATCGAAAATAAAATTCGCTAGTTCGCTAGATGCTATAAACCTAATATGTCTAGTTTCTAAATATATGTTTATTTCATTTTTCGGTTGTACCTTATGGCTTAATAGCTGTCAACAGTGTCAACCACCCAGAACCACCCAGAAGCAGCGTACACTATACTTTAGAAAACTATGCTTTAGATTTGAGTACAAAAATTTGTATGCAGTCTTCAATATGTACATTTATATACTATGAGTAATAAATAATAAAAAAATCCACGTATCGTTTGCTTGAAAATAATTACGAAAAATATACCCTCATACCGTGCGCGCACAGTGGTCTGGGGCCTTAACGTATACCCATCTATAAAAGAAAACTTAATTCACGTGTTTAAAAGTGGGGGGCATTGTCATATATATATATACAAGTATATGTATTAATGTTATCATTAGTAGCATTATATTAGAATATTGGCATAGGATATAATGTATGAAATATAAAATGTTACAAACATTCGATTAAGTTAAAGATCACAAAGGTATTGTTTATTTTAAAAAATTATATAGATTGTTCTTTAATAAGATTTTTTTTAAAAGTTGTTGGGATAAACTTTTTTAGTAAATTTTTCAATTTTATTTGAAATACCTATAATATTTTACCGTCTTCGTTTAATTAGGAAGAGCATTAAAAAAATATACTCCTATGAGTGAGTGAGTGAATGAAATAAAAATAAAAAAATAGATAGGTGAAATGATATTGGGCTGTGCGAGTATTACATTTAGGTAACAAAATATTTCCAGCTGATATCGATCTATTACTAAAACAACCCAATGTTTTATTATTAAAGTACATTTTTTGAATTTGTAGTCTCGCAATTTTTTTTATAAATTTGAGTAATATTTAGGACATTTTATTAAAAAGTTCCCTTTTTGGGAATGTTGAAGGTTTTCTCAAAATCACTTTGATTATTACTCTCTGAACTATTTCCACTGGCACTATATTAGACCCAGCCAACTACACCTATACACCAACCATACTGTAAAGTGGACTGGACAAACACAAAGTATACCATCTTCAACATGTTTATTGATAAGATATTTCATAGCCTTATGAAATGGTATATGAGCTATGTACATTTCAATAGTTTTTCTTGATCAAAGTTATTTTAATGATTAAAAATATATAGCAAATATCTTACCGATTGTTATCGTTGCTCCAACAGTCTCAAAAATTAAAAAGACATCTGATGGAAATTCCCTGTGTTTGTGTTTGATGCTTATATTTCCAGCCAATGACCCAATCTGAAAAAAAGTAATGTTTTGAAAAATCTTGGACTTTTACCCCTAAAAAAAAATCAAAAAGAAACGAAGATTAAACATAAATTAATTTAAAAAATTATTAACCATGATTTGGTTACGTGGAACATAAGAATGAAGAAAAAATGGTAAAGGAAATATATTGACAGAAACTGAAACAGAGAGCGTTCGCGAAAGGCATGGTATAATCATATAAGCAAATGTTGAAGGACGGTCCAGTTAAAAGCTTCAATAGCCGAAGAGCTCATGAAAAGATGTATTAAAACGGACAGTACAAGAGGGGTGTATCAGGAGAAAAGAGTGTGGAATTCTATACCCTCCTCCTAACCTTGCGGGCAAATAGCATTATGGTATGATAATTTAGCTAGTGAATTATTTATAACTTACATTTCTGACAGGAATATGAGCCACAAGATCCAGATGATCTATCATTTTAAGAGTATATTTAAAGTATTCATTTTCTGTAGCCACTTTCTTAAATGCTTTCATTACTTCGTTCAGAGTCATGTTTGCTCCAAGAATTAGGTTTGCTTCTACTCGGTAGTCTCTCAATTCACTGACTCCTGTTATGTCAATCATTACCCTCGGTGTCTCATTCATGTGATAAACTCCTGTGAAATATAATGCATCATAATCTAAACATTCCAACAAATACAAAGTGCAAATTCATGGAATCTACAGTTGTATTACCGACAGTTTGTTTCGGCCACCCCCAAATTATCCTAATTCATGCAATGATGTAAGTTTTTACCGACTGTAGCGATTGTTTTTTAAAAACAGATTTTGACCCCATTTAGCCGACGGGTTGGCTCTATTTCTTGCAGCACTGTTTTTTCTGGTATAATTAAAGTAAAGGATCATAATATGTACCTTACCTAGTTGTCAGATATGCATAACTATAATTTCCACAAAATAAATCTTAATTAGATGAGTATTTGATATATGATGTATTGAGTATGTACCTATTTCCATGCAGAAATAATTCAAAATTCTCAAATTAACGTGTTAACATGAACCGAACTTGTTGCTGAATGGCAAAATGTATGTTTGAGGCAACATAAAATGTTCGCGTTCCAATACACCATAAATGTGTTATTTTATATTATAATGTACATAATTTCTCTATATGCCACTAACGCCACTAGATGGCGCTGTTTATATGCTAACACAAAAATACTATGATTGTGCAATAATTTTGTTTGTGGTGAAAATCAAATTTAATCAGGCATTTTGTGAAAAACTTAGATAGAATTTCAGCAATTAGAGAACATATGGTCATTTGGATCAACCGAAAGGGTGAGTTCATTTATATTGTAATGTTAAAAATGATTGGATAACATTTTAGATTGTTTTTACACTAGTTTTTTCTTTACGAAAATTAAATCTTTATTAGCATTTTGTAAGGAACTGAAGAAAATTTTAACATAAAAAGTTCGACATTTTTGACGGAATATATCTATTTTAAATATATATTCAGCCTTTTATTTATTATTAACGAGATTAATAGTAATAATATTAATATTTTTCAAGAAAGGAAATTACCTCACAGGTATATTTTTATAAGAACATGATTCTGAAAAGTGCACGTATTTCTTGCAGATGATAATAACCTTATGTGACAATACATTAACATGAATAATTTTATATACCTACGCTTAATATTTGTTTTTGTTGTTTATATATTTCTAACTTATTATTAACATTTATACTAATTAAATTTATCTTTGTAATGTAAATATCATATAAAAAATAAATAAATTGAATTGAAGTCATGTTTTTATAGCTATACATAAGCAGTATAACTTAAGTTCATAGATGACGCACGCTAGTATTATTTCCTCAACAAAACATGAAAAAATTAAGAATACTAATGTCCCGCACACACTCCACAATTATCAAAAATTAACTAATTCAAAACAACAAAAAAACTAACCCATAAAAAACAAGTTTTTATTATACTCCCTTTCTCATTTACTAGTTTAAACAGGTTTGGCACTTACCCCACGCGTTGGGCTTGAGTCAGGCGACGCTACGAAAGAGAGTAATAAAAAATTTCGAAAAATCCAAAATTATACTATAATTATTAATTTTTTAAACAAAAATTTGTTAAATCATTTTTATCGTCGCCACGAGTCTGCCTGCAATGTTTCAGCTCGATTGGATCACGGGAAAAGGGTTAAAAATCGATCCAAAGTTTTTTCGACAGACAAGCAAGCAGACGCTATGCGTTAAAAGAAAGGGAGTAACAAGCTGCGATAACTATAAACATTTGGGACAGCTCAAAAAAATGTATATTTAACTTTTTGAATTTAATTTTTTTTTATTTAATACCCTCCGCAGAGTGTATGCATTTTTTTGGGATACTATGTAAATAAAAAGGTATTAGTCAGGGCCCTTACCACGAGCAGTATTTCCTGCGACAAGCATGTAAGAATCAGTCCCTTCTTTATCGAAAATATTAAATATTTCTTGTATTTTATAAACTTTAAACCATTTAGCATCGTCTTTTGTCAGCATGAGCATGGTAGACTCCAATGGTGTCTTCAATGGAACTTCGGCGCCAGCAATGCACACACCATCTCGGGAGTAATCATCGCATGTTTTTGTGCAAATGGATCCTGTTTTTTTGCACAGACTTAAAGATGAAAGGTCCTCAATGTCTCGAACCTTCTGTAAAATTTTCGGGTCACAATCTGACGCAAACGACTTGAAAGCGTCACAGATGGGACGGTAGCCGGTGCACCGACAAATGTTACCGGCAAAAGAGTTTTCTACTTCTTTCATCGTCATATCTTTGTTTTGTTCTTGTAAGCTGAAACAGAAGAATAACATATTTTAAAAATAAACTCTTGATACATCCATAATAACAAACCTTCAATCATATATTATGCACCTCTTCTTAATTTCTTCGTTGAATCTCCTGACACTATGATTTAGAATTTCCTTAGCGGTAGTTAAACGGAATAAATATTGCTTTCTGTTTATCAAACCTTTTATAATAAATAATTGTAGGTATAAATATCTAAATTACACCCATTTCTGGTTCTATTCCTACAGGGTATGTCTTGATATGGGAATTTGAGTTTTTGTCTCTTTATACTAATGTCTATAATTAAAATTATTATATTCTGGATTCACAATCAGAATTTATAATTATCCAATTTGTCGTTCGGTCGGCAGCCGAGCATCCTTCCCATTAAAAAATATAACATATTAATATTTTTCGTAATTAAAAATTTCGATTATATTTGAACGCTTTTCTTTTTTTCTTAATTAAACAGTCTTCTTATAGTTGCAGTTACTTACAATACGTATTGGGAAAATGTGAGGCAGAAGTTGGGTCCCTAAAATTTTTATTTTTTTTGGTGAGTCGCGGTCCTGTCAAATTTGGGAACCACTGCATCACAGTAAAACTCCGTCAATTCGAAAACGTCGGTAATTCGTATTTCGAAATAATTTTTAGACCCTTACGCCATAAATCAATTAATTTTAAAATCATGCATAATTCGAAATTTTTATCAAGATTAAATTATACAAACTACTTAATAATGCGGGTGGCTTTTTGATCGAGCGCACCCATGTGGGGCGACCTTTATGTATTTAGCGGCACTTTGTAGAATTCTCTTTTTCTATACAAACCTATTATGTCGCGATTTCTCGAATTGGGGAATCCTAGGCATACTTTTTTCAGTTGGCTGCCTACAGAAGTGCGGAATGTTTTAGTTTGCGCTAAATCCTCGTACGTCGCGTTTAAAATTGTTTTTCATATCTTTAAATTCCTTTTTGGTGTGTGTTTGTGTTAAAATATTTAATTTTCTTTGTAAGAATATTATCTTGTCTTAAAGTTTCATGTAGGTATTTGTGAACGATTAATCGTATTTCTAAAAACTGTGCTGTGTGTTGGTCTCAGACAGAAAAAAGGCAGAATCGAAAGATAAAGTCGTGTGAAGATTGAAGAAACCTTCCATTTCTCCAAAGATAATATGCCAAACATACGGCCTCGTGACGAAGTAGAAAAAATAGTCAGATTTTTTCGCATGAGTGTAAATGGCAAATATGTCATTTTCAGTTACTTTACATAACATAATAAATATTGCGTTTGCGAAGTGATTTCTTGAAATATGCAAAAATAGGATTAAAAATGTTCATCTCCAAAAAGTATTTTTAGAGGTATAGAAAACATAAAAACAATTACGAAATTTTAACTCTTGAAACATAAAAATATCTTGTATGTTCATCTTCCACGTATTTTCCAATACCATATATATTTATTATCATTTAGTACTTTAAAAATACGTATAAAAAAAGACAACTGAACTCTTAAGTGAAAACTACCCACAAAATTTTCGTTTTGACACGAACCTACCTATATTTTTATTAATTTTTTGAGATGAACTACCTAAATGGCGAAACCACCCTACCCTTGTTGGTAATTTATAAATCCGATTGATGTTCTCACCTGTACATGCTCATGACCCATCCGGGGCTGCAGTACCCGCACTGGGTGCCGTCGAGTGAGGCCAGCCTGCTCTGGATGGGGTGGAATCCGTTCTTGTTGCCGATCCCCTCCACCGTCGTGATCTGCCAGCCGTGGCACGACAGAATTGAGACCAGACACTGAAATAATGGTATTGAAGAAATGAACAAGAAAATAAATAAATATATTTCATCCCATTCCACCCGAAGTTACTGGTATTTTTTTTTACATGTAGGGGAGAAAGGGGTAATGAGAGTCAGAGGGCAATGGTGGTCAGCGTTCTAGCATTCAGAGGAAAGTATTTAAACAAACGAATAATGGCCTAAAAGATGCGTTACGTGACGGTTCGCACTCCCCGTACTGCCCGCTCAGTACGCGTCCATCGTTTCGGAAGGCTGCTACGCGTTTTCGCGCGCATTCGATGTAATTTACGAGTGCACGAAATAAGTGGCGAGTACATTATTACGATAAATCTGAGTATTTAAAGTATTTTATTGATTGACTGTAAACATAAATTATTGATTTAGAAAAAAATAATAACAGCAAATAATTTTTTTCTACATTTTTAGGTATAATCGAGTAATAAGAGTCATTGCAATGAGACTCCATCAGCTAACGAAGTAAAAGGAAAAAACAGTGCTGAAATCAAAAAGCAAGAAGCAAAAACCTCAGAAAAAGATAGCAAATAAGGCCAAAAGGCGCACACTCCAAGAGCAAAACACTTCTTCGGAATCAAATATTAATCTTAATAAGATATGTGATAACAAAGACGACGATATGAATAATTGCCTACTTTGTGGTGAATTTGGTCGCAACAATGAAGAATGGTACAGGTGCTCTTCTTGCGGGTTGTGGACACACGCAGAGTGCACAGGCTGGGCTTCACCACAACGTCATGTGTGCGACGATTGCTAGGCTAGGCTGACTTTCATTATCCCCTCAGTGATTATAATTACCCTCATATGTAGACAATGGTGGTCAAAGTTGATTTTTTTTAGTTTAATAGTTTGTAATGTGTTGTTTCAAAGGTAATGAAACTGTTTAAGACTGATAGTTTAATAGGTAAACTACCATAAGAGTTGATTTTCATAAAGTTCAAACAAAAAATTCGTGTTTTATTTTATTTCCTGCTTAAGTGACTCACATTCCCCTTTCTCCCATAATTGAATGAGTAAAATAATTACGCCCTTTGAGAGCGACTTGAAAAGGTTTGCCTAAGAATATGACAATCACATCGTTGTTTCATCTTGTAGAGGGCTATGGTTCACTGTCCACTGATATGAGGCCATGTTTGAAGCGGTCGAACCACTGTTTTATTTGTGAGATGCCCGTAGCGTCGTCCCGGAAAGTCTTTTGGATCTTGCGAATGGTTTTCACTTGTTTTTTCTTTTGCCAAGCTTTTGACAAAATTAAATGCAGTGTCGTTGCTCGAGTCGTTACGTCATTTAACAAATATTGACAATCCGACGAGAGCTAACTACACTTCTTCACTCAGGGGCTGATTTTAAGCGACTGACGCTTTCTGCGGGCGGGAAAAAAAATTCACGAATGCGTTTTAGTGTCTCCTACCTTCGAGTATATACAAACTACCCCTACACCTTCCCACCAAAGGACACCTCCCGTACTTCTTTTCTTGGGCGGAAAAAATAAAGGTTCGATATTAATTGAACACACTACTTATGTCCACGAGGTCTCAGTATAAGTAAATGAAGGTCAGACCCCGTGATTCAGTTCTATCTGCATATAAATTGAAAGTTAAACATATAAATGAATGTCTTACGCTAAACATATAGGAAGGTACTGATCTTTACCGGCGTTTGCGTGTTGCGTCGTGGACACCTAGTTGTATGTTCCAATTGAGTGGAGCCTATTTATTTATTTATATAAATATATTATTACAGGAGCCTATTTATTTATTTATATAAATATATTATTACAGGCTATTTAGGTACTTATTTTATATCAATTTAGAAGAAAAAAGACGCACGCTATGGAGGAATTGAAATAAATATCTTAAACTTGCGACAGTTGTGTAAGCATAATATATTATAAAACACTAAAATATGTAAATCATCTACGGTCGAAATTTGTAATTCGCGTGAAATAGTAGGTACCTATGTATAGATGTCGCCGCAGGGAATGACCTCTATATTTAAATGGGAATATTATTTGATGGGAATTACAAATTTTCGACCATAGATGACGATAACACATTTGCAACAGTTGAAATAAGTCAGATAAATAACAAACATATATAACTTTCAAAAATTTGATAATATGTGGATGCTCTTAGTATGGAATCGGTGAAGGTTGCATTGTGTAAAGTGATTGATGAAGCCAGCTAATACAGGTCGCAAGCCCTGTGGCCATCCTATAAAGGCATCCGTGCATGTTTTCCACATTAATAGATTCGTGTCTATGAAACTTCTGCAATTTATCTTAATTAATGATTATCCCTTTGTGGACAAAATCCAGTAACTGTGTTCTTAGAACATACATTATAAAAATATTGTTTAGCTTTTTTTAATAATAATCAAAATATTAATATTAGGTATTGTAAATATCTGAAGACGTGCACTTTTAAGGTGAGCTTTTTTTTCTTACGGCTTCTCTTGCATTTTGTTATCAGATTTTTGTATCGAAGGATATCTAATTAAATTTTATTCATTAAGTTTTGTATTTAGGTACTTATATTTTTCTGAAACGATAAAAACTAAATTATTTAATCTATTAATAAATT
The DNA here is from genome assembly GCA_016648135.1 of Agrypnia vestita. Lineage (NCBI taxonomy): Eukaryota > Metazoa > Arthropoda > Insecta > Trichoptera > Phryganeidae > Agrypnia > Agrypnia vestita. The sequence continues at coordinate 82,899 of JADDOH010001550.1, forward strand.
ACTAAATTAGTATACCAACGATGAAAGAACTGAAAAAAATTTCTCCATTTTGTTGACTTTAAATAACTGTACGGACGTGTGATATGATTTTTTCTAAATAATATAAAAAGTTAACGATTATCTTTAATTATTACAAATTATTTTACAATGTCAGTTAGTTTTCTTACAACGTTTGTTTTAATATGAAGTTTTAAAAAAATAATGTATTTTTGGCGTGATTTTTTCAATCTTAGTTGACAATTTTTTAATATCAATAAATTAATATAAGGAATGGCTATAGGTATTCTTCTAAAGTAAACAACAACAAAGTATCAATTACTTTTACAAAAATCTTTATTCCAGCTATTTATTTAAGACATTTGCTTATGGTTTCGTCACAAATAACTGCAATAAGTCACGAACCGGAGAGTACATCCTGCTGCATCCTAAAGCAAATGCATATGTATGACACATAAGTCTTGCCGCATAAACTAATAAGTATATTTTTTATTAATGATATCTTTATTTTATTTATTTATTAAGGATTCTTAACTGTTTTTTAAACATATGATGTATAAGCATAGTGTTCATTTCATAGACCAATTAAAAAGATTCACAGATGTTAAGAACAAAGTTAGATAAGATATTTTTGAGTTAATTGTTTTGAATTAATTAATGGATAGTAGTAAGCAACAAACAATGTTAAGACTGAATAATGGCAAGTGATTTAATGTAAAAAGAAAAAGTATATTAAGAAATGGGTGAAAAAGGATGAGGAGGTAGGAGTCACGATGGAGGTGGAGGAAGGAAGGAAGGAAGGAAAAAAGTGGAAGTGAAAGAGGAAGGAATCATTACAGGCCCGCGTTCATGGATAAGATTTTCCTTCCGTCATATTCTTTGGTTTTGGCTGGATGGACAATGGACAAAGCAAAATGGACCATTCTCGGCTTTCGTGGTACCCGTGTACACACCATGTCTCAGAGATTCGTCGTCTTGAGCGTCACATCGCCCCTTGTCGGATCCCGCTGTCGAATTGTATCTACATTGAATTTTTGTCCACACGTGTCCGTAAACGGGATCATATCTCAGAGACTAATTATGAAAAATAGTTTTGTTTTGTAAAGGAAGAGTGTGTGTATGCGCTACAACTATTCCTGGTCTGTGATAAGATACGAGGCTGTGAATTTGGAAAAGTTTGAACATTTTCCAATTTTTCTTAAAACGTTGCGATATATAATCAGGATTAGAAAATCGGATTCGAATACGTACTTACCTAGAGCACAACATTACAAAGAAAACGCCGGACCTGTACCCAATGCCAACGCGCAACGAGTACTGCCCCGAATATAGGCAACGTGAGCTAACCTAATCTAAAAAAAAATATTTTAAGTTTTTACACGGTTTTTATTTTATTCGACTTGTATTAAAGCGAATCAATTTTTCATAATCGATACAGTAATGTTAGTTACTGTAATGATAGTTCAACATTTTTCAAAAATTAAGTCAGAAATATTGAAAAAAAAATGCAAATTATCTCCATAACTATTGATATTATTAAGTCATGATTGCCGAAACATTTTCGACTCATTATCAAGGCAGGAATCCACCTGTAAAGTTTTTGCTACTAGCTACACGATGTCTCACCATGTCCTTCATTATGAAACTATTTATACAACTGACTAGTTTGGGGTTCGTATCTCGCATTTGACTTGGAATTCTAAATTCAAATTAATCTCATATTATAGCTAAGACATTCCTTTTTCAAAATTAGTCATTAATTTGTTTTTCCTTCATTTGATTTTCCTTTGATATTACTGATAAAATGAAAATTCGCATTATTTTCGAATATAAGTTCCGTCGTGGCTCTTAGGCTGCACAGACGGCAGGCAATATCAACGACGTATATCGATTTGAACGATTCAATTTTGTTTAATGAATTTCAATATACTATACACGACATGTCCGACACAGCCTATTGCGTTGTACCCATAACTGAGATACAAAAAGTAAAGACAATATTGGCGTCCAGCCTTTTTCTTCACCTGTAGAAGAACCCAGACAACCGTCGCCATGTTACTTGGCCAGTTGCATGGCCTTCGTTTACAGTGCATTTCGTGATGCATTTTACTTGACCCGTAAGTAAAGTACCCACGAATTGCATAATGAGTATCACGAGTGGCAGGAATATAATCTGTTACAAATGATAATATGTTGCATAAATATAATATGTTCAAAGTAATAAAGGTTTTTGAAATATTGGTATGATTAAAAGAATTCTAAAAAACTAGAAGTAATTTGCTGATTTAACAAAATACTTTGATGACAGGATGAAGATGAAAAAGGATTTTCATTCCTACAATACAAGAGGAAGCGACAACATAAGACTACCAAAGAAAAAGAAAAACACCTCACAAATTGTGTGATTTATGCCAAAGGAAATTCAAAACATGGAGAATATAAAGAGGTTTAAACTGAAGTGCAAAAATTATATTATAAAAACTTTTAAATGATTAGATGGAATGCAACATATCCAAGTGAAATCATGTATTAGCCCACACAACATTATGTGTGGAACTAAATTATTGAGATAAATAAATAAATAAATAAAATTCATTTGTACAAAGATTAAAATACATTTTAACAATCACATTAAAATACATAAACAATAACTACTTTGTAAATTTAGTATCATTTTGTAAAATTTGAAGAAATATTAATGCATACATTTTGGTCTATATATCTATGATTACTGCATAGTTTTACGTTATTTTTATAATGTTAACTTGTTTTAAAATTATCTTTTATTATTTAAGTGTATTAAAAAGTAAAAAATAAATTTTCGGCCATAGATGACGATAGCATATTAGCATCATTTGCATTAAATTTTGAAGAATTTGAAGAAAAAGCATTGAAATAAGTCAGATAAATAACAAACATATTTAACTTTCAAAAATTTGATAATGTGTGGATGCTCTTAGTATGGAATCGGTGAAGGTTGCATTGTGTAAATAGATTGCTGAAGCCAGCTTACACAGGTCGCAAGCCCTGTGGTCATCCTATAAAAACTTCCATGCATGTTTCCCGTATTAATAGATTCGTGTCTATGAAACTTCTGCAATTTATCTTAATCAATTAATGATTATCCCTTTGTGGACAAAATCCAGTAAAAAAAAATTATCTCACTCGGAAAATAAAAGCGTGCGCACTTTCCCTCCATCAACAACATAATTCTGTAATCTATATCAATATCGTAAGTGCCCATCTCTTATTTTTTATTGGTTAACTTATTTTATTGTTTCAAATTAAATATTTGGCCTATTTTGAACTAAGGAATATTGCTATTTCTTGACAGTTATTGCATAATATTGTAATGCCGTCAATTTTCACGTTTTAAGTTTGACAGGTTTGAAATTAATGAATTCAATCATTTAGAAAGCTCATTTTTCATAATTGTGAATTACTTAACGTTGGATTACGTTTTAGAGCTTTCTGATTATTTGAATCATTAATTTCATACTTAGTGCGGTTTAGCCTTTTTAAGTGCAGTGTTTTGTTTTGTCAATTGTTCACAATATCGTTCAGCTATAATTTTTTGGTCATGGAATAAAAGCTCATAGTAAAAAATAAACTTGCAATCCCACCAAACACAAAGCATTACTTTTTTATGCATTTCAGCTATCGAAGTGGTCAGAGTGGCTTTCCCAGGCTAACCAATGACTTTTTGCGTCACGTTATTGTAAACTATTTAATTTTATCTTTTCTCTTTAACCTCCTGTCACTAATCGATGCAAAAAAGGTTCGTGCTTCTGTCTAGTACTCAAAGAAACAAATGTTGAAAAGCGATCCATTAAATTGGCAGCTGACGATTGATGAGGAGTCCAGGTGTCACACTGCTAAATAATCTGTTTGCGCTTCAGTTGACTTACCATAATTGATTGGTAGACTCCCATCGTCTGGCATTTTGACGTGGTTTAGCTGACCATCATCATGTTACCATCAGACTTCGAAGGAAGCCCGGTTCTTGGTTTGTCCACCAATAAAAAATCATCATGATAAGAATTTTGAAAACCACTTCTATATCAGTCGAACTTTAGTGGCATCCTCTTCGTACACATCGTAAAGGTCTTGGTTATCAGAATCGCGGTACCGTCATTTGGCGTCAATAGGGATACGTTTCACCTTTCAACATTCACTAACTTTACAAAAGTTGAGACAAGTGCTATTATTTGTTGTTAAAGTGTCTCTATTACCTAATTATCCCTCTACTTATTTATTACTGAACTACGACTCTACATTTCAAATATAACGAGATAAGAAGATTTTTGGTCAGTGTCTCTTTTTATCAGAAAGTGGGGACAATAGAGACACTAAACGCAAAATGGATACCACGAACATGAAAAAGGAAGAAAGATACTTTTTCTTAAATAATTTTTGAGTAAAACTAAAATGTAAAAGAAAACATATCATTTTGTTTGAAAAATATACGAACAATGACAATAAGTAGATATATATTAAAAGGCAAAAGTACACAAAAAAACTAGAGTTTAATATATCTTTATTACTTCTTGGATTGAGTTTGTAGATACGCGGCATTTTAGATGAAGGGTTCTGGCATTGTAAATATTCAAAAATGGTTTTGTTGTCTCTATTTACAAACAGATTGTCTCTATTGACCCTGATGATGTCTCTATTAATCCCGTATAGGATCTCTATTCACCCCCAATGGAGTCTCTATTGACCTCGATTTTTTTTCAAAACGAGTCTTTTGATTTAATTTTTCTCAAATTAGAAGAAAATACATTATATTTGTAGTATAGTCGATAAAATTAAGAAAGAGTAGCTGAGAGACCTAAGGCATTTAGAACGAGTAGGATGGTAAAGAATGATGAAGGAATATATGTATAAGACGGGTGCGTGAAAGCATATACGTATAAGAAACAGAGAACGTCCATGAAAAACACGGCGTTCTATCCTTTATAAAACGGCGTGATCTTTTCTAAGTAAAGTGAAGAAAAAAGAAATCTGGGAACTCCGTAGTCCAATGGGCAATGGGCATGGCATTGGCTTCTCATACCGAAGATTCCGAATCGATTCCGGGTGAGTCAAAATACGTAGGTAGGTACGGGTTTATGAGATTTTCTCAAGCCTGGGTATTTTTGTAATGTCTGGCTACAGTAATTGGGCCTCGTGACCAGATGTAATATTGATAAAAATATTACTCACAGAGTTGACCGAAAATATTTCCATTTTCTTGGTGCTGGGATGGCGCGCCTTGACGGAGACGACGCACACTCCGCAGCCGCCCTCGTGGCACATGGCCTTGGTCCCTCGAAGGTTGGCATGGTTCCTCAGGAAGTCGTTCAGTGATGTGTCAGCCTCGTTGGACGACACTAGAAAATTGAAAAATTACATTTTCTGAATCCGATTCAGTATAAAGGAATGGAAAGCTGAATTTTGGCATGGACCTTGATATAATTGTTTAAAATAAAATATTATTCTTCTTCTTCTCCCTCAGCCTCCATCTCTTCACTGCTGGATATAGGCCTTTTCCATAACCTTCCATCCTTTCTTGTTATTTGCTAGTTGTGGCCATTTCATCCCCCCCCCCCCCCCCACAGCGGCTTTATCGTCGGCTCATCTTTTTTGAGGTCTTCCGACGCCTCTTTTATTTTCCCAAGGTCTTCATTTTGGACAAAATGTTAAAATTCTTCATCTATCCGAGGCATGCTAAACTTTTTACGCGGATTCACAATATACGTTTTTTTGTAAATACGGGTTATGTCATAACTAGTATTAAAACAATTTACAGATGGATTCCTGCCTTGATAATGAGTCTAAAATGTTCAAACAACCATGACCTATATCAATAGTTATGGAGAAATGCAATATCAACATTTTCATTTTTTTCAATATTACTGACTTATTTTCTGCAAAAAGTTAAACTATCATTACAGTAACTTATATCGATTATGAAAAATTCTTTCGCTTCAATATAACTAAGTAAAATGATAAAAACGTTGTAAAAAATCTATTTTCAATTTTTTCAATTTCAACGTCCAATGACGTGTACACCGCATTGAGTAGTGCACAAGTGCACACTAGATGTCTCAAATTAGGAGTGCGTCCTATATAATCTCTATATAATAGAATATATATACAGTAAATTAGGAGTGCGCTCTATATAATCGCTATATAACCTATATAATGGCTGTACCTCCAAAACCGTTACGTGTATCAAAAAAAAAATACAGAAATTTTTTTATAGAAATTTTAATAAGCTACAATTTGATAGGTATCTAAGCAGTTTTGTCGTAAAACTTACCGTTAACAAGATATTTACAAAAATACGTATTTTATGATCTTTGATCCCGCGTTAAAAGTTTAACACACCTCGGATCGATGGAGACTTGATATTTTATTTAGAACAATTGTATGTATAAAGGTCCAAGCCAAAATTCAACAGACCGGGAATTTTTCCCGGGTCGGATGTCTAACTTGACTGGACTACTCGTGTTTTAACAATTAGCTATACGTTTTACATTTACCCTCGATTAATAGAATCAACAAAAAAATACCCCAAAATATGAAATGTACTACCTACTATTTTTTTACTACGTACCTACACATTTTTACCAGTCTTAAACTATACCTTAGATTATCGACTATATAGTTTACCTTAGGTTTTAGACTACATATTTTATTTTTCCAGCGATACAAACATTTTTTTGGTGGTCAAAATTTCAAGCTCATATAATTTTAGATACTAGTAAAAAAGAGTAAAAATAATCTGAAGTCCAGTGACATTTTTATTATAAGTTTATGTTAACTCACCTGTAAATGTCTTCCCGTTAATGGAAAATTGAACTTGCGTCATTTTTATCACAATATAATATTAGAATTAATGAAAGTGTTAAATGTTTCCTCGCTGAAAGCGAGATGCACCATGTCTTTTAAAAATTACTTTTCCTATACCAATTTAAATGAAGCTGAAAATTCAAACCTATTTATTTACAAATGGGTCATCCAAATTCTAAGGATATTTTAAAGAATCAAAAAATTATTTTTTTCCCTCTTATTACATGTAAAAGCAATGTCTGTTAAGTGGTCGCCTCGAAATAACGCATAAACAGCCACCATGTTGACGAGGTTATCTAGTACATGTTACTATTTTCTATTTCGCCAATAACAAATCGAATATTTTTCTTAAGTGATTGGATTGTTGCTGAAATATTAGCAACGACCTATTATTTTACATTAGTTCAAAAAAGTCCAGAGACGTTAAACGCACGATGTGGTCGGCCAATTGGTGTCTCCAAAACTAGAAATCACGCTTCCAGGAAGTTATGATAATTTATAATAATTTGATTGCTTCCCGGCTCGTGTGGCACGTGGTCCAATTATGCTGAAAATAGACATCATCTATGTCCAAAGCATCAGTCTTGGTATATATATATAATGTATATATATATATATATATATATATATAATGCAGTTCATTAACCATTACGGTGACATTAGCTTCTTTTCCCTCCGAATTCTTTTATCTATTCTTAAATCTTTTTTTTTTAAATAACAACAGCTGAATGAAAAGACGCTTTAATGTCAGTCAAAGGCACTTTGCTCGCTATTTCCGCAATTTTTTCACAATTTTTGTAGAGAATTTTCACATTTTCAATGCGCTGCCCAATCGTGTATCGACAACTTTTCTAAACCGGACCGTTTTTATTTATTAACTAGCAGTACACCCGTGAAAAATTACGGTACATAATAACAATTAAATAAACTACGTGCTGATTGACGTGTCACACTCGGGCGCCGGGGCCTCACTAGCGGCTAGTCATCATCAGTGCTACTGTTGTAATTCTAGCTTAATTCCTATTCTTAATATTAGCAGCTAGTCATGATCAGTGTGGTTGTTGTAATTCCTGAGAGTTACGGACAGACAGACGTTCGAAATTAGAATAGCTGATACTGATAAGTACCTACATCGTTAATGAACTTCGATTATCTACTAAGAAAGCACATTATTCTCATAAATAAGGTATTAGGTAATTATATTTCCTATATATCTATACTTTCTTCACTTCATAATATAATTTATTAGAATCTGTTGACATTAAAATTATTGAATAATAAAATACTTTTATTATCGAGCTATAAAACATTAATAGAAAATCGACTGTGTTATAGGTATCTAATTTATTTCCAATGTTTACGAAAAAACGTACTAAAAAAAATATTTTATGACTGGTCAAAAAAGTTTTTTTTATTTTAAGGGAAATAATAAGTATTTATTATTAATATCTACATTAATCATTTTTGTGCATTCAAATCAGGAAAGGGGAAACTCTAATTTAGCACCATTTAAAATTTTATTTTCATTTTTTATTTTACCATGTTTAAGTTAGTAATTCTGACTGATAAACTACGCCCGATTTAAAAAATAAGAATGGATATTATTTAAATCACAACATCGATTCCGAAAAGCGTTTAATTTATTTTCGATATTTTAATTTTAGTATATTAATATCGCATAAGCAAAAGTACCTATATTTGCATCAAATTTATAAAAGATCGAAATTTCGTAGAATTTTAAGTAACGAGATTACGATGAACTAGTACTTTCACAATTTTCAAATATGAATAAATTATTAAAGCACTGTAATAATGTATTTTGTAATTTTGAAAATATGTTTCAAATTATCGCGCGACCTGACCCGCTTGAAAGGTAATATACTCGCCAACTGACTGGCGCAAGACGCACGCAACCTTATTTACCAACATTTTTATCCCCACCAAATTCGACAGCAAAACTTTAATAAACAAAAATAGGTATATTTGAGATCAGATATTATAAATAACTTACGTTCGTAAGTATATAACTAAAATATAATTTGAAAAGTTGTTTGTGTTTTTTGCGACGTATTTATCCGTAGGTTAGCCTCTAATTCGAATATAATCTTCCCCTCATTATTTCTTTAAAAAATGTAGTTACATTCGTGTTTTGCCTGTTTTCGTTTAAATAAAGCATAAAGGTATGCATTATTTAGGCATAAAAATACGAAATAAACAATTAAATGTTGTTTTTACCTATATTATGTCCTTGCGATACTTAGGTATGGTAAAAATATTTTCTTCAGCTATTACATCTTTGATTTCTAACATACCTATGCCATTTATGACAGCGAAAAGGCATAAAAAACATAAAATCTCTTAAGACAAAATATGCCTACGACCTATACGATCCTAAACCCACATTTTATACTTAAAATAACGAAGAAATTGTTGTATTACGAAAAAATCTATCATAGACACTTCCATAAATACCTAATTAAAATATGGACAGGTGATTGGTATTCGGTATGCTATGCTGGGTAAAATACATAAAGTACCTATATTAAAATACATGATATTTATGTAGGCAAATCAATACAAATTGATATGAGGGTAATGTGTTCTAAATGCAAGTGATCAATGGTGTAGGTACATTTATTTATTTATATTAAATTTGTATTTATTATAAACATGTCATAAGTACATAGTTTCATGAATACAAAAATACATTCACACAATAATAGCGTTTTACTCGACGTAAGTTGACGCTCGTGCTTATGAGAGGAGTAGTAACATCGTATTACATGAATATTATTAAAATTATAATAAAGGTGTTAAGAATATCAAGAAACAAAATAAATAAACAAAAAATATCAAGAAACAAATAAATAAATATAGATAAGCTCATAGAAATTTCAAGAGATTTTTTTGTTGAATTTTTTAAGTTCATTTTTAAATGATTGTCTTTTAATTTTTTTATTTCATCATATAATGAATTGAAAATTTTTACTCCTACAAAGAAATAGTGATTTTGCTTTGCGCTTGTTTTATATTTGGGTATTTTTAGGCCCGGTCGCGCCATCAGAAGTAAGAGTAAGAGTTAAGCAAAAAGCGTAGATTTTTACGAAAACGAGTGTTTTGATTGGTGGAGAACGCAAAAATCAATGTTTTTTTCTTAACTCTTACTCTTACTTCTGATGGCGCAACCGGGCCTTAGATTAAGGAATGCTCTTGTGGACCTAGAAGTTAGAATCCATTTTCGCGATACCATGATTAACTTTATGTCGAATTTTGAAACTGGACTTGAAACTACACCCCATATAAGATCCAATTAGTTCAAGATTTAAAACTCGGTGATTGAATTTCATGAAAAAGATTCTTTGAGACAATGTTCGAGCGTTCACAACAACATTTCAAGAACATTTTATTCTCCGACGAAGCCCATTTTCATTTGAACGGGTATGTTAACAAGCAGAATTGCAGATTCTGAAACAGGTAGAATCCAAAACTCAAATATCACAGGCTTCTTCTGACAGTTTGGGTGGCTTATCGGTTCCAATTTCTTAGGTTTGTACCAACGTAGGTGCCAGATTCGAGGAATGGAAAGGAAGATGCACATTAGTCGACATTATTTTAAAGACAAAATTTTTCCATTTAAGTATGTTTTTTAGTTATGCGTTTCAGACAATGTTTATTATCATACGACCTGCAGTTTTTTAAATCAAATTTTCAAAAGTGCAAAAATGTGCCCCTGTGTCATAGGTACAGAACAATGTATGACTCTTACGTTTTATTATTATCATCACACATTTTAATTTCCATTAAGATGAAGATTAGAGGAGGGAAGGCCTACATATCTTCCCTCCCTATTCAATTCTTTTTTTTCGTTCGTCTATCTTTCTAATTTTTTAATTTTCCAACTACTAACTTTTATTAGTCTCTCTACGTCTTATTTGAGTTATTAATGTTTAGAGGGAAAGTGCCTTCACTGTTTTAATTTTCTTTTAACATGTTTTATTTCATTAAATTGAATTTTTCAATACCCTCTAGCACTAGTTGGTATGGTATACCTATTGTAATCTAAAGAAAAAAATTAATCAGTTTATTTTTTTTGTTGTATTATTGATTCTCATCAACAATATGTTAATGCGCTACAGTAAAACCCCGTTAATTCGAACCCCAATAATTCGAAATTTGCCATAATTCGACATTTTTAAAACTTGTAAGTCCCAAATTGTGAATTTCATAGTAAATTAACCCCGATAATTCGAAAACACCGGTAATTCGTAATTCGAAATATTTTTTAGCCCCTTGCGCTGAAAATCAATGCATTTTAGTTCGCGTAATTCGATTTTTTTTTTTTTGAAATTTGACGGAATTGAAAAAATATTTCGAGTTTTTTCGCAAGCGAGAATATCGGGTACTTTAAAATGTCGCGATCTTTGTATTAGCATAATAAACAATGCGTTTTTGAAATGATTTCTTGAAATATGAAAAACAGACATTATTCACAAAATTAATGACTTTTTAATGAGTTTTACGATTCTTGGCGTATTTCGCAATCAATTCACTTATGGAATGCCCCTTTCCAATTCATATCATATCGCGATCCCTAAAATTGGGGAATCCTGTGTACGCATTTTTGATTATGGCCATCCATCCATGGAAAAAAAGGTTTTTTCGCGAGTGAGAACAGCAAATATGTCAAAGTGCCGAGATCTTTGCATTAACATAATAAATATTGCATTTTCAAAGTGATTTCTTTAAATATAAACATAAATTTAACAAAATTAACGGTTTTTCAAGAGTTTTACGATTTTTGGCGAATTTCACAATCGCACCGCGATTTTTTGTTGTACCTAAAATTTCGAATTAATGGGGGCCCCTATAATTCGAAATTTATTTTTCGGGTCCCTTGAATTTCGAATTAACGATGTTTTACTGTACATGAAACAGGACTATATTCCTGCCTTGATTATGAGTCGAAAATGTTTAAGCTATTATGACCTAATATCAATAGTTTAGGAGATATGCGACATCAAATTTTGCATTTTTTTCAATATTTCCGACTTATTTTTCGTAAAACGTTGGACAATCATTACAGTAACTTATATCAAATATGAAAAATTCATTATCTTTAATACAAGTCAAATAAAAAAATAAAAACCTTCGAATTCCAATTGGAATTTTTTCAGGGTTTTAATCATTTTATTTAACTTGTATTAAAGATAATGAATTTTTCGTAATTTATATATATTACTGTAATGATAGTCCAACGTTTTATAAAAAAATAAGTCAGAAATATTGAGAAAAAATGCAAACTTTGGTGTCAAATATCTTCATAACTATTGATATTAGGTCATAATAGCTTGAACATTTTCGACTCATAATCAAGATAGGAATATAGCCCTGCGAGGTTATTAATGTTTTACAAATAACCCTGTATAAATATAAGTAAACATTGCGCCAAAAACATGTAAAGAACAAACCATTATTTTTAAAAATATTGAGCTGCCACTGGAATGCGATGCACATCACAAATCATTGTCACCACATGTCATTGAAATATTATGCACAACACAAACTTGACATAAATTAAATATCTAGGCTGATATAGTTGACATGTGTTTAGCATTTGTATTACACAAAAGAGATGGGAATAGAAAAATGTAAGTGTGAATATAGGAGCAGACAATAGTTGATATAATTGAATAAGTCAAGAATTGAAGTCACATCACTCGGAGTACGGATTGTTGAACGAATGTAGTCATTTAGTGGTAGCCAAGGGGAATTAAAAAGCCGACAGGCCGCCCTAAAATTTGCTAAACTAACAAAATCACCAAATTCTGCAGAAATACATGGCAACAATAAACAATGGACAGAAAAAGACATTTGAGGTGGTCTTTTTCTAGCAGTGAATAGAAAACAAATGATGTTGATGATGATTGCTAGAGCACCATCTAGCAGCCAGCGCTGAAATGATTTATTAATTGTAGGAGGGTGCCATCTGGCGCCCTCGAAACAAGATTTAATGCTTCCGAAACAATAAAAGCCTGTGAGGAGAAACATCTCGGTTATTTCTTACCTTTTTTTAACTCGTTTGTGACAAAGGTAAATATGTATCCATTTGTAAATATAAAATGTATAAGGGATCATAAAATGAGACAAAGAGAAGTAAAACACTTCTCTGCAGATCCGAGGATAAAGGATCAGGGACTCAGACCAGATCCAATCGAGGATTAAACAATGACGATAATGCAAATAGTTACTTGTAAGTGTCAAATAGTTATTAGGTGATTGAAAGTTTTCATGCAATTTTATTTATTACCTGCAGAGTATAAAATTGCACAGATATGGACTAAATCCTTTCCTTGTGCGAGGGGATAGAGACACAGTGGAAGCATGTTCCCCCTCGTGTACATTTAGACATATTTACAAGTTATTCTTACATAATTAAATACCCTGGTATATAAAATTAATTTTTTAAAATTGACATATGTTTTATAATTTTTATATAATATTTTGTCCAAACCGAGTCTCTTCAAGTAAAACGTGATTTTGTAATAAAGCATAACTTATTTACCATGAAATTATACTTTCAAAGAATATTTGGTTTGACCTTTTCATAATTGTTTCAAAATTTACAAGTTCGTAATATATTTTTTAACGTCAAAATTAATGAACCAACCGTGGAACCAGACTGCGTACCAAGAAATTTATGTATATATATTTTTTTATATATTTTGGTGGTGGTTACCCATATTGCCTGCCCAACATAACTTGGCGTGCAGCAGGATTCGAACTAAAATCCGCCCCGCCCGCACCCGGTGGCAACCCCTCGCCCTGTAATTCAGTACAATTTTGTATTTGCTCGGGAGCTGTGACATCTTGATTACCAATATACACTGAATTATTATGTCCAAAACAACCAAAACAGTCCGGGGTGGTGCAAGAACAATTGCCAATGAAGTATTAAAGTTTTGCGAAACTGAAAAAGCAAATAATGGACCGATATTACCGTCTGACAGTTTGACAGATAGAGCGGCCGCCACGGAGCGCGCTGTTACCCGACCAAATTTATATTGAAGGCTCTGACACTGGTCACCGGACATTCAGTACATTATGTATTGTGTGATAAATTTACAACCTGGCAACTTCTGTTTCGCGACAGGGGCGACCTCCCTCGCACGCCAAGTTATCGTGGTGGCACTCTAATTTTTTGTTCCCCAAGTATAATAAATAAACATTGTTTTAAGCTGTATTTAATTTAATTTAAATTTGATTAAATGAATAAACAAATGACTGGATGAAATACATTGAAAGCTATTAAATCACGTATGCTCTCTTATCCAGCACAATGATTTTTCTATTTTTCTGCTAAAAAATAATACATCACATTGTGACAGAAATAAACACAAAAGTAATGCAATGTATGTATTTTTAATAAAATTAAAACAAGAAATATACATATGTGACTACTATCAATAAATAATAATAATTAAATGTACATTTTTTGTAAACCATGTTTTACCTTCACCAAATCAATATGATTAACTATCGTTTTTTAGAGTATTCCAATAATTGTTTTTCTAGATATTTTTAGCAATGCTGAATAAATATTAATGCGTCATATTCAGTCTTAAATGAACACTATCATTGCAGTTTGAATTCATCAAGACTTGTCTTTGTGGCCATGACTATACTTTCCAAAGTGAGAGGAATATCTGAAAGAATATAACACAATAATTAGTACCTACATAGGTATGTAATTTTGTTTGCAAATAGATTTTGTGAACAGAAGAAGCAAAGTCTTTACAAGCATACATACTTATTTTGCTTTACATGGACCTGAGTATTTACATCTTATTATTCTCCTGTTTTTAACACAATATTACTAAGCAATCAATAACAGTTTTGTAACTCATAAACAGGAATATCAAGACAATATTAATAATGATTTAAGTAAGTGTGTACCTACACCATTTCAATGGTATAAATTGGAAATTTAATTTCAATGAATGTAGGTACCCCTTCTCATAAAAATATGAAAACCCACAGATTATCAATACATTGTTAATCAAATTTATTTTAAAAAAATGTTAACATTATTACTCGAATTTCTTAATTAAACTAACTTAACCTAAGTATAAAAGTAGGTTAGCGAAGTCCTTTATTGTGAGAAGACTAAGCACCACGGGTGGCATTAAAAATATCACAATAAGAATAAACCCACTAAACTAGTTTAACTTAAAATATCTTTTGATTTGTGTATCATATGTGCCTAAATTTTATAAATTGAATAACTTTTCTAGTTGATTTAACTTACCTATTGGGAACCATTCATTTGCTGGGAATCCATTGTCAATTCTCGCGGAAGCGATAGCTTGTCTCAGGGCAGATACTATACCGAATGACATGTTTAACGGTGGTTCTCCAGTTGCTATAAAATAGAAACAAAATTTCAATGTTTATAAATACATTCTAAATCATTATTATTACCACCATTTTGTTTTCTGTGATTATTTTCTAATTATGTGTCTTGGTAGGAGCTGTAGCGATAACTTTTCTGATTATAATTTAATTATTTTTATTTTTTCAGATGATTACTGGCAATGTCATGGGTGTTTTAGAACACAATTTTTTTAGTACTTCTATAGTATTATTTTTTTTTTTAATTGCAAATTTCACAATTTGTACAATAAATAACAACAAATATACTGTAGAAGCTAGAAAATTACTAACCATTTTTGTTTTACTCAAAAAACTTCCTGAATAAAATTCATAATGTGCAAGATATAACTTTTCAAATAAACTGCAGAGAATAGGTACTAAAAATTAAATACAGGAAATAAACATTGTAATATACCTAGAATTATTGAATATTATACCAATCGCTATGGTTGTTCACCTCTCATGTAAAGTATTGGTCAATACTTGTCAATGTGAGAATGATGGAATCCCAAAATGTACAATGAAATCATGTCACAGAAAAAAGATTAATTATTATTAATTTACCTTTGGATCTCAAAACTCCTGCAGGGTTGGGTGCATTTCGTCTGAACTCAATTCTGAAATCTATTGGAATATCTTTGATTCCAGGAGGTTTATAATTCCAGGTACGTGTTGTCAGTAAAGCTCCAGTTTTTTTGTCAAACACCAATTTTTCAGTTGTCCAGTAACCCATGCCCATCACGTATGCTCCTTCGACCTGTTGAAAGGTATAAATTAATTCAGCACACAAATATTTGTACTTTTTGATTTGATGTATGTGATGTTTAGATTATATAAATGGTACTAAATATTTCACATTCATAATTGTGTTAGCTTGTAACTTCCAGGCGTAGGAGTCAAACTATCAAATATTAGAGCCATCCGGCGGGTACCCACTAAGTCACAAAGTTAATCAATTTAAATGGGTTTTAAGTCTTTCATGGGCCCACTTCTATATTTTTCTTTCATGCTACAAAACAAGACATTGCAGCACTGATTATTGTTAGTAACCCAAAAAAACATTTTCATAGTATGAAAACAAATTTTATCTAAAAGTATGTATTATAAAATTAGCAACAATTTGAGTTTTTAAATTCTAGGCTAAAAAATCCAAGATTATGGCCATTATAACAGATCCTTCTGAAGTCAAGTATCTTCGGTATAGTTGAGTGTCCTGATTTTAAAATAAAACTGAATTGGCACTCAACTATATTTTTTATTGTTTACGTTTTGTTTTAAGTTTATATTTTTTCTATCTATCTTCAAATGACGCACATGGTTCAATTTATGGTGCATTTTTTGATAACTTATAATAAATAAAAAATTAAACTTATTATAAAAAAATTATAATAATTCAAAACTTATAATAAAGTGTAATATTTAATTTAATATTAATTTGAGTGTCAATTCTGTTTCATTTTGAAATCAGAACACTCAACTATACTGAAGATATGTACTTACATTCATAAGGATCTGTTATGAAGACCATATTCTTGGATTATGCCAAATTCTGTAGGAATAACAACAATTATGTAAGACACACTTTGTAATATTTCTTAGTGGACAAAATAACCATACCTGTCCCACATCAATGTCTGGACTAAGACTCTCCCCAGTGTCTTCTAAAATGTCAACTCTCAGGATTTGGTGATTGCCAGTTAAAATATCCACCTCCACTTCTGCGACAGTCACTCCATAAATTTTGTAATCCTGATAACCATCTAATTGTGTTGCCATGTGATGAGCGCTCAAATCGACACCAGATAAGTACGCCTTTGACACCAGCTCAGGCCACGTAGGATTATCCATAGAGTTCCTTATCGGTTCCAATCGAGCTAGTAAGATCTCACAAGCCTTGACTGTAGCGAAGCAACACGATTCACTCGAGATACTACCCCCAGAAACGACTGCATTTGGAGTGACTAGATTGTTGCTCGGTTTGACACTTACAAATTTGAGCGGTATTTTCAGTTGGTGTGCACAGACTTGAGCTACTTTAGTATTGATACCTTGCCCCATCTCCATTCCTCCATGACAAACAGCAACTGTACCATCACCGTGGTAAATTGCAACAAACGAAGCAAAGTTACCAAAATAATTTAAGTTATATTTCATTGGTATTAAACTTATACCGCGTTTGCGCCAACGGTTCTTTGCATTAAAATCTTTGACATTCAAAGATCTTGCATCGAAATCAGAAGATTTTTTAAAACTCTCAATCAGTTCTGGTATAGGGTTATCTTCGGTGACCATATTGCGTATCCTGACATCTGTAGGATCAATTCCAGTTACAGTGGCTATGTGATCCATCATATTTTCAATCATGGCATGACCTTCGGTTGAACCTGGAGAAAAAGGTTACTTTTTGTATGTACCTACATGGATAATTGTATTTTCAATGGAAGTGAACTAATGTAATCTATACAAATTTATGTTTCTGTTGATTGTATATGTTACAGTGAATCTGAATTTTCTAGTGAGTCCATCATTCACTGGCATTTTAGAGAAAGTATATTCAAGGTCATTCTTCTCATATTCAAAGAGTTTTTCACCAATAGAAATGAATACAATATTTTAACTTGCACTTACTAGTGAATTTATTGGTTTCCGAATTGTCAAAAATTAAATTTGACAAGTCTGAAATCCGTTTCCGTAAAAATCTATGCTTTTAAACGAACTTTTATTTATCCAAATTGAAACAACCGGGCCTTGAATAACAATTAATAAGTCATTGCGTGAACAAGGTTCTTACTGCATTATTAATTTCTTCTGTGCAAATCAACATTATGTAGGTAACGGATATTATTAAAATAGTCATTTTGAAGTGTTGAAAGTTTCGTCTGCACCAATTCTTCATTATATGATTTTATAACAAGATTCTAATGGCACATGGACCTTGTTTTTCAAAATTTATTTTGCGTTTTGTGTCTCATTCTACACTAGTCTAGTCCAAAGTCATCACAAAGCGACAGTATTTCTAATTTTTATCCTTTGAGCGATAGCATATTCTCTATTCTGTGGCGATAGTTCTGTTTCTCGAACTGTCACACTTCTGGACTGGTCTTTGATATTCAATGATTAGTTTAGGTAGGTAACTAAAACGTAATATATTTTTAAAATTTTAATCGCGAACACTTACGAAATTCTGATCATCTTATAATTCAAAAGACAGTCGATTAAACTCATAAAAATGATACGGTGCGAGCAAGCTTCACGTCTGTCACCGACGTCGAGCCGAGTAAGTTTGCGAACTTAAAAACCGCGCACTTTATGTTGTACGTCTACCACCCGTGCTTACACGTGCGCAAACAAGAAACGCAAACGACATTAGACACATTTTTGATAAAAAGATAGAAAATTGGAAATGCGGAAGAATCTGAATGAATTCAAACGTAAATGATGACTTAGAATCTCTTTGATTTTTGTATTTTTCGCATCGAGTGTTTGTTACTTGACGCACTTTTAAAGGTTCATTTAAAATTAATAATACCGGGTGTATGTTTATTTATGTTTCTATATTTGTAAGAAATAAACTTTTGTTGTATTGTTATAAAAAAAACATATTTAATAAACTTAATTGACAAAATACATATTCATTAATAAAAATTTTCCCTTAACCCCCCAATATTTACATGGTGACATAACCTCGTTTTGTTCCGGCAGTCGTCAGATATCATAAAAAACCCGAGTGCGCGATCTTTCAGCCGACACCTTACTTCGCGATTCGTATTCGTTTTGCGGTGCCGCTGTCCTATTTTAATTTAGGAGTTAAAATAGGACCGCAAAATGAATAAAAATCGCCTAGTGTAGTGCCGCCTTTATACTTTCTACGCTTTAAGAATTACGTGTACAAATTGATGGTTTCACCGATATATTGTCTAAGCTTTGAGTAATGTATTTTCACGGATTATGTGTAGTGAATCTGAGAATTCGTTGATTTAGATGTTTTCACTGCCCCCACTCTGCCCGACCGGGAAAAGTACATTTTTACTAGTGAAAGTATAGTCTCACTAAAAATGCAAATTCGCTGTAACATATATAAAAAACTGGATATATATCCAAACATTTTTTCTCCTTTTTTGCACGCGTCCATTGATGCACACTCAAAATATTTTTTTAAGTGAATTATTATTTATTAAATAAATTAATTGCATACTGATAAAGCTAATATAAAAAGATAATACATATATGGAATTATTATATATATGAAACAAATTAAACTAAAAAATAACTGTAGCACTTTTTAACACGTAGATTGCCGATCACGCTTATGTGCGTGTTTTTTCCTGATAGATTTGTATGAGCTGTGGAATAGTTTGTCCATCTCATGAAATCCAGCTTTTCAGGTCGGCAATCAACGTATTCAAATACAACTAGCGCCATCTAGTAACAACCGCAGATATAAAAAAAATAACCTGTATCACTTTTTAAAAAACAACTAGCGCCATCTTAGTAACGAACGCAGATATCAAAAAAATAACTTGTAGCACCTTTTAAAACACATCTAGCTCCATCTAGTAAAGACCACAGATATTTAAAAAAAACAATTTGTAGCATTTTTTAAAATACATCTAGCGCCATCTATTAATGAACGTAGAAAGTTTTTTTTGGATATATATCAAGTAAAAATCAAGCCATAAATATCGTGATAAATATCGTGATATATATCCGTGGATATATATCCTCGAACCCTGGTTATAGTGTTGAAATTTGTAGACTCATATAAATATTGGAATGAAAAATGACAAAAAATGCATAAAACCATGTGTCGAGCCAGTAAAAATCAAAGAAAGATAAAATAAAACATTTTTATATATCTACTAGTAAAAATATTATTTTTCGAATAGTTGGTACCAACTACATATTCAATGTACAAATAAAATAAAGATAGTAAAAATAAAAAATAAAAATTGATGCATACCATATGCAAAATTTAAATGTGATAAAAATTTTCTTTCTTATTGGTTCAAAGTATATATATCGTCATTCCAAGAATCAATCTGCACTGCTAATTCTGGTTCATTTTCAGTGCTGCTTTCAGCTATATACCAATCGTTGGTTGGTATATTAAATACAGTTATAGAGTATGAACACAGTAATCCATATGTCAAATTTATTTTTTTAAATTCATACTGTTGAAATTGTATTTTAAAATGCTTTATTAAACAGCACTAAGGCCCGGTTGTTTCAAGTTCGATCAAAGTAAGCGGTCGATCAAAGCATAGATTTTTACGAAAACGGATCGTCTGATTGGTGGAGAATGTAAAAATCTATGCTTTAAAAGAACGCTTACTTTAATCCAACTTGAAACAACCGGCCCTAAGGTGAAACCATGAAAAAAATATTATATAAATCAAGGGACAACTTAGGGCCGGTTGTTTCAAGTTGGATTAAAGTAAGCGTTCTTTTAAAGCATACATTTTTACGTTCTCCACCAATCAGACGATCCATTTTCGTAAAAATCTATGCTTTGATCTACTGCTTATTTTGATCGAACTTGAAACAACCGGGCCTTAGAAGGATTTTGTATCGAATAATTATTTCCGGACAACATTCATAATAGTATGTAATAATTTAATGTGTAAGTTTGTTTTTGGGATCTCTAATTTTATAATTTCTTGTCATTTTATGAACATCTAAGCGGAACGCAAACTGAAACTTTTTTATAAAAATTATATCATCATTATGGTACCTGGGGATCGGCACCATGTGTTGGAAGCAGTGTCAGTTACAGCAGTATTGGCCTGAACATACCATGTTTTGGTTTCATAGCAGTTGTATGAAGCATGAAGAGCATCCTCAGCAACTTCACTTTCATTTCGTGAGGAACCAACATCCTCATAAAATATATTCTTTAGATATTGAATTTTACCATTGCCATCGACTCCTATCTGAAATATACCATAAATGTGTATGTTAATGTATGTAATGTGTATGTAAAAATAAATATATTTGGGGAATTCAATCCCGGGATTAGATTTGGCACTGTTTAAAATGTATGAATCTTGAGATTAATGTGTATACAGCCAGTCCTCATTTAATGATAGTATTCCATTTCATGGGCCTGAATGTAAAGCGAATTGGTCAGTAAATGAAATCAGTAGAGGACTTCTCGCTATTTTTTTTTTTTAATGAAATAATTTAAATTTTACAATCTGTGCATGGCATGTGATTGAAAGAATGAAACACACAACATGAATTAAAGAAGAGAGTGGTTTGTTCCCTGACGTCATTCATACAGTTCGATCGCCACTCTTTTGGCGCTAGAAGTAGATGACGCAACCCATTTGACAGTGTCTCTTCCCTGCTGATGATGATGGAACAGTTTATGATTCTCATACAGAGGTCGTAATAGTCTTAATGTAGGAAGTTATTGAAGTCCCGAAACTTCCAGGCATAAAATATTTTGGATTAACTTCAGTGTACTAAAATTAGATGGATTCACCAATATATAAACGAAATAATAAAAACTTTATTTAAACAATGATTAATTTTTACTACAAAAATTCTACATGTTTTGAGAACGATGCTCCCTCTTTCAGGACCTTGTAACCGTAGTAAAAACAATTTTTTTATTATTTCATTTGTTAAATGGTGCAATAAAGTTAATCTGAAAAATTAAAAGAAGTCATTAATACATACATATTTGATATTATAATATATACAAACAACATGCATACTTACTTCATAGTCATTGGTACAAGGTACCCTTTTCCCGATTGACGACATCATGGTCTCAAGGGGCATCACAAACCTGGCAGGTCGATACATCTTCGTTGCCACCAAAGCACAAGCTGTTGCCGGAAGCGTGGCTCGTGATATTTTGGCTCCGTAGCCGCCACCAAGTCGACGGACATTAATGTTAATACTGCAATTACAACATATACAATACTACACTACTACTACTATGTACTACAATTGAATATAAATTTCACATCACAAACAACTTGTCTACAACACCTACATGTTTTTGAAATTTCACATCACAAACAACTTATGTACAATACAGCAGCGTGTACAATACATGAACCGATTTTCTTTTTTTAGTTTTCACTACATACATTTCTGGGCAGATGATGTTTTCTATTAAACTGTTTGAGATGCGAGCAGAATAATTATGGTATTTTGTATCTTTTTAATAAGAAAAGAGTTAGCCTAAGTTTTTTTAATATTGATATCAGTAATCTGGCTTGTTCGAGTCATCGGACATCTCAAGAAGTATTTAAGTCATAGTATAACATTTCTTAAAGAAATAAGCTATTGTAGACTAATCACAAATTATTATGTGCAGTTCGGGTCACTCAATGATAAAAAAGATCCTGTTGGAAGGAATTGTAAATGTATTGAACGGGATGGGGTGTCCGGGTAGAGAGTAGCTATGTTTTGCACAGGGTTGCAAAGTTTATAGAGAATTGATAGATGTTGTTATATTCTTGTAGATAGTTCATAGAGAAAAGGTAAAATAACAATAAAATACCTGTTTTCGGGTACATCCAACATTTGTGCAATAGAAATGTGTGTCAAATCCATCCACTGAGTTGAAGAGAAAACATCTAAACCATCTTCAGTAGGTACACAAACACAGGTCTGAGCTTCCATGGTATAATGATACTGACCGTGTATTTCAAATGACCCTTTTATGACTTGTTTGACATCAGTGCCTTTATCTGTGGGTTCAACAGTTAGAATGGTCATGGTCCTCTCTTTAGCAAATGCAGACTGCAAGACATCTCTGGTGTTCAGGAGTGGTGGGTTCATATTGGTATTTTTGTACGTGACTTTAACTTTTTCCGCTGAAAGTTTTGCCAATCTTTCAGTTTCTGCTACAATGATAGCGACAGGTTGTCCATAATATAGTATTTTACCACTCGATAAAATCTCTTCTTGGTATTTAAAATTTTGTATTGATGGTATAAAAGAATTCTTCCCGGGTATATCAGCCGCAGTGTAAAGAGCCAGAACTCCTGTCGTAGCCTGGAAATATTAAATTATTTTAATCAAAATATAAAGTGTAACATCACTGTTTATACACAATATTGAATCTTTTTTTTTCCACAGAAATAATGTAAGTTGTAATACTTTTTTCCCAGATGATTGATTGTTTAATAAAAAAATCTTACATAATAATCAGATTACTTAATAATTTTCTAACTGACATTTACAAGCTGTAAAATGTTAATCCCAGCATGTGTATGCCCAAGTGGTCATGAATCATCATGAATGCAACTGTATATAATAATGTACAAATAAATAATATTTCTTATCGCCATGGCAAATTTAGTATTTTAAAAAAATGACATTAAGGGCCATTTGCATCAACTTAGTTTGTACATAGTAATCTTTCATGTAAACCATAGATTTTTGCATTTTTCCACCAATCAGACAACCCGTTTTGTAAAAATCTATGTTTTTTACAAATGGGTACTACTATCCAACTTGATACAACTGGTGGTCCTTAGTGTACTGTAATATGATTCTCCATGATTCCGCACCCCGCATTCCTCTTTTCCCTCCACAACATCTTTGTGAGTATCTACTATTATGGTGTTCAAGAAATATCAAACTTTTAGTTTTTCTCCCTAAACAAATTAAGCATGGGAGGTGTCTTTTGGTGAAGATTTGTAGGGGATGCTATGAGTATCTCATGGATAAAGGAGGAGTACGACTACTTCAAAGATGGCTGCACATTAGTGGACAGAAAACCACGTCCTTAACATGCCGAAACAACAAAAGGATTGAACAAGAGCAGACTTTGGTTATGCAAGATTATCATGTCACAGTTTGAGAACTTGCAAAGAGGTGGGGAAAAGCATTGGATCGGTAAATTAAATTTTGAGTGAGTATTTAGGCTTGAAAAGAGTGTCAACAAAAATCCTTGCCAAAACTGCTAACGATGGACCAAAACAAACTCTCTTTTCTTTCTTCTGATCTGTTTAAAATTCTCATTCTTCACGTAAGATTCAGACTTTCTGGGCCAAACACAGTATGTGAATTAATTACCAAGGGAACTACTTTGAAGGAGATTAGAGTAAGTACTTGCCATACACTAAAAATCACAGGAAATAATAATAACGACTTGCCTTGTTTGACCACGCAACACATGCCGCGCGCTGGTTGTGGGTCACATTCTAATTATCTAAAGTTTTATCTCATGAACTTTAGGATAGATAGATGGACAGACGGACAAACAGACAGACCGACAATAAAATTATTATGTTTGTTAATGTGTATAAATAAATGTTTCTGCCTACCAGAGGTTTGATATTTTTTTAACACACTAAGTATGTGAAATAATTTTTCAAAAATTTATAACATACCAATACTTCAGTGGCATCTATTTTATCAATAATACCATCATAAACAGTTGATAAAACAAAAGCAGCATAAACTTCATTCGGAAGTGTAGGCACATC
>JADDOH010001551.1:0-114949 GCA_016648135.1 Agrypnia vestita
TTTGTTTGTTGTTTGTTTGTTTGTTTGTTTGTTTGTTTGTTTGTTTGTTTGTTTGTTTGTTTGTTTGTTTGTTTGTTTGTTTGTTTGTTTGTTTGTTTGTTTGTTTGTTTGTTTATTTGTTTGTTTGTTTGTTTGTTTGTTTATTTATTTATTTATTTATGGGAAACTAACAGTACATATAAAGAGATTATACATGATCATTGAACAGTATAGAGACCATCTTACAAGTTTCCACAGAATTAACCTGTTGTGTTTTAACATAAAGCAACAATAACTTGAGTTATAGAATAAAAACAAAAAAAGTGAAAGTTATGTAGGTATGAATATGTCGAAAATGTATGCATATAAATTACACTCTCAGTGATAGGCAGCTAAGATATACTACTACGCAAGCGCACATTTTAACTTCTTTCACTTGAATAGTTTCGCCGTCGCTCTTCTACAATTGCGTTATTTCTGTCTGATTATATATTATTGGCATTCGACATCTAATAGTCTAATAAAAAGTTTTCCTCACTGTAATCGAAGTGGATTGTTGTCTTAACTCCTTGTCAATACCTGAGACACAGAATAATGAATGATCGAATTGCGTAATATCCCAAAAACCGTGAGTCACTTAGCATCATGGTGTTTTCTCTCACGAACGAGAAAAAAGATATTTGAGAAGTTGAAAATAAGTATTTTTTAAATTATAACATTCCAAGCCAAATATAAAATACCTAAATAAAAAAATTAAGGTTAGATCTTGAGTAGGCAACGAATCACTAGAGATTAAAGAGCCTATTTTTTCATTTATCCGAAAAACTGAAAAAATTGGAATATATGTAGGTATTGATATTAGCGAGATATATCTTATAAATAATCCACTTCGAATTTGAAATTTTCATATCTTGCGATACCGAAGATTATTATTATTATTCGAGATTGATATTTATTTCAATTCTTTATTTACTATACATTTCATTTTATCCTTACATTGTCTTATTATTATAGGGCTTACCTACTTATGACTTTCATGAGCAGCACCATGTGGCATTTTTATACTTATTCTTAAATAACATAATATTTTTAAACTAGTTATATATATAATCCGACAAAAATGTAATATAAAACAACAAAAAAATTATGAAATCAACCTAAAATTAATACAAATTATTTTTTACATAAACGTCATTGCTACGTAGATGGAATTATCGTTTCTGTTAATCCAAATGACCTATGTTCTCTAATTGCAGAAATTCTACTTAATTTGCTTCAGTTTTTCACAAAACGCTAATTAAAATTTAACATTCAAAACAAATAAAATTATCTTGAAATTATAGTATTTTTGTATTAGCTTATAAATAGTGCCATCTGAGTTAAGGCTGTGAAAACAGAGCCATCTAGCGTAGCGTGGCGTCATAAATGCATTGGTGATGGAAATTATTTTTTTGTTGTTTTGAAACAGATTGGATGTCAATAAATTTCTCCCAGATGGTAAAGAGAACGCACAGAGCTGAAGAAATAAACACTCTAATAGTTAGTAAAAAAATGTAAGCAATCCAAACCAGGATATATTTTGTTAAAATAAAACACAAATCACTTTGTTTTCACCACTTTATTAGATTATAAAATCTATATGTTTCGAGAACAATGTTCCCTTCTTCAGGATGGTTTGGTTCACACAAACCATCCTGAAGAAGAGAACATTGATCTCGAAACATGTAAATTGTATAATCTAATAAAGTGGTGAAAACAAATTTTAATAATAATGTCACCACAAAGTTCAAGCTTTCATACAGAAGAAAAAATATTCTTCGAACAATTATATATTTTGTGTTACACACAATTTGAAAAAATATAGGTAATGTACAAGTGTTTGAGTTCGCCGTAAAGGAGTAGCCACCTACTCCACGGCCAGACCATTACGACTATGAACGAACGAATAATAATAAATTTATTAAATTTGTATGTCTGTAAAAACACATATGTGGTGTGAAAACTGGTACAAACCCCGTACTTAATCAGATTACGGGTGATGAATTGGTTCTATTGTAACTTTAATAAAAGGAACATTCCTGAAGGGAGGAATAATCACCGGACCTCCCTTCCCAAGTATTTTTGTAAACCCCCGCTGTTAGGTGAAGGACTAAAGCGAATTGACGCTATTCATTTTATTGTGTTAACTTTATAATGGGTAACGGCTCTGTAAAGTTTTAACTTTAAAATAGAAAATACCTTTTCCACCGGTCCCCCTATAAGATTTAACATGAAAACTACGTCAGAAATTTCTAACTAATTTTATTTGCCTAATTTTAGTTTCACCTCGTATTTTTTTCACTTCCGATCCGGGATCCATAAAAACATGTGTACGATTATATTCTTATTCCACATTCTATGTGAGACATATAACGCGTTTTTTAAAAATGAAATTTAAATAATTTTTCCCCAGATATGTTTGAGGAATATTAGAGAATCACTCGTTTTAATGCGATGCTAAATATTTAACACATAGACAAACGTAATTTTAAATTGTGATGTAACATATATTATTACTTGTAAAGAAATGTGGTAAGCAGGTACTGTAAATATTAGATACGCATTTTATTAAAAATATAATATTTTAAATAAAATATCACTTGGTTTGACACCACTTTATTGGTTATCACCAACTAGTTTCAGCTCACAGCTGAGCCTTCATGAATAGAATATAACTAATTATAAACAAAATCATAAACAATTAAAGCATTAAGGGAAGAAAGAGACAAGTCAACTTTGTTGGGGGTTAGGCGAGAGAGAGATGGTATGGGTGGGTATAGTTAATAGAAAGAGGAACATAAAATTTCAATAGAAGTTAAATAAACTGATAAAAACCCTGCAGAAATTCCAACTGGAATATTTTCCAATTGGAATTGGAAGGTTTTATTATTTTATTTGCCTTGTATTAGAGGGAATGAATTTTTCACGTTCGATGTACGTTAATGTAATGATAGTCTAACGTTTTACAAGAAATAAGTCAGAAATATCGAAAAAAAAGCAAACTTTGATGACTCATACCTCCATAACTATTGTCATGGATGCTTGAATATTTTGAACACAATATCAAAGCAGGAATATTGTCCTGCGAGGTTATTAATGTTTTCTAAATGATATAACACAAGATAAGGGATGGAGAACTAAAATATTGAGAAATCTTTTCATATAACCTTAAGCAAATGGTAATGATACGTCGCTTGTGCGCTGTCACGTTATCAAAAAATGATTGTGACAGGTGGCGTATATAGACACAGAAAATATAAAGAATTACAAACAATCTCTCGCCTTTATTCCACGAAGGTGCCCTATCGACCTTCTCATTGATTAGGTTAGCGCTTGTTAAGCCTGGAAACTCCGTGTAATAAACTCTTTAAAGAAACGATCAGCATTTAGCTATTCACCCGACCACACCAGTTTACGTCTGTTTACTTTAAGGCTGCACGCGAGATGACCGTATAACAAAATGTTATGTCAGCAAGTAGGTACCTGCTGCAGCGGCTGGATTGCGGACATTCAATCTTGTTTCACAGCTGCGTCTCAGTGAGGCCTCGAGACACGCGAGTCTAGTAATAAAGGTCGAGCCGTATCGGTTGGTTCAGTACCTCTCCGTAAAAATCAAAAACAGCGTTTAATGATGACTCACGCTTAAGGGTTATTCCACATTGACATTTTTGAAAAAATTGTAATTATCTTATAATTAAGAATGATTTGAGTGATCATTCTTTCAAAAATTTAAAAAATTGGCTGATTTATTGCCATTTGAAGCTAGCACGAGAGTCGTATTTTACACTTTTATTTTGCGTTTTTTTCGAAACTCCTTTTTCCAGATTTTTTGGAGATTTTACCACAAAAACCATCAAGAGTATTTTGTTTAATTTTTGTACACATCTTGTTTGTAGATAACATTAGATATCTATGGCGTAGTAGGTAAACGATTTTTGAGAAAATGCAAAGTATGCTTATAATGCTTATTATAAATTTTTAACTTCGGTTTTTGTCGTCATCTCATTTGCACAAAGGAAAATCTAAAAAAAACTGATACGCTTCATTTAACAAGAAAATAATTAAGTTTTTTATTTCAATAAAACCCTGGTGATTATCTCCACCACTTGAGCGCTTTGTTAATGAAAAATATTTATCAATGCACGCCATAAATAATGATTATAATAATTTTTTTATGTGCAATAGTTCCATTAAATAAACTGAATTTAAATGAATTTTTTGATGCAACAAGGTAGTTTAACTCTTTAATTGTTTATGAATATTCAACAACACTGAGCACCGAGCCGATCTGAGATTTCGCAAGGCGATCGTCTAACAGAATGAGCAAATTTCACCATTTTTTGTCATATCTTCTCTTGCATTTTTTATCACATTTTTGTAGGGACATGTCTATTTTTAAAATTTATTCAACAGGTTACATGTATTTTAAATACGAATATTTTATTAAAATTTCATAGACTAAATTAAATAATTGATTAATAAATTACCAAAACTTCGATGTTTTAAAAATGAAGAAAATTGCTCCACTTTGTGGGCATTTTTGACTGAACGGCGTGTTGAGAAATCTCTTTTATTCAATAATATTACAAAGTAAACGATTATCTTAAATTTATTACAATTATAGCAAAATCTGTTAGTTTTTTTACATGCAATTAATGTTTTAAAAAATACTGTTTTTTTTAAATATTTTATTTTTTTGTGGGTTTTTTCAACTCTTTGTACATGGTTGACAACTTTTTTACTTCAATAGTCAAAAGAATACATATTATAATTTTTATAAAAACAAAAAAAATCAAAATCTTTGTCGATATTCCTGATTTTAGATATTTAATCAAGACGCAACGTATTTATGACACAATACGCCGTGCCTTGAATAAATAGCTAAAATCTGAAATCGAGAATAATTTTTTGATTTTTTTTGTATTAATTTTTAAATAATAATATCTATTCCTTTAATTTATAAAAGAAAAAGTTATAAACTATTTTAAAAGGATTGAAAAAAACACACAAAAAATAAAAATAATTTAAAAAACAGTGTTTTTTAAAACATAAATTGCATGTACACAAACTAACAGATTTTACTATAATTGTAATAAATGTAAGATAATCGTTTACTTTGTAATATTATTGAATAAAAAAGACATCTCAACACGCAGTTCAGTCATAAAAGGCCCATAAAGTCGAGCAATTTTCTTCATTTTTAAAACATCGAAGGTTTGGTAATTTATTAATAAACTATATAATTTAATTTGTGACATTTTAATAAGGTATTCGTATTTACAATATATGTAACCTGACGAATAAATTTTAAAATGAGATATTTCCTTACAAAAATGTAATAAAAAACGCAAGAGAAGATATGACAAAAAATGGTGAAATTTGCTCATTCTGCTAGACGATCGCCTTAAGGGCAGTGTGAATCAGTTGATTGTTTTTCTGTGTGTACAAAATGAAATGCAAATCTTTTCATGTTCATTTGTAAAAAGAAAAGTATTAAAGCACAAGAATGTGTCGTACATATATAACATCATCGTGCTAACGATGATGATATTCTTGCAGATAACCTATCACCATTTAAAAAGTCACTCCCACACAGCACACACTTTTTTTCAAGTATTTTTTTTATTAAGCTACAACAGGTCATGTAGAATAACATGTCATAAAAACACTCCATGCTTGAGTTAATCATACATATTGTGACCTTACCGGAAATAGGACCCGGAACCGTCGGAATGGGGAGCCAGTATCATCACCACTGGACTACAAGGGCCGCCAATACGGCATAGTACCTACAGTGGGCATGATAATCTTTTCCTGCCAATAATATGAAACCCTAAAATTGTGTAACGAGATGCTAAAAAGAATTACGCACTCCTTGTCACTTGTCACAACACTATAGAAAAATCAAGAACGGCCTAGGGTTATCTGCAGTCTTCGAGAGGCATCTGAAACATTTAAAAAATACTTTGAAAGGCCTAGAAGCTACGAGAATCTTCTAAATACTAGGATAATCCAGAAAGTACGAGAGTATCAGCTTCAGGTATAAATCGAAACGCCGGCCGCGGCGCGGAGAGTTGTTGTTGCGTTGGCAGTTCGTTATCGTGCGAAATCACCGCGAAGTGCGTAGGTGCGCAGGACGACGCCCAAGTGGCCAATCGTGAAATTTCGAGGCGATGAATCAAGCGAATAATCGCGAGAAGTTCTAACCTGAAAAGGCGAAATAAACCGGAGCGATAATTAAATCAATGTATTAATAATGAATTCATCAATTAATAAATAATTAAATTAATTTAATAACTAATACTAGTTCTAGTGAATGTTAAATAAGTGATTATTTACGAGTGACATATTGCGCAATAGTGTAACTTAAAGAATAGTGTTAAGTTTTTTGTACATTGAATAGTCAACTTATCAGTAATTAATATATCGCTAATTAATTTCCAGCGTTTTCGTTCATTCCTCCCGCAGACACGTGACAATATCAATTCTTTTTTTTTGATAATTCTCTTAGGCATAATGACCACAACACTAATCCTTAAATTTGCGAAGATCGTGGAACTTTGTATCACCAGTTTTATTTTGTTTGCTTGTTCGCCAATTTACCAAGTTGCACATGCCAATTCGTACATGATCGCATTATATTGATACATTAAATATTTGCGTGTTGCTAGAACAGACCGAAGACACTTGTAATTGAGATACTGGGTTGAGTTAAAAATAAGTAATGTATTGTTAAGTATTTTATTTCTTCATATTAAATCCGGCCCTGACATTCCTTCGAGTTTTAAGGGCACACTTACGCCCATTCGCGTGTGAATTTCACACGCATCCTAAGACGTGTCTTCTTGTTAACCTAACCCAACCTATTCAAGTTACCTTTAACCTACTGGGTGTTAATTTTATCAAATTGAATTCAGAATCAGAATTCTAACACCGGTGCAATCTACAAGTACGTGACACCTTTCCACCGCGTATCGGGGACAAGACAGACTGTGAGTCTCTGTATCTATGAATATTTTTATTTTCTCAATGTTGGTTTTTACGTTAATAAAAAATATTGAGTAAATATATTAGTATTGTTAAGATTATGTGTAAATATCGAGTGTATGACCAATTTAATTTTAATTTATTTCACTTTAAAATCTTACAAAAATGTTGTAATAAAATAAATTATGCACTAAAAAAATAATACAATTTCTGAAGATATCTTTAATTGTGGAATAATCAATTTTTACATATATAAAAAATAGCATACAAGTACTCTCATGTTTATGTGAAGGCATTGTGTGTGTTTTATACATATAATGTTCAGTTTATTGGGAAAGAAGGAATGAGTTTCAAATTTTATTAATTTGTTACAAAATATATGCTTACTATTACTACTACCTACTAGTTCTTCTTGTATTATATTTATATTTTATTATTAAATTTTTTACTTATCTACCCACCGCGAAGTGTATGTACATATTTTAATTTTTAAATGCGCGAATCTTTAAAATGTCAGTACATAATTTTGATAATTACGGATACATGCCATGGTTACGTATTTTTGTGTATTCACTTTTTTGCCACGAATATTTTTTAAAGAACAATATTTCACATCACAACAATTATTAATAATACAAAATTACCTCGGATGGAGTCATAAGAAGGAAGGGAAAGTAGTCTTCTAGAATTTCCAATAATCCAAACAAAAATCCGTCGACGTACTGCAGTCCAAATATCATCCAAATCGGGATCAAAATCCCGAAGATTGCCCGAGCTAACATCGAATAAATCTTCAATGGCGGAAACAGAGCCTGGAAAAGAAACCAACAAAACTTTATCCATTATGTTAATCATGTAAAAAAAGGATTGGTAAAAGTTTATTCGCTGATAAAGTATTTCCGAAGATCCGTGTGATAATTAGAAAACTGATCCTGCAGTGAGTTTTTGTAAGTTTCTTGCTAAATATTTTGTAGTCTTCTGGATCCTATGTTAAGAAGTATGCACATGGATGACATTTGTCTCAGAGACTCGTTGAAAAGCTCGCAAAATACAGAACAAACTTACGCGTTGGTGCATGTCTTCTGTCTTTAAACGGCCGTATTTTTATAGAATCAATACTTTTAATCTTTAATAATTAATTCATTAAAGCTTTATAATAAACTAAGAAGAACACAAGTAGTGACGGTAAACAGATATGATTAATCTCCAATTTTTATTACTTCAGAAGTTCTTTAGGGTTATGACCTTGATTCCTTGTTCTTTCTTATCTTTATATATGATTTGCCGAGTATATTGGAACATATGTGTCTATTATACGCTGATATTTTAAAATCTATTCTACCATTTTTAGCCATTGGAAGATAGTTATTTATAACCTGAATCCATAGAACATATAAAATCGATTATTCACTTACATTTTCTTACATGATCACACAACATACACTAAATTGATACACTAAATAAATATATCCATGTTACTAGAGCGGACCGAAGACAATATGGGATGCTGGGTTGAGTTTTAAATAATAACGTATTGTTTTATTTCTACCCCCGTTTGTATTGTATTTTGCACCAAGTATTCTATTAGTCTCTCATTAAAAATATAATTGTAATAAACTATAAATAAAGTACTTAATAGATTATAAGAGTTTCCTCCAGGATTAAAATCATTTGGAAATATCTAATCCTATCAAAAAATTACAAAATTTAACAAAAGCATTCTTAAACCGCACTAAAAAGGTTTTAAAGGAAATGTTTATTTGAAATTTACATTTCCATCCGGAAGGCGTTTTCACGATAATAAATTTTCACGTTACCTTATGGTAAGAGAAAAACCTTATAGGGGTGCTTGTTTACACCAAACACTTAGCCCGTGTATTTAGTATGTGTAAAATTAATCACTAGTACTTTCTGTTTGCACGGGGCCACACCTACTAGATTTTTATTAAAAAATAATTTCATTAAGATATGTATAAGAATAAAATTTTTAGAGATACATGTAATTGCATACAACACATCGATTGCTCGATAAAAATATAACAAAATGCGTTTCTGAGTTAAAAATGTAACACAGAGATAATTTTTCTCCAGCACCATAGGAATGAGATAATTTAAAACGTATCCCAGGCATTAGAAGCCAAAAAATTACACAAAAAAGCATCAGCTGATAGTTGTACCTACTTTTCAGTATTAAAAAAGTAACCCATAAAAACCAAGTTTTTCCCTTCATGCTTGGAAGATTAAATTCTAAAAACATTTGTCAGTCAATTTAGATTTTCGACATTCGTAGTGAAGAACCAATTATGCACACATGAGTAATTCAAATTTAGAAAATATTCCGCGACGTTATCGGGCCGCCGTAATCAAACTTTTCTAATGATTCCAATTTGAAAAAACCAATAAAATTTCTAAAAATCCGAAACTATACTATAATTATTATTTTTTTTAACGAAAATTTGATAGATCTTCTTGATCGTCGCCACGAGTCTACTTGAAAAGTTTCAGCTCGATTGGATCACGGGAAAAGGGTCAATAATCGATCCAAAAATTTTGTTGACGGCAAGCAAGCAGACGCCACGAGTTAATATAAAGGGAGTAAAAAGAGAAAATATGGTTTATATTTGTTTGTGTTAAAAATTAGTTAATTTATTCTTAGCCAATAATCATCATTATCGCCATCACGTGGCTATGGTTCATTGAGGATCTTGGCTTTTCTTCTTCTTCCAGTGGTTTCCGCCACTGTCGTCTGACGACACAGAAGGTCCTCCAGTTGTATACACGTAGTTTTCTGGCGCCGTGCTTCTCCGGTGTCTTCCCTGTGGTTGCATCCCTTGGGGTTTTAGGTGCAGTGCCATATGTGGATTCCATGTAGGATGCACTCTTCGGCCATGCTTTCAGAAATCTTCAGCGTAGTAGTGATATGCGGTTCCTCATCAATCTCAAAAATATATTGTTTTTCCCTCCTGAAAACTTGTCAATAACTTTTTGTGTTACCAAGCCATTGTAACATTGTAAGCCTTTACTTATAAAATTTATTTGCTCTCTATGTTTTGTTTCTTGCGATTTTAGCGGTTAGTTTAATAACTAGATGCTTTTTGTAAATATAACACTTTTATAATTGAATTACCTCACACAAATAATTTCCTCCGAACCTTCGAAGATTGTTCGGCCAGACATCGGAATCTTTTTTCCAGGGATTGTAAATAAAGATCCAATAGCTAAAATGATTGTAAGATGAATAAAAAGAGAAGAATTAATTAAACCTTTCTTCATCTAAATATACTAAATAATTTCGCTGTCTCTACGCCTGTCTATCTGTCTGTCTGTCCGTAATTTAATGTAACGTCGTGTAATTTCGTTCAACTTCTCGGATAAAAAACAAAATTAAACAGCTGGAGAAGGGGCTTGAACCCCGGGTGAGCAAACCCGAAGGCGGCAACCTAGCGACGTTGCCACCACCGCATGTACAGAAATACACTACATAGAGGACTTAGCAAGGACTCGCACCAATTTTCTATCATTTTTTACGGTTTACAGCAAGTTTCATAACAATAATAGGGCAATCTCACACAGTAAATTTAATTACTCATATATATTTAAATTATAATGCAAAAATCCATTCTCGACCATCAAATAATTAATTTAAATATGATACTTATTTATTTTTAATATATTTCATCACTTTTTATATAGAATACTAACCGTACATCCGTGAAAAATCACAGGAGAGGCGTAAATTAATGGTTCGTGTCATAGCTAAGCCCTACTTATACAATTCTAGTTGCCGCACTGCCGTCCACGTGTTCGAGGTTCGGTTCTCTCTCTAGCCGTGTGATGGAACATTGGTTAAGTCCTAGTATATATTTATAATATCTTTTTGGCGGTCCACGGAGAGACGGCCGACATACGTAGAGTGGCCGGTTCAGATTTTCTGGCCCGGGGTTCAAGCCCCAACTCCGGCCGTTTAATTTGTTTTTTAGCCGTGAATTGGAATGAAATTACAGACGTTACACGAAGTTGCGGACGGACAGACAGACAGACGGATGGACAGACAGACAGACTACGAAATTATTATGGTTGATACCTTATAGTCGATTTGAATAAAAATGAACGTCAAAACTACAACATTTAACCATAGGTAATCCCCACCCAAAGGATTGTAATAAATTATAGAAAGTAAAATAGAAAAGGTAATAAAACATTGATTTATGCAAATATGAAACTTTTCTGCCTGCTTACGCCAGAATGATCTACGTAGATTTCATTCAAAAGTTTTATTACAACTAGACCTTTATAAATCAGAATAATTTTGCATCAACTTTTTTGAAAATCGTAAGGAAGATCGAGGATATACCCATTGGGAAATAAAATTACAAAAGTTTTAATTTTATTTTCTATTTTCAATGTAGAACACTGCTGGGTGCACTTATAGTTTCGAGTTTCGTGTTTTTCTCTTGAAAGACGGTTTGGAGAACAAAATAAACTGAATAACATTTAAGTTTTAAATTAAAGTTTTGTTTTATCTTTAGTTAATTATTTGTATCCAGAATTCAACAACAATAGACTACAAAAGAATAGAATAGAATAACGATTTACAATACTAGCTTAAAGGCGTTTATTAGATAGATTTACAGAAATGTTTGAATAAACTTAAAATCATGCAAAATAAATATTTTTTATTTGATTTATTTTAAAAGGGGACTACAGGGCAATTAGTCTTTTGAGCTCGGTTGGCAAACTTTATGGAAGAACGTGCAAGGGGCTTTTGTGGGTGGAAGAGGATGCATGGATCAGATCTTCCCTCTATGACAGAAATTTTATTAGCGAAAAACCAAAAGCTTATTTCAGACTATTGACAGAAATTTTTTTAGCGAAAAACCAAAAACTTATTCTGTGCATTTGTAGATCTTCAAAAGGCGTATGATAGAGTTATAAGAGGAAGGTTATGGAAGGTACTCTCTGGTTACAAGTTGAACAGTAAAGTTATACACGCAATTGCATCCTTTTACGAAGGAAGTACTGCGTGTGTAAGAATCAATAGATCATTCACACCATAGTTTGATATTACAAAAGGTGACAAACAGGGTTGCGCAATGTCTTCATGGCTGTTCAACTTGTATATGGATAATTGTGTGAAAAAACTGGAAAGTATGAATGTAGGAGCGAAAATGGTGATATTGTATGCTATTTACTATACGCGGATGATACAGTATTAGCGAACAAGACTTACAGAGGGTAGTAAGCAGGATGTATGATGTATGCTAGGAATGTGATCTTATTGTGAACGTAAACAAGTCAAAAGTGATGGTATTCGAGAAAGAGGAAAGTAAGGCAGCGTGTGAAATACTAGTAGGCAATGAATGTTTGGAACAAGTAGACGAATTTGTGTACTTGGGAAGTATGTTCGATAGAAGAGGGAATGTTGAGAAAGATATCGAAAGGAGAGTGACTGCGGGGAATAGGGTGAACGGCGCTTTGAACGCAATAATTTCTAATAGAAATATTTGAATTAAATCTGTATGAATAAAACTATATTGGAGGGAATGAATGGTAGAGGGAAAGATTGCCAGAGGGCGCCCTCGCTGTGAATATCTTGAGCAAGTGTGCCAAGATATGAATTGTGCCTCCTACACAGAGCTGAAGAGGATCGCCGGAGACCGAGCCGAATGGAGAAGGAGATTTGCTTTGCTGCAAACCAATCCCACGGATTGAAACCCAAGAAGAAGAGAAATATGTCTACCGAGGCAAAACTAGCGGTACAAAATGGAATTCTGGTACCAACACTGATGTATGGAAGTGAAGCCTGGAATTGGCAGAAGAGGAACGAAAGTAGACTGAATGCAGTGGAGATGAGACCCCTTAGACGTATGTGTGATGGTAAGTAAGTAAGAATGTAAGCTTATATTATTGTCGTAATCTGGAATTATTCTACGTTATACAAGGTGATATCTGTTTTAATTGCATTTAAATGTTTGAAATAATAACTGTAAATCTATTTAATTCACCGCTTTCTATTATGTTGTTCTTTGTACATATATTTTTATATTTGTTAAATTTAAGCGCAATATAAATATCTGATATGCAAATAGAAAAAACAACTGGATTATTATAAATTTAAACATATTTTATACTCGGGTAAGCCGGGTATCACAATTTACTAATGAAATGGCGCTGGGCTATATGCATGGTATTTATTTTATGCGTAAATGTTCAACATTCTCACAATTTCAATTAATCGTTTAGTAGGCACAGTTTTTGGACAATTTATGTATTAGATTTATATTATTACCACACCGTCTAATATTTCCATACAAAGGTATATTGATGAGCCGAAAGTAAAAAGTTGTTGCAACAAGCAAAATGTCTCCATTTTTCCCAGTTTAGTGTGCACTTAACTCTTCAAATGTTTTTCATTTCACGAATAATAAAATATGAATATTAATAAAACATAAATATTGTGTGCTCTTTCTGTGAAGTAAGCAAAGATAAATTCGTATAAAAATAAAATTTATCACCTTTGACTTTTATTCACGCAAGCTTCAAATTATATTATATTGATTTAATTAAATAGATCGAACGAAGTGCTATAATATCAATATTTTTAATAAAATTCCATGTTTATTTGTGAAGTTTTTTTCGAAAAATAGATTTGTTTTTGTATATTTATTTTTCTGTTTATAGGTCATACATAATTATTTCATATTTAACATTCATATATGCCGCACTTGTTGTTATTGATAATAGTTGTTAAGAAAATCGCCTTTTAGTCCAGTGGTTTTGGGTTGATGCTTCAATCCAGGAAAACAGAAAGTTAATCCTATTTTAATAGGACAAGTATTTAGCTTAGTATGAAAATAATACCCTGAAAAATATATGATGAAAAAAGAATATTTATGTGAAACGTGTTCCGTGTAAGAAATTTTTTTCATAATACAAAAAAAGATTGATCATGTTTTTATATAAATGTGTAAGTCTCTACCTCCATAATTCAAAATCATTTTTATTTGGGGGTGTAAAATACTAATGCTGCCTAGCAAAAGCTGTTATAAAAATGTATTTTATATGTGGACCCATCTCATCATCATCATCATCTTCTTCCCCTTGTCCTAGTAGGGTCGGGGCCCCAAAGACTCGACTAGGTGCTTCCATGAGCCCCTGTCTTGCGCTGCTTCTGCTCAAACAGTCCAGATCCATTCTGTTTTCAAATACATTTTTTGTTGTTTCTCCCAGCTTAATTCTCCCACCGGCCGTCTTCCCCCCGGAGTTGCCAAGAGGATTCCTCTTGGTGTTCGTTCCTCTGGCATTCTGAGCACATTTCCAAGCCACCTCCGTTGTGATTTTTCTATGTGCAGGAGTAGGGGCTCCATGCCGAGTATGTGCCTTATGTCGACACTCCTCACTCTGTCCATCAGTGTGACTCCCGCTGCCCCCCTTAGAAAACTCATCTCGGCAGCCTGGACTCTTGATCTCACTCTCTCCGTCAGGATCCAAATTTGATGGCCACGTATTAGGGTGGGCCTGTACACATATTTGAAAACAGATAGTTTTGCCTTGACACTAAGCTCGGATTTTCTTATCACTTTACTATATAAAGAGCGTAGAACGCCGGCTGCAGCTCCGATTCTTCTATCTATTTCACTTTCCTGCCTACCGTGGAATTTTCTAGCGACGCGTAGCTAGTCCACCCCAAGTTATTTGAAATTTTTGACTTGCTTCAGCTGGGTCCCTTGTATGCTGATCGAGCACTGCTCTTGATCTCTTCCTACGATCATAACCTCTGTTTTGGCAGTACTAATCTTCATCCCTACTTGAGTGCACTCTTCATTGAAGGAAAGTATCCACTCTTGTAGGTCCTCCTTTGTGGGCGCCAGCCTCGCTATATCGTCCGCGAAGAGTAAAGAGTCTATTTCCACATCTCCAACTCTCACGGCCCTTGCTGTTTGGCTTTTCCGGCTTATACTGTCCATTTAAAGGGTGAATAGGATTGGCGAAAGTGGGCAACCTTGTCTTAAACCTACTCCAACATTGAACTCTTTCGAAATTGCGCCGTTTATTCGTACGCAGCTTTTGCAATCCTCATATAGCGATTGAATTGCCTTGAGAAGGTCTCTCTCTATTCAGTATACGTCCAGCACTGTCCACAAGATGTCGCGCGGCACCAAGTCATACGCTTTCTCCAAGTCTATGAATCCCATATAAATATTTTTTGCATACTCCCAGCTTTTCTGGATAAACAATTGGTCTGTTGTGCCTCTATATAAGATAATTAATTGTCTATACATTTATGTGGACCTATCTATATATGATAATTAATTGTCTATACATTTATCTTTCTAAGATAAATAACTAAATAAATTAAGTTATTACAATATCCATTACGTATAATACTCCAATTATTTTCATGAAATATTAAGTAGATAAATATTCGCGTAGAGCTGAAAAATAAAGTAAAACTAATCATAATGTAAATCGGGTTTCACAACTTTTTTCCGCTGGCTAAATCATTTTCTATCCCAACTTCATTTACAGTGAGATGGCTGAGGTCGAATAAATCGTTTTAAATTTCTTAAAGCCGTTACTCGTTAACGTCAATGTGGAATTTTCCTTCAGCTGACACATGCAAGTGATGTCAAGGCTTATTCTCTAAACATTAGCTTTATTTATATTATTTGATTGATTAGATGATTAAGTAGGAACGTACAGATTCAAAGGTCGCAGAATAGTAAGCCATATTGCCAGTCTCAACAAAGATTTAGCGAGACAGGCTCGCAGTAATAAATGATGCACGTGTTAGTGGTAAAAATATAAATAAATAAATAAGCAAATAAATGTGATTTGGGAAAGGTGCTGAAATGCGTGAAATGTTTTTTTAACAATTCTTTACTTAAGAATAGTAAGATTTCTGACAATTTGATCAATATTGACTTCTTCTGGCTAACATACCAAGAGTAATTTTCTCTTAAAAACTGTATTTCAAAGTAGTCAATTTTCCTGGTATTTTAGGAGATAGCAAGAAATAATTTAATGATTGTTGAAATATTTAACATTGAAATTTAACAAAACAACTGAAAAAACAACGACTGTTGATTTATTTATAAAAAAATGTTTGAGTTATATTATTTAACGTTGCCGTTTACTTTTTTCTTTTATCAATTTTCTTTATTAGGTACGATGTGCTTGTAAAATTTCACACCATGAATCAAAAATAAAGAAAAAATATGTTATAAACAGGCCCGGAGATGAAACAGCAATGGAACGTTTATATATTTTTATTCATTCAAAAAATGTGTTTATGTGGTGTACTGCCACACCGGCATTAAAATATTTTTCAACCAAAAGTTAGTAACGTAAATGGTCGGGCTTTGAAAGCTAGAAATTGCTTCCTCGTCTCAAGTTGGAGGACTGATATATTTGTCTGTAGACGGGCGCCGTACCGTGAGACAAAACAAACTATTCCAACATATAATTTAAAACCGTGTTTATCTCAATCAAACTAAAGACGGAGCTAACTTTAAACCATGTTTATCTCAGTCAAACCAATGTATTTGAACACGGATGAAACGTGTTTGCTCGAAAATACTCGCGTTAAGATAGTAGGTAAATTGCACGTAAAAATCCGTCATTGTGTTATTTTGTACTTCTTTTTTATTTAGAATGACGAACTATGTGTACCAGTTTTCAACATCAACCACATATTTTTTGTAATATTTCAAATTATCTAAAAATATACTAAATTAAAATAAAAACCTTTACTTTAAATATTTAACAAGATATAATATCATTTTTTTTTAAATATCAAAGTGAAATTAGTAATATGTAAAATAAACCACAATATGACAGGGTTAGGCTTAGTTGTGTAGTAAAATTAATCACTGTAAAAATTTCTAAATTATATACTGTAAAATGCAATTTATGTAATGCTCTCTAAAAAAGTAATATTTATTTTTTATAATATCTAAATGTATACTTGGTTTTCCATATTCCTTTAGTTAAGTTTTGTATCGTATTTTTAACACTTTTTACTTTTTAATAATTTGCTATTTTTTGAATCTGTATTTATTTATTGTATTGCTTTATAACAGAAAATTTGTAGAGACTCCAGGAGAAGTTTAGTTTTTTTTCATTTAAATATTACATACACTATTTTTTTTTTACTTTGTACCTACATATAAGTTTTTCACTTTATTTCATTTAACTGTTGCGTTATCTTTAATTTTAAATAAATTTGTAATAACGCACCTGCATACCAATAAAACATCCAGCCATTTTGTGGGTCTACATTTTTTTTTAAGATTTTGTGAAATGTGAATAAATTGCGAAAAAAACTTCTGTATCTGATCTTTAATAAATCCAATACGGTGCAGATTTTATTTCAACTTATCTATTGTAATAATTTATTATAAGCATATTACATTCCTCAATAAATAAATTAGCTGGCGTGTATAAACATCTTGTTTAAATAAAATAAAATCAAACTGCAGAATAGACCCGAACATGGGAAACCTCCTCAATATCTTAAAAAATTTCATCGTAGTCAGCTATCATTAAACTCAATATTTCACCGTTATTTACTAACGGGCGCGGTTATCCCCATAACAAATTTAGAAAATTTTCTTTATTACTTGTTCGTCGGATTCAGAATAACGAAAATTACTTTTGGATAGTGGAGGCGAATTGGAACACGTAAATCATTTTTTCTAACGAAACATAGCCGGGCTAGGTTGTATCCACGACAAACCTTTTAAGCGGGTGTGAGGGGAAGCAAATAAAGATTATTTATTAACTAAAACGTTAAACTAATTCGATATTAAAAATTTATAATAAAAACCTGACAAAATAACTTACTTCATAAAATAATACTGATCTCGTATTTTTCCCTTTACGGGGTATTTCATGCAAGTAAGGGTAATGTAGTTTGATTTCCAGCTTCAAAGATTTTGAAGCTGGAAATTCATGCTTTTTTAAATTGACTCGTTAACGTTAAACTAAATATAATAAAAAAAAATGTATGTCATTTCAGCAAGTTACGGATGTTGCGGACAGACAGACACAACGAAATTATTATATTTAGATGTCTCGTGGAGACGAATCTATTTATCTGGAAAAGTTGGCATGGGTGTAGATGTCTATTGGGTGTAGAAGTCTTTGGGTATTGGAAATCTATCACAGTTGAAATTAGTGAATGTTACGTCATTTGTGGGATATAAAAGCAAAGGCAGTAATATCAAAAAACTTTAAAAAATATTTTGATTACTAATTCAGGATGTACTGAATATAAACTATAAATTTATAAGCTATGTTTTCTATAAACTCTCGAATTCAGTACACTAAAAATTAGTAATCCTCAATGACTGTATTACATTTTTTTTGGATATTGCTGCCTTTGCTTTTATACCCCACATTTAAGGTGAAGATCCAAGCCAGCCATTCGATTGGCCGTAAGCCATAAAAACACCCAGTAGACTTCTATACATACAAATACGTATAAATAGTTTCGTCTCTATGAGACTATGTATAATATTGTCACGGGTCGTGGGTGCGGGAGGAATGAATGAAAATGCTGGAAATTAATTAGCAATTTATTAATTACTGATAAATTAACTACTCAATGTACAATCTCACTTAATACTACTAAACTTAACGCTATTCTTTCAAAAACCTTTTTCGCAATATATCACTCGTAAATAAACACTATATAATCGCTGGAAGACTCTATTTAACATTCTATCCGATTGTCACTCGCAGTATTTACCGCTTATTTTCTCTCGCCACTTAGGTGAGTCTAGGTTTATTTCACTTCGATCCCCTTACGATTGGCCACATTGGGCGTCGTCCTGCGAACCTGATTTCAACAGATAATGATCCGCGGCCGGCTATATTTATATTTGAAAATGCTGATACTTCCGTAATTTCTCCACCCACCTCGACCCTAGCGATGCATACTATGACCAAAGGACATCACATAGACTTCGAAAGTGCACGGACAATTGCAAAACTTTCAGATAATAGACACCGAATACTCAGAGAGACCCAAAAAATTCACAAAAACGAATTCTCTATGAATATAAGATGCATATCGTACAGTGTTTGATAATAGAAAATAGAAAATAATTAGTCCGCCCCCGCGCTCGTCGCCATTATGACGAAGTGTAAGAAACCGATTAGTTAAGTGACAAACTGATAAACTGTAAATTATTTTGCTTTAAGGTCAACCTAAAAATTATTGCAGTTTCTACAACATTTACTATTGTTAGCTATATTTTATATAGTAGTTTACAACCTTCAAAATAGCAATCGCAATCATTGATACAATTGAAATACCCTTTCGGATAGGGCTTCATCCCATGTTCTCGAACGTAGGGATAATTATTAATAAACAATCTGCTAACGCCGACTGCTTGTTGCTATAGCAAGCGGGTAGATGTAAAGAATGGCCAGTATTTCCTGAATCGATAAAACAGAAATAACAGCAGCTTATTTATATAAACTAA
The DNA here is from genome assembly GCA_016648135.1 of Agrypnia vestita. Classification (NCBI taxonomy): domain Eukaryota; kingdom Metazoa; phylum Arthropoda; class Insecta; order Trichoptera; family Phryganeidae; genus Agrypnia; species Agrypnia vestita. The sequence goes on from JADDOH010001551.1 coordinate 19,497, forward strand.
AATAAGCTTCAAATTATGCAATTATAAGATATCCTGTAGCCAAGCAATCAAGCCGAGGCTGCAGTTAATGAATTTAATAATCCATCAATTTCTTAGTGTTGAAATTGTTTTTTATTTATTAGTTAAAATCATAGGACAAAAGATCTTTTCATGTATGTTTTAACGCCTCAACAGGCCATAAGGTCCATTATTACCTCACCGGGAATCGAACCTTGAATCTGGAGCCCTCGGTATGACAAGCCACGCCCACTAGATTACAGACTTCGGACGACTGCCCAGTAAACTATAGATGTTCAGACAATTACAGATTTTTATGAATAAATATCATTGCAACCTGACCGCGGATGAGAGCGATTTTTATATACATTCTGATACATTGATTTTTTTGCTAAACTGTACCTAAATTGGAAACTTGGAATCCGATTTCTTTCACCTCACTGCACGTTGGACTTCTTCTTCCTTGCCATCACCATCAACTGACTTTACCAAACTTTTTTACTGATAAAAGATAAATATTGATTTTCTTAACATGGTTACTTCTGGGGACGATAGGTGATGATTGACTATGTAGATACTGAAGTGATTTTCAGTAAAGCAAAATTATATATTGTCAATATACATCTCTTGAAGAAAAATTGAAGGTATATACGTAATACGTTCCCTCGAGATAATATTTCGCCGAAAAAAGTTGATGTAGAGGGGAATATTTTTCTATTCCTTTTTATGTACCACGTAACTTATGTACTAATGCTTCTCGCAGCTACCGTCGTATCTCTCTAAATAAATATTCGTAAGATTTATATCGCTTTTATGTTACCATTATTTGATCGGTTATTTAAAAACAACAAAAGTCGCCAAGAAAAAGTTGAAATAGACACAAAAGAAGAAAATAGAAGACATGTATGTATTTATCTACATATATTCATGTTTTCGCAATATAAAAAAAAATCGGATGTCATATCTGAAACAAAATAAAAATAAAAAATTTCTCGTCTAAAACCTTACCAAAATTGGAAGAATTGAAAGACTAATTAGAATTGAAAATTATCAAGACTAATTAGAATTGAAAATTACCAAGATAACAAAATTACCAAAATTATCCTCTCCCTGATCCTTGAAGGATCCGGCGTCATTCAAGGTTCAGGGAGACGGTTTAAAGTACAAAGATGTAAGCAAAATTTGTGTAAGGTTAAGGGAGGATGAGATTTCAGGGGTGGTGGATGGAGTGACTAGTGTTTTAGAGATTCTGAAGGGCAACTACGAATGCTTTCGAATGGATGACATGACGAATGCATACGGACAATTTCGAATGGATGACATTCAATGCATATATATATATATCAATGGATGAGTAAGGGGAGATAGGACGGTACTATGCATTGCGCAGGATTCTAAAATTAGTTTATACCGCTTACATGTGTAGATAGATACCAGCTATCATTGTAGTAACTTATATCGATTACGAAAAATTCATTCGCTTTAATACAAGTCGAATAAAATTATAAAAATCTTGAAAAAATTTAAAATAATTTTTTTTATAAGATTTTTATCATTTTATTTGAGTTGTATTGAAGCGAATGAATTTTACGTAATCGATATGTTACTCTAATGATTCTTCAACTTCTTGCGAAAAATGTGTCAGAGATATTGAAATAAAAATGAAAACTTTGATATTTCATATCTCCATAACTACTGATATTAGGTCATGGTTGCTTGAACATTTTTAACTCTTTATTAAGGCAAAAATCTACTTGTAAAGTTTTTGCCACTACCAATGAGACACCCTGTATACATATAGATACCTACATATATTTATAAGAAACAAATATATTTTAGTAAATGAAAAAAAAAAGTTTCTTTTAGTGTTACTTTGTAAACAGCGAAAACATTTCCCTAGGATTATACCTCAATGTTGCAATTCTTCGACGATAACTCATTTTTCTAATTAATGTGCACCGCTGTTTGCGAAGCTCATAATAATTCCTGCCAAACGAGCTACAAGATATCATTTAAAAGAACTTTGAATTTTCGGGTATCTACGCAATGAGTTAATTCTCTAAGGCGTCTCGTAATTTAGTGCCAACACTGGCCTAAACTTGATAAGATGGCGGTTACTTAGTGAAAATATTATTTATCTTTTTCTATGCACAAAATGGAAAAAATATTATATAATTCAATATGAAATATAACTGAGTTAGAAATAACGCAATGGATATTATCATAATACTATTATACTCTCACATTTACCTTGTGTTTTGTTTTTATCTTTAATCGTACCAGGCGCCTCCAAACCATTTTTTAAATCAAACAGTTTTGGAAGCGCTGAGTACAGATGATCTGAGTATATCTCACACGTTAAGCGAGCGTTCTACCATCTTAATATTGCCCCATTAGTCTGTTATCAAATACTGGAAATTAATTTAGTTTCTTTGTAATATTACAGTGTTAAATGTCTTTCGAATATTTCACATACTTATTATTGATCTGTTCCTTAATTCGCACTAATTAACGCTGTCTCTTAGTTTGCTTAGATCTTTGCTTTTGTTGCTTTGCTTAGATCACTTCTGGTTAATTCTGTTCAATGTTCCCACGTACAAACTACTCGCCCCGGTTTATTCTTTATTCGCTTGCGCTGGTCACTTACTGATATAGCGTGTTGTAATATCACGAATCAATGATCACACTCTTTTACACTACGGATGTCGCACTGTTGTCGTCACAAACTGAATAGCCTGAGCCCGCGTCGCGTCACTTCTTTTATAGCAAAATTCCTTCGAAAGGTAATCTGTTATATATCCCTCGAAGTAACGAGAAGCCTGTAAAAAGGATGATTCTAAGTAATATTCTACTATGAGATGGAACGTCGTAGAATTCTTTAGAGAGTATAGGCGGTCATGAATGAATTACCCTGGATTGCGTGCGTAACAGTCTAGGGTCACGGTTGACTGACCGCCGTTGCGTGATATCTTTATTATCAGAACTTAGTAGATACACAGTCTCGCTACAACATATTAAAATAAATTATGCTGCCTTTTAGATAGAATTTAATACTATAATCTATATTTTGATATATTTCAGTATTACAATTTTTAAACCTAAAATTTAATATTGACTTTTACTGTAGGTATTTGAAGTCTTCGAGTACTTGTAAGAGTCTATTTTAATATCTTATTCCTATCTGCCAGTAATGAAGTGGACAGTATCTGTCATGCGTATCGTCTGTATCAGAATTTTCTTCTCTCCTTTCAATATTTCCGTTACAACCACCTTTGCGCCGTAACTCCAGTTCATTACACTAATCAAATAAATATTTATGTTTCCCCCTAATTCGTAATAAAAAAATCTATATTTTCACGTATTTAATACTTCATCTGTCGATGGATGATTATGATACTCTCGAAACTTTAGTAAAATATAAAGTTATAATTAAAGTCACGTAGAGATAACATAGTTTATAATTTTTACCCAATTTTTGATACTCATGAATAATATTTACAAATCCATTAATAATATAATAGCTGTAACCCGTCTAAAATGACGGTACTTTTATATTTATTTAACTTAAAAGAAGCCGAAAAAAAATTTGTTCGAAAAAAAATTTTCGAAAAAAATCCTTCGAAAAAACTAATTTAGAAAAAAAATTGCTCGAGTAACAAATTTTTCGAAAAAAAAATTGTTCGCAAAAAAAGATTTTTGGAAAAAAATACTATAAAAAAGGTACGGACGTTACACGAAGTTACGCGGACGGCCGGATGGACGGACGGACGGAGCGACAGACAGACAAAGAAATTGTTCTAATTCGGATTGTATTTTCATAGGTCGACAAAAACTATATTAATTATTAAATATGGTTTTAACGACTCGTGATTCGTGTCAAACAACTCTTCCCGTTACGACTGTATTAACTATTTTCGTTACTGTTGCGCGCGGTCGCAGTAGCCTATAACATATTTCATGCAGCTCAACTCCCAACATTTATGACGGTTTCATTTATACCATTATTGTTGTTTAACACAGCAGGACTTTTCCGAACTTTATTTCCAGGAAAATCGTTAAATAGTTGATAAAGAATTCACGAATGGGTTGGGAAATAAATGCGCGCACGATCTACGAGGAAACACGTAAAGTTTATTAGTCGGCGTCGTAAATTTCTCGTGTGTATTCTCGGTAGGTGGATTAATCAGCACACGCAGATTTGTTTCGATCATTAATTTATGTACACCATAGATTTTGATATACTTCACATTATTCATTTCTTACGACACACGCAACAGACAAACAGACAGAGATTTGTCTTGGAGATTTGTCAGAAAATACGAAAGTGCCAACATGTTCAGATATAAATACAGCCCGCCGCGGCGCGGTTGCTGCTGTAGTTGCGTTCGTCGCAGGTGCGCAGGACGACGCCCAATGTGGCCAGTCGTGAGGGAATCGAAGCGGAATAAACCGGAGCGAATAAAATCGAAGCACTCACCTGTGCTTGTGAAAAGTGGCGAAAGAAAATGAGCGGTAAATACTGCGAGTGAGAATCAGATGGAATGTTCGAGTGAATGTTAATAAAATGAACCAGTGAAAATAAAGTGTTTGTTTACATTTAAAATATTTCGAATAAGTAATTAATAAATCGCTAATTAATTTTCAGTGTTTTCATTCATTCCTCCCTAGCCAATATGATTTTTACTGTCACACGAGTTCAAATAGTCGTTTGGTATTTAAAATATTATCTTGACAACAAAAAGAAACGTGCTGAATCTCTGAAACGAGAAACCAATGTCTCATCCTAGGACATTTATATTCAAGGTACACGTAGAATTTGGCTCGATAGTAGCTCCCAGCTTCAGCATTCAGTAACATCGTAGTCATTCGTTGTTTGTTACCTTGCTTGTTAGATTTAACATCAAGAAAAAAATTAACCAACCAATACTTTTTAATTTTACTTTTATAATGTCCTTAAATTTATTGCCCTCTTTATCAATTTCGAATTTGATACAAATATTTTTCACTACTACGATAGACCACCAAAATATTAGGTCCTTACATATGAAATTGGTGTTTTGCCGTACTGGCAAATTTGATCTCAAATATCTTCTCTTTGGTTAGGAATTCCAAATAAAAATTTATACAGCTATTTACTCATGTATTTGTGTTTTGAAAATTATAATTCATTTGTTTTTTCCTCAATTGTTTTTTTCTTTGCGTCACTCAGTTTACAAAATGAAAAACTTGAAATATCGCGTTATTTACGAGTACGAGTTCCACCGTGGCACCAGTGCTGCAGAAACGGCTCGAAGGATTAATGATGTGTATGGCGACGGTGCCGCAAAAGAAAACACAGTGCGTTTTTGGTTCCAACGTTTTCGTTCTGGAAATTTCGACCTGCAGAACAAGCCCCGTGGACGGCCGGAGACCAAAGTTGATAATGAAGAATTGAAGGCTATTGTGGAAGCGGATCCATCGCAAACCACATCCGAGTTAGCTGCAGGCTGCGGTGTTAGTGATAAAACTGTTTTAATCCACTTGAAGCAAATTGGTAAGGTGAAAAAGCTTGAAAGGTGGGTACCTCACGAATTGAGTGAAGCAAATCAACAAACGCGCGTTGACTGCTGCGTTGCATTACTCAACCGGCACAATAATGAAGGGATTTTAAATCTTAAATCTGGCCAGACGATTACGGCAGATGTCTATTGTCAGCAACTGCAAACCATGATGGAAAAGCTAGCTGCTAAACAACCGAGGCTGGTTAATCGCTCTAGGCCACTGCTGCTTCATGATAACGCTAGACCACACACTGCACAACAGACGGCTACCAAATTAGAGGAGCTTCAATTGGAATGTCTAAGACATCCACCGTACTCTCCGGACCTTGCCCCAACAGATTACCATTTTTTTCGAAATTTGGATAACTTCTTGTAAAGGAAAAAATTCAACTCCGATGGGGCAGTCCAAACCGCCTTCAAAGATTTTATTGATTCCCGTCCGAATGGTTTTTTTAGTAAAGGGATCGATGAACTACCTATGAGATGGCAAAAGTGCATAGATAGCAATGGTACATACTTTGATTAAATAAAAATATTATAATAAAAAAAAATCGGCTTTATGTTCCTCCCATACTAAACGCCAATTTCATATGTAAGGACCTAATATATATAGACATGTTCTACGGGTTCATGTTATTGTCAAAAACGTGAGTGTTATGTAGGAGTGACTTTTTGAATGATGATAGGATATCTGCAAGAATATCATGATCATTGTTAGGTTCAGCATATATTGTATGTAAGACACATTCTTGTGATGGGAGAAAAATAAGCAACATTATTAGATTATATTTTAGATTATTCACTTATTCTAATGAAATCCGGATTTCTTATACGGGGTTCAACATGCAAAATGTATGTCAGATAAAAAAGAGAATCAATAGCTCCACTGAGAATCTTGTGTAGCACAACAAGATCGGATACTTTCCACCGGGATTTAAGTTTGTGTATTTTGAAAAAGTCAAAACGATCCTCATTGACGAGCTTTGTAGGACAAAATACGTTGTTTAGTTCATTTCTGTAATTATTTATAAGTTCTTATAATCTGTTCTTTCTACACATTCTTAAAATTTGCCTATACTCCTTAATCAAAAATTTAATATCGTTAAAAAGTAATAATGATACAAAAATAATGATTATTATTTAATTCTAGCTGTATATTAATTGTAGTAATGCGTAATTCTTATGGTTATGTAACACGCGAAATCTGTCAGATGTCTGCATATATAATACTAGCTGTTCGTACCCGGTGTTGTACGGGTTAAGGATTAAGTTGAAAATAAATTTGTGGGGGGAAACAAAGGTTTGATTCGAACGGTATAGATTGGCATCGAAAATATATCAGGGGAAGAGAAGGGGTAAAGGAGGAGAGATTCCAAATTTTGAGTCCGATCGGACAAACGGTACAGATTTGTAGCAAAAATATATCAGCGGAGGGAAAGGGTTAAAATAATAGGGGGGAAATGTATATGTTACCCGCTGAGTCCTAAAGAATAAGTTTCCAAATTTTGAGTCCGATCGGTCAAACGGTACAGATATTCATCGAAAATATGTCAGGGAGAGGGGAAGGGCCAAACGGTACAGATTTTCATCGAAAATATGTCAGGGGGAGGGGAAGAGGTATGAGAATAGAGGGGAAATACCGCCTATGTTACTCGTCGAGTCCTAAAGAATAAGTTTCCAAATTTTGTCCGATCGGTCAAACGGTACAGATTTGCATCGAAAAAATATCAGGGAGAGGGGAAGGAGTATGAGAATAGGGGGGAAATGTTGCCTATGTTACCCGCCGGGTCCCAAAGCATAAGTATGCAAATTTTGAATCGAATCGGACAAACGGTGTGGATTTGGATAGAGAACAGACAGACAGACATTGAGTTTTATAGGTATAGATCATCTATCGTAATTATTTATAATTTAAATCATTTCATTTATAGCTAATATTAAAATTTGTTTGATTATAAAAATATTAAAGATAGTATATTTCGTGTATATATATAATATACGTGCGACTCGCAATTTTATAAAAATAAAAAAAAAACACGAAAATATGATTAGATGCCAACTCTGATTTATTTCCCGATATTGCCATAAGATGAATTCTCGAAAATAGGGTACTTAAATGAAATTATGTCGTGTCGGGTGCTGAAACATAGGTCGTACGGGACTAATAAATAATGTAAAGAAAACTGATTGCGTTAGAATGGCTCTTCTGCCCTCCGGTAACGCTTCACCCATTCCTCGCCCATTTTGGAATATGTAACCTAAAATATACGAATGTGAGACATTTTTATTAGTTATTTCATCATTCGGATCGAAGACTTCTGCACCCTAACTCAAATATTCCCGAAGAAACGATGAAGAGGATTTTGGATAACCATAAAACCTTATGAACTGCGTTATTACATTTCTAGAAAACGGTGTTTAAATTTGTCCAATAACTTCTGAATATAATATTAATGTCTGTCCGTATTTCTATTACTATAGAACTCTATACCGGATTCACTGGTTTATGTACTTTTTTCAGCGAATTGAGTATTTATCTAGGAAAGTTAGAAACTACGTAGCATCATTGTGCAACGTTAGATTAAGAACAGTATTGCGAAGTACCTTAGAGTTTCATAGTTTTATAAATAAGTCTATAGTGGTATTTTCCATTATTATTTTACGCATTTATGCAAGAAGATTTATAAATTTGATATTTAACAACAATGTTTCACTTGATTAATGGATATAAATAACATTTCACATGAATATATAACTTACAACTAATTATATATTTTATTATGCTACAAATGCGAGTAATAGCGTCACAGCATCGTAAGTTGCGTAATATGATGACGTTCGTATATTATCAGTTATAATAATAATTGAGCGATTCTAGGAGGCAGGATTAAAAAATGATAATTAGTCTGTAGAGCGCGGTTTCAAATCCCTATCCGGCGAGGATTTTTTTAAAATGTCGGACCCCATTCACGGGCACTCCATTTGGCAGCACTCCACATGACATGAGACAATCAATATCTATCTCCCCATGAGAGAATAACAGCGACACTCCATTATTTAGCATCTGGCGTCTTAGCGCATTGAAGTTTTTACCAATTAATATTTAATATATTTTTAGAAAATTTTAAACTCGGATAGACACATAGAAAGTCACTTCAATGTTATTTATATGAATAGGCCTTGTATAGTGATAATCTGCTAGTCAAACATGGGTATTAAGATTATTATTTTAGTGACATAAATTTAAAAAAGGTATCAAAGCGTTTACATTAACATTCAATAATGTATTAATTATTAGGTTCAAATTAGGTGATTTTATTTGATCAACTTCAATTATTCATATTAATTCTATCAAATTAATATACAAAATATTTTATTAAATTCTTTTTTAAATGTCCCTCTCAATTTTTTTTTAACTGTATTTTTATTCACGCGTGGATCGACCTTCTGGAATAATAACAATAGTTCTTGCATAGCGGCATTTCGCTTATTTCGATCATGATAATTATGATGACAGGTCATCCAGAGATATGGCGATTCCCTGTACATCTCAATCACCTCCAAAACAAACTCTATTCCCGATCAGTCCGTCCTTCTCCAGAGCGCGCGGTCGACTGAACCTCAAAATGGATTTCGGTTTTGACACTCACGAGCAGCGCGGCGTGGAGTGGCGCGCAGGTTCCGCATTCACGATGAGTTGGACGGCGGCCATTGGAGCCGCGCCGCAATGGTTTTTGGAATGTTCGGAAATCCAACGTTCGGAGTGATGCCATAAAATCCACGCGGTATTTCACATTCACGACGAGTTTACGCATTGATTTGGAGTGATGGAGTGGAGTGCTATCAAATGGAGTGCCCGTGAATGGGGGTCCTTTGAGACGTAAACCACTCCATTCAAAGTAATTTGGGATCTCCCGCCTGGCGAAGGCAAACAGGATTTTGTCGTGGACCACGGATACATTACTTATTTCAATTGGATATTAAAATTAAATCGTTTTTAATTATTTTCAACCACAATGCCACGATGTGACCACTATTGACAGCGAAACAGCCGTATATTTAAATATAATAAATACATATTATTTTCGTTCGTAGCACGTTCATATTGTAAAAAAATATATCAATGATACCTCAACATATATCGCAATCCTGCTAATAATATGTTATAATTTTTATATATACTTTCTTTATATGTGCTACTGTAAATGTATTAATTCAATAATGGTATATACGTTTACTAATAATTAACGTTAATACGTACTAATTTGAAAAGCAAATGTATTCAAATGCAATTATATTTACCAGCAGCAGTATACATTTTCATACCTGAAGTGTTTAAGAACAGGTAAAAAAATTATTGGCCATTCACGCGTTTTATGAATGTTCAATTACGGTCTGTTTTGAAACGAAGATATTTATTAGAAATAGGAGATAATTCTATTTATACTTTAATAAAAATCTTTTAACAAAATCTTACGTCAATGCGTACTTTGAGTAGTGAGTGTATGCAATTACTAATCAAACTAAGTTATGGATGTTTGTTATGAAGATGGGAGTTACTTTGTGTCTCTGGGACGAGGCTCGAACCCCCGATAACCTGAACACCAGACACATGATTTTGCGCTAGAACAAAGATGCACGTGGCTGCGGTATTGTATTGTCAAGTAATGATAAATATGGGTTATCCAGAAAGTGAAGTCCGTAAAATATTCTTCAATAAATGCAAATTCACTTTGTGGTGACATTTTAAAATTATTAAAATTAAAAACAAGTAACTTTGTTTTAACCACTGATATTATTATTATTTATTTTTTATTTTAAATAAAATCAGTGGTTAAAACAAAGTTACTTGTTTTTAATTTTAATAATCCGTAAAATATTTATAATTTTAAAAAATAAATAAAATAAATTAATTAATATTTTTTTGCAGGCTTAATATTTAACTTAAATTTTATTTATTTATATTTATAGAATTAACACACACATATAATAATAATTGTAAACATCTTTCCATTTAAGAAAGACAATCCAATTAGTATGTGTAAGCCGTGCGTACGACACACGTTGTTCCGTTGTTTTGGTGTTTACCTCCTAAATACCGACACAACGAGACAATGTGCATCATACGCACGGCTTACACATACTAATTCGATTATTTTTCTTAAATGGAAAGACTTATATTATGCCTGTTTCGCTAGAAAAATCTGCGAAGGTAAGCAAGTGGTATTCAAATATTTTTTGGTAGACCCATATTTTCTATATATATTTTATGTGTTCATCTCATTTTATTATATTTTATTCATCTTATTTGCTTAAAAAATATTTTGTTACTAATTTTTATACTTATTATATTTCTTTATATTCTACTTGCTCTTTTATTGTCTCTATTATTCCAATTCGCCATTACCTCATAAACTTGTTCCGCCCGGGAACTCTATAAGCTTAAGAAAAAGATAATCAATATCTCCCGCCCAAAAACGCTCAACTAAGCCTTTTGGTTAGATGGACTAGCAGTGGACTATAGCAGGATATTTAAACACTCGTGAAAAAATATAATGTCACGGGTCGTAGTTTTGGGAGATGAAATGAGAACACTGAAGAAACTTAAGACAATTAAATTAATAAACTATTATTTAAATCACACTATTTCGCAATTTATCACTCGTCTATAAACTCTTTATAATCGCTGGGTGACACTGTATTTAACCCTCATTAGAACATTCAATTCTCGCACATAGAAGTCGCACTTATTTATTTCACCACTATCGGTTAGAACTCGCTCGAATTATTTCTCTCAGATATGGTCCCGAAATTCCACGAATGACCACACTTGTCGTTGTCCACGGCTTACTTCGCACCGATCGAAATGTCAAAACAAAACTCCATTGCGCGGCGCGGAGCCACCTTTTATACGCTGTTCTGTAGAACCTCCTAGATAATTTTATTCCTTTCTAATATTTATGAAAAGTTTTTCGTCGCTTCTAGATTGTTTCAGGCATCTCCAGAAGGTTGTAGATATTTGTAGACTGTTCTAGAGCCTTGCATAGTGTTCTTCCAAAGTTACATACCACAAGGGATTTGGATTATGGTTAAATTTTTCCGAATTCTATCATTACGTACAATAATAATACTTAAATATGGGATGTGATTATGCAGAGAAAACATGTAGGAAATGTGTGTTAAAAAAATAAGATGACTTATAAAATACTATTGTAATTTTTTAGTCATTACTTTTGGATTACTCTCCTATATTATATTAAGGCTAACTTATGTAATGGAAGAAACCAATGAGCTGGCTGTTTTCAGTTGCATAAACGAGTGGAAAATTTGAGCCGTGCAGTAATAATATAAGATTAATAATTTATTATCACGTGACAACACAGCAAAATAATGATGTAAATATTTCAAAAAACAAAAAACAAAAAATTTCACGCGACGTTAAATATGAAATAATTGGTTGTCTTTATATAATTTGTAGCACTGGACAAAGTGCCACTTATTCTTTAACGCAGCGTATAAAGTTCAAATATATCAAAGAGATATGTTGTTAGTAGCTTCAATGACGGTACAAATAAAATACAAGTTTACTAAATATATTTCTGAACCAATAACAAAGGTTTATAATACATATATTATTCAGGATCGAATCATAAATTCTCGATTATGATCCTATCGAATGTGCCAAAAAAGTTGCCGATTCTGAATTTAATGCCCAATTTATCATTTATCATTTATCTTTTATATTTGAATATAAGTTACTCAGTATTTCTAGAATCGATAATTCTATTGGTATCGAAGATAAGAAAAACGTTTTGTTTGAATGGATAGCGCAGCTATTACATAAATAACTTATACATTTCGTTCAAATTTAAAAAATCCCTTTTGTCTAAAAAATCCACACTCTACAGTGTGTTTTATATATTCTTCCATATATTTTTGTATGTTTTAGTTCTCATTTAGTAAGAAAATACATATATGGCCCATACATCTATGGATGAGAATTTCTAGTCAAGAAAATATGTGAGCTCCCAAGAGATTCTTTGAAAAGAACTCTCACTTTTCACTTCACTTCACCTTATACACACCGTGTCTCAGAGATTAATCTCGCACGTCCCATCACAATTGTTCGTAAAACTTATAATATCAGTCAACCGATGTTATTTTGTGAATTTGTATCAGCCCTGCAGCATTTTAAAAAGAACAAATCTTTGTATTATACGTCTTTTCTTTGGGTTAGGTTTTCTGGAATATTCTGCCACGTTAATACATTTTGGGCCGACATTCATCAGCCCTGATGATGAACATTGGTCTGTCTATAGAATTTTCCAGAAAACTTAACAAACAGATTATGAGCTGCCGTGAAAATCTGAGAAAAATTTTAATGCCTCCTGTTTGTTTCATTTTTCTAATTTTATGATTCTAGGTGACGTTTGTGCGCACGTGCCCAGTCTCGCAATCAAATCAGACGCCGTGGAAATGAGTTAGTCCTACAATGGGCAATACCAATTTGTTGAATTTAATGTAAGCCATCAATGTAAATTTCCACTACGAATTTTTAAAAAAATGGTTAAATATTTTTGTTATAAAATCTAGTTATATATCGGCCAATGAATAATACCGATTTGTTGAAATTAATGTAAGCGATCATTATAAATTTCACTCCGTTAACACCACCTTCGTTATTATTTTGGAATTTGGAATGAGTAGCTTGTTGGTCTTGTGGTTAGGACACTCGCCTCGTGATCCAATGGTCGCGGGTTCGAATCTTAGCCCAGACTAGGAAGTTAGTCCTATTTTCATAGCACAAGCGTTTAGCTTAGTTTGAAAATAGTAAGAATATTGATGTGACACGTATTCCGTGTTCGCATCTCTATTTATTTCAAAAAAAAAAAAAAAAAAAAAAAAAAAAAAAAAAAAAAAAAAATTAAAATGCCTTTAAAAATATAAAATGGGATAGAATTTTATTCAGGAATTAGTGGTCTAATGGGGAAAGATTTCAGTTAGGGCAGCCCAGAACAACAATTTTCAATATTATTCGACAATTATTTTACTTCTGATGTACGCTTTGATTACAGGTGAATAAATAAGCATTAACATGACACAACACTATGCAAACGTTGTGGACTTTGCATCGCTAACGACTTGGAGTGGAAATGTTTAATGTATATTAATGCTTTTTACTTAAACCTGTTAATAATCATTCGTCACTTTCCTGCGCCTGTCTTTTGTTCGACCAAAATATATTATTCTAATGTGAAAGCCCGATCCACCTAATTTTTTATTTACAAAATGCTGTTGAGAGAGTAAAGGAGACATACGTGAGTAGAAATATAAGATAAATAAGGAAAATGATGTACGTCACGGCAAAAATATACAATACCTACCTACTGAACATTTCTGTAAGAATGAAGATGACTCATGACAACCAAACCCTTTTGAAATAACAGCCGTAATGGTGCTGAAAATTCAAAGGCATAATTAAATTGCGATAAGTTTTCTCAATCTACTTTTATGACACAGTTGAAATAGTTTTTTTTCCTTCATAATGTTATTGGCAGAGCAGTCGTGATAACTGATACCACAACCACAATGATCGGACGCCGTTTGAAGTTGATCTCTTCATCTATCGCCGAAGATATATAGATGGCGATAATCGGCGAGGATGGGTTCCCTCAACTCTGACTCAGGTACCACGTTTGAAGTATTTTAGAATGCGCATTTGTATTCCGGAACACGGACCTTGCTCAATATTTATTTATTATAAATCTAATCTATTTGTTATGCGTTAATATGCATAGCAACCAATTGGATTCGATCTTGGGGCCTTTCCAGCAATTCAAATATTAAGCCGATACAAAATCTACAAAATGCTATCGTAGCTTGTTGGTCTTGTGGTTAGGACTCTCGCCTCGTGATCCAAACGTCACTGGTTCGAACCTCACTCCAGATCAGCAAGTTAGTCCTATTTTCATAGCACAAGCGTTTAGCTTAGTTTGAAAATAGTAAGAATATTGATGTGACACGTATTCCGTGTTCACATCTCTATTTAAAAAAAAAAAAAAAGAATAAAAAATTCACAGGTTTTTGAACAAAGACAAAATACTAAAAAATCAAAAAAATGAAATTTACAAAAAGTAGTTGATCATGGCAGAAACACAAGATGCGCTTCAAATCAAATATTAACAATACCAAGAATAACAAACAAATATGGTCTGAGAACGCTTGAAAATTGAGTTCCAATGTTCTTGAACAAAATACAAAGTACCTTTCCCTCAGTGCTAAAAACACCAAAATCAGTGTCAGAACTTAAAAAGTGGTTAATAGAAAACCACATAAGTTATTTATGAACTATATTAATATTGAAATGATGTGAAGTGTTTTATTATGATAATGACAATGAATAATTAGTGATGCTTATATTTATATATATTTCTCTTTCTCATTCCTTAATTTTTGCTATATATATTTTTAATTTGCTATTTTCTTTATTTATTGCTCTTTTCTTAATTTGCTTAAAATTTTTAACTTTGTACTGAAAATTTCTTTTATGTTGTTTTTTGTACTTAATTGTTTTCGTTTTTTATCTCTTATGTTTATAAAGTGAATAATATTTTGTAATAGTGTAACTTTAGTAGTGTACAGACAAACGTCTTTATAGACGTTTTGTGGGATTTGATATTATAAAATAAAAAGAAAATAAATAGAAAAAAAAATCAAATGCCGTCAGAACATCTCAGTGCTCAAGTCTCTGACCTATACACATATATTAGGAGGTTTAGAGTTCTGACAATATTCACCTTCCTGTACCTGGTAACGTTTCCTCCTTTTTCATTCATCCCAAATTTTCTTCAGTTTACAGTGTTTTTGATCACTTTTGTGAGCACGGACCATAACGGCGCTATAAGTAATATCGACCCGCCAGATAAAAGAGTAAATGTGATCATCTCTGGAGTACGATAGACTACTAATCAGCAATATCCAAATATCATTTCCAAATATCTTTTACCAAATCCTAAAGCTTTTTCATGATCATCCTCATAGTGGATTTCGACAAACGCTTCATAGTCCATTCCACAGATTATTTTGTGAAGATACATTCCATTCTTAGTCTTCTTTCTATCATACTCTAAACCTAAACCTACCTAACGTAACAGAAAAGAATTTAAAATTTCATATATAAGGGATCTACGACTATCAAAATTCTGGCAGCAATTGGGGCTACACTAACAAGTAAATATATATGTATTTTGCAAACTTTCCTTGCCAAGGCAATACACTCCTTGAGTATTAATATGTTCTGAGGCAATTAATCTTTGGAATGGCGATAACAGTGAATTCTTTGGAATAACTTTAATATTTTTCAACTTATGAATGATGATTTCATGTAATAAATTAAAGTGTTTTGTTTTGTATATTTTTCGTTTAATATATACTAAGTTGTTCTTTTATTTTAAAGTGAAGTGCCATTGATTATTGGTGAAAAGAATAACGTACTAATTTATAATTCCACTTTTAATTTATGAAACGACATTTTATTTAATTAAATTAAACGTATTTAACGATGACAAAACATAAAAATTCGTAATGCGTGTTATTATGTAAATTTAATAAATTTGCGGTATATTATGTACAAGCAATGTACCTACTTGATTATAACTAATACAACAATGGCCTTCCACCGCGTATTTTTATTTGTGATTTACTATTTAATTTGAAACCATACGATGAGACCAAACTTTAGAATGTTTCCAAATGAATAAAATATGGTTTTGTATCTTTTTCGGGAAAACCAGTACACGGGATCTTCAAATATCCATAATACATTTTCAAAATTAATTACGATATACATCAGAAGCTTCTGATGTATATCGACATTAATTATTTATGGAGTCTCCCCGCAAAGTGAAATAAACAACGTTTAAATAGACGACCCAGGTTTCCAGGAAAATAATCATCCATGGATATTTACCAAGATTCGCCTAGTGTGCCAGTAAAGGTCAACATATACATTAATGATGTTGCGTCCTAACCGTAGAGACCATTTGATGACAAAAAATATTATCAGCACTATATAGTAATATGTTTTACGGATTAATTTCACAGTTATATTAAGAGGAGAGGTGGGCATAGTAGGGTAGCGGGATAGCACCAGTTTTCTAAAAAATAATGGTGACAAAGCAACCGTGCCGAGCAGTTGCGATCCGGTTTTAGCCAGTGTCTTAGGTCCACGTGCAGTTTATGCCTGCAGATTGTTTAATTTTTCGCTACGGCTCGTGGCATCAAAACCGTCGTTGTCTTACATACTTTAGAATAATTAATGTTGAGTCTATCAACTAGTGCCATCTATCAAGATCTGTATATTAAAAATGGGCTATATCACATCCAGCAACATTTATTTTTCGTCGTATTAATCAGAATATTAATATTTATTACGCCAAATGATGCATAACTTATTAAGTGACAAACACAAACCATAAAGAAAGTTGTAGAATAATATTTTGTCAAATTAAGCGCTGGCAATGTTTATATATCTCACTACGCCCCCCTCTCCCCTTTATGTGTAGCAAAAAATTTTAAATATCTACTGTTTTATTTTATAATAATGACGTCTGTGATCTACGATTGACTATCTCTATTAAATATTTTTTTAAAGGTATGTCAAAGAGAAATGTAATAAAATAGAGTAAGGGGTAAATGTAGCAACAAATTACCCACGTGGTAATCTTCCAGCCTGTTACGTGTTACGGAAATTTATCACATAAATACTTTCAAATTGGGAGTATTAGCGTCTTATGGTCATAAATCCGTAACCCGCCTTACACGACATGGACAGTGGAGTTAATCAAAAAGAAAAGATTCAAAACCCAACTTATTTAGAACCCATAGATAAATTGTCATGTTTAACATGAGCTATGAGAAGACGTTTGTTTTTTTTTACAAATTCTTTTCGAAAACATTTTCACGGTCCATCAACAATATTAAAACAAAGTTTGCATGAAATCACATATCTACTGTCCAAAAAATTTGCACGAAAAATTTGATTTTGGACATGTCATTTTTGCCAAAAAAGAATATAAAAAAACTTTCCCTTTCATTTTCACTATTAATTAAACTAAACTAAACAATATTTAACTTGTTAATAGTCTCTTGACATCAAAAAACACATCATGTATTAGATTTTATTGTTTTTTTTACTTACCTAACTTTTCAGAATATTTTTTCTCGAGATGCAATATATTCAATGTTATGTTGTGGTTGGTTTTATCTTTCAAAACCATTAAATAAAATGGGTATTTTTATGTTTTTTAGGGGTTAAAATATTTCCCGCTCTAGAATATTAATAACTGCGAGCGTAATTAAATATTGCCAAGAACTAGATCAAAGCGAGTGTCAGCTCCAGTCATAGATGTATTAATATTTTTTGAAAAAGATAACTTATAAATGTATTCTAATCTGATGAAGAAATGTTCAATCAGTTAAAGGCCATACTTAAATCGTTTTGTAAGTATGTTCTATGAACACAATTACTGAATTCTGTCCATAGAGAAATAATCATTAATTATCTCAATTATCTTAATTAATGAATATGCCTCTGTAGGCAAAATCCACTGGGAGTGTTCTTAGAGCATATTAATAAAAATATTGTGAATATAAACTGTCTGCAAAAAAACGAGTAAAAAAATTAAATAACTTCCAGGCGTATTCAAGTGTCTATGTTTAAAAAATCTGAGGAATATCATATATATGTTACAGTGAATTTGTATTTCTAGTGAGTCTATATTTTCACTAGTAGAAATATATTTACTTTTTCAGGCAATAACTTAAATCTAAAATTGTTATTCTAAGAGGTCAATCTCAATCCGGAAATAGACATCTTTCATGATCTGTCAAATTTAATTTTAATGACAGTTCGGATACCAATGTAATTTTACTGGTGAGATATCAGTTTAAATATTTTTCAATAGTTTGTATTAATTTCTATTGGTGAAAGTCTGCTTGGATATGATAAGATTGGCCTTGAATATAATTGCACTATAATTCCAGTAAAAGTATAGACTCACTAGAAAAACAGATTCACTGTAACATATACATTAAAAAGAATATTGCTTCATTCTCTAGTCTAAAAATAAAGAATACTCATTTACCGGGGATGACATCTATATACACAACTTCATGGAAAAATTAACAAATGTTCAACTATAGATGACGATAGCCTAGTTAAATTAAATATATAAAATAAATAACATATATACAGGATTCAAAAATTTTATAGATGTGTGGTTGTTCTTGGGTGGAATCGTGATCGTTACATTTTGTAAAATCATCACTTAAGCCGGCCGTAGGCAGATTGTAAACCCTATGGATGCCCAGTAAAGACTTCCCATACATTCTTTCTCATATAAATAGATTCGCCTCTGTGTGTCAACAACGGTAATCGAATTCAGATAACTATTGAAATTAATTTTGTGTTAAAACTATACGTATCCTAAAATCTGTAAGAGCATTACACAAAAGTCTTTGGGCGCTTGTACACTCAAAGACTTAGGCAGTTAGTAAATTTGCTCTACGTACAAAATACGATAAATACCACGAACCAAAACTCTCGCGATACAATATCAATAAACACCTAATCTGTGCTAAACTTTAGGCGAGTTTCGAAACAAAACATTTCATCCATGTACAGTATCTACTCATGAGGTAAACACGTAATTCTGAAAGTAAATAAAATGAAATGCCTTCAATGACAAACCGTGATTACTACCATTGTGATAATTTCAATTATTACAGAAAGCATTCAGTCAATGTCATACATTTCAATTACATGAAATCTTACGTCATTCGAGAAATTTTGCTTCAAAAGGAATTCAAGCTTGTGATAAAATATAAGTTCTCAAATATCGATTTCAACTACAACTGAACACAACCACAAAAACATCAAGTAACATACTAATAATTATTATCTATATGAGTAGAATAAATATTAATAAGTTTTCTTTTTAAAACCGTCCTTAGGGGGTTACACCACTCTACTATTCGAGTTTTTTTCATTTTTTTTCTTAAATTGTTTGAATTATAGCAATTTGAAACAAGCGTATTTCTTTTTTCTCGAAACTCCTTTCTTCAGTCAGGCGGACAAAATATCTCGAAAACTATTGGGCCGATTTTACAAATATCTTACTAATAGCATTATCTACGATGTAACATACGATTTTTTGACCGGTTGGACACATGGTAGTGTTATTTGAGATTTGTATTTAAGTGTATCGATGATTGGTAACTGAGATATAACTGTTATCCAGTCCGATGTTTGGCGAATTGCGAAAAATCAGTAAAATGAAAATTAGATTCAATCTGCACCCATTTGAACAAAATTTTTATTTTTTTATTATGTTAGGTACATCATAGACATTACATCCGTTCATAAGAAAATAATTAACTTTATCACTTCAGTTAAGCCTTGGCAACACGATTGTATCGACCAGCTGCGCACTTGACGGAGAAGAACCTCTGCGGTATGGTACATAGGTACTAACTCCGCCATTTTAATTTTTTTTAAATATTTTTTTATTAAAAATTCTAGCCAACGTTCGTCGTCAATAATGATAATAAAACCTTTTTTTATTTGCAATACTCACGCCAAAAAAATAATTGTTTTTTCTATATTTTACAAAAAATTAAAAAGTAAAAAATGTTTTAAAAGTTTTAAAATTTATAAGCGTTTGTAAAAATAAATATTAAAAATCAAATTTAGAGGTATCATTCATATACCTGTTGCGAAATATATGTATACTAACTTGTAAATGAGAAAAAATAATAACGGATGTCTCTAGCAGAGGCCATTGCAATATATGAAATGTTCTTGATTTGAACTATATATAGAACTTTAAAAAATTTGACAATGTGTGGATGTTCGTACGATGGAATTGGTGAACGTTGCATTGTGTAGAGTGATCAGTTAAGCCAGCTCCGTACAGGTTGTAAGCTTTTCTCATATGTAAATAGCTTCGTCTCTGTGAGACTTCTATAATTTATCATTCATATATTAATTATCCCTCTGGGGACCAAATCCAGTAACTATGTTCTAAAAACATACTTTCATTTTAAAATATTATTAAATTATTTTTTTTCATTTTAAACGATAAATAAAAATGATTTACACTTGATATAATATTAATTTTTTAGAATATAAATTCTTTATAAACTGCTTGATGGTACAAGAACATTGACAAAATGTTTTAATGGAAGTTGAAATAAATTTATTTCATATATCTGTATCCCTCATTTTATATTTTATTCGATTTGGTCCACAAGAATTCCTGTTTTTTTATCAGTGGTCGGCTGCCGTAAGATGGGAAATATATCTGCCCTGTGGGAAATAACCCTCGGTAATTTTCCAATAAACAATTCTGAATAATACTGGTGTATGGAGGACTACTCCATTGAGATTCCTTTGTTATCAATTAGGAGGTGAGACGCCTGCCATCTATGAAACAATTTGCGAATTAAATGCTAATGCGATTACATATCAACAGGTGCGCTGTATACAATTTCTAACAATATTCTTGCGTGTATTATCATGTTAATTTTAAGATGATTTTTTAAGCACATAGTGAAAGAGTGAAAGGTGTAAAACACATTGTAGGACAGTAATTACAATCTACGTAGGTAAATAAAATATAAAGGTACGTAGTCGTGAATATAACTATCATTAGACTAGTGATGGTATTTTAACCGGCAACACACTATCTGTTCTTTTGCGTGTAGTTTTCTGAGATATTCTGCCATGTATAATCGATCTCTGTGGCCAACGTTTTGGACCCCATTCCAGGGTCCATCATCGGGGCTGACGATGGACTCTGCAATGGAATCCGAAACGCCGGTAAGAGAGGTCGGATATACAGTGCAGAATATCCCAGAAAACTACTCGTAGAAGATTCTAAACGGCCATGAAAACCTGAGAACATTTTTACACTTATCGTTATTGGAGATTTGTATCTGATTAAATCGATGATTGGTTACTGATTTTTTACAATATTGGTACTGGATAACAGTTATATCTCAGTTACCAATCATCGATACAATTAGATACAAATCTCAAATAATACTACCATGTGTAACCGGTTAAAATAACGGTTTGACCATCATTAGCTTGGATATTTTTGTTGATTAGAGCACCATCTTTGGGCAGCAATTAATTTTTCGTTTCTAAAACACATCAAGATAACGCCTTTTAATTCAGACGAACTTTTAAAATATTCAAAATTAGTTAGATGTTTTATCTTTGAAAAACAAAAATAAATTAACATTTCTAAAAATATGCCTAATATGAGTATCTAATAATTTAATAATAAAATTATCTATCTACATAAAATTCGTTTCAGAAACATTACTGTTTTTAAATTTTAATTTTCAAATTAGTTAGGATACATCTTCAGAGCAAAAAGATCACAAATCTAGATTTCAAAAAAAATTGAAATTGAAAGAATGTGCATCCAATATAATTTACCAACTTGAGATATACAGAAAGATATTATAGTTTTATAATTTATATTATATTTACGAATATATTGCACTTCAAAATTGGCGACCACCATAACCAAGAGAAAAAAAATCATTCATCATCATTTATAAAAGTGATTGGCTTTCGCTATGAAACAAAAGGTTTTTTTGAAAATCGGCTTCCATCAAACTTGAGGTAATCCAACCATTGATCCCTATCTTCACAAAGGCTTTAGGCTAGAGAGCTTAAAATCACCCAGTAGAAGATATCCCACAAATACATATGGCACGTTCTAAAACTTTCTTCTCTAATTTAATTAAATAACACTTACAGAAGGATACAAAATGATACAACAATATTAAACAAATTATGTCACGGTTTATTATATCAGTTACAACTAACTGGTATAAGATAATACAATATAATATAACAAGTTATAATCAAAATAGGCATTAGTGAATCTACATATATCAAGGTGGCTCATATTATAATTAGTATTACAAAAAGTATTTGTCACTTAGTGATGAGTAATGAAATGTAAAGATTTCCGTACACGTTTCCCATATAAATAGCTTCCAGTAATTGCGTTCTCAGATCATTTTATACATTTAAATTATTGTTAAAAATACATCGCTTAAATAATATTGATAAGATTTGTAATAAAGAATAATATTTTAATCAATATATAGATCTCAATTAAGGTGGCTTAGACGCGTCTTGCAAATAACAGACGAACGACTTTCAATATGTAGCTTCGCGCCAACTCCCGAGGGAAAATGGTGGGTGGGTCTCCCCAGACTAAGCTGGGATATAGCTACAAATACTATATTGTTGGGATGGTGTCTTCATTAGTCAAAAAGTACCGAAGTGAAGAATGGAAAGGTGTAAGCGCCATGTCGAGACTAGCCCCCGACCCTACTAGGATAAAGGATGAAATTGATGTTAATTAATTAAAATAAAAGTAAATATCGTGTAGCATGATCATGAACCTAATTGTCAATATTTATATCGGTTTTATACTTTACAGTGAAAATATATTCCTAATTAAAGTATATTTCCAATGAAAGCATACATAGTTAGGTTGGTCATGTCAGGTTAGGTTACTGGTAACTAACTTACTAACCTAACATCCAATTTAATTAAACTCGTAGTTAGGTTAAGTCTGAAAATATACTTTCACTAGAAATATAATTTCTCTGTAGCATATAAAAAACGTGGATTTTCACATGGAACGTTGTTACTGCGTAACTGCTGTCATCTGAGGTATATATAAATGATGTACGATAACCTCCAAAATGGCATTTCACATTTGAGGGTCTCGCGTTTAAGGGTCTCCCTAGAAGCGCTCTTTTTTATACGACTACATAACTGTCAAACGTACGGCATTCTTTCATTATTTATCTACTCCAATAATATGAGACCTGAAGGCGTACAGGAAAAGTATATTTAGTCCTAATAAAATAATTTTTACGCGAAACAACCCTGATGTTTCAATGGAAGTAAAACAAATAAAAGTATTTTCACCGAACACTGCCAGCTAAATCACCCTCGCTATTCGCTAATTGTTTCTTTTCTCCGCGAAACAAATGCCAAGGTTTGTTCGTTTTAGCCATTTCCCGCGCGATTTTTCCCGCCACATCAAGTTCGTTAATAAAGTTTTATGGCGGCCACTTCCAGCGACCAATTGGCGTCCGAGTCCAGCGTGCCTAACAAGCGTGCCCAACCCGAATCACCGAACTAACAACGCCGCGAGCGCCGTGACAGCGACGTCACAAAAGTGACCGTAAACATGTAGTACCTAAAAAGCAAGCTCAGGACTATTCTTAAAATCTTTTATAAAAATAATATATTCAGTCAATTTATGACACGAGACAACAGAAATCGGAAACATTTCAATTGACAAATGTGTTACCTCCGAGAAGTAGATATGATAGGAAAAAATCATTTTGTATTTGTACCTACTGTAAAATCGGGTTACTAAAGACCACAGGCTAATAGGAGCCACAGGTGATTATTTTAGTTTTTTGGCTATGACAATAGAATAACGATAGCACCACTGATTATTTTGATGCTATATGATGTACATACGTATACTGCGTGATATATTTAGAATTGTAATATATTACAGGAACGCTTAAAAAACATCATTGTATCAGTAATCAGTAGTTTCAGATCTATATAATTATTTAATTTATTAGATGAACAACCAAATATTGTTCACAAATATTTAAAAATATAATGGAAATATTTTCACTTTCATAGTAAAACTACACAAAAGTTAAGATAACTTGATACAGTTTTCAAACATAATATTGTACCTATATTTTAGAAAATATTTTTTAATTTTTTAATTTTAGTTGGTAAAAACATGAATCATAAAATAGCACATATATAATTGTAATATTAAAAATTTATTGATTAAATCAGTATTTAAACACAAAAAAGCTATAAATACAGATATCTCACAATTGTCTCAATTGAGACGATTTTACCGGTATATTTATGTGAACAAGAACCTTTTCTTTTCCCTAATGCAAAATAGATCTCTGGTGTTGAAGTGAATACTTTCCAGACTACGAATAGACTTTCGCATCCTCAAGGGCATTGTATATTCTATCTTCAAATAAACGTTACGTGGGTGTTATACAGATGCCACTATACGTTGCATGTCGATCTCTCGTTGCTGACAGAAAAAAATGTTATTAACTAATGATTTATATTCAAAACCTTGGAAAATCGAATTCTGTACATTTTATGATTTCATAATTGTTATGCTTAAAAGGCTTCGAGGCCTCGAGATGCCTTTTTCTTCTTGCAGTGCCATCTCCTATCGGAAGTCGGCCGTCATATATTAGCGATCATAACTATTCACTGCCGCATGGCGCACTCAACAACTCAGTCGAGTTACGTTGATACCAGCCTCTACGCAGCCATGGGATGTGGCGTCTTGCTATGCTTCTTTTTCCACTTTTTTTTACCTGGATGATGATAAAGGTCGAACTTCCGCAGAACTATTCGGCCTTTTTCTCTACGCTTCTCCCTTTAAACATTCGTAACCCTATCCACCCAAGAAATTCGGTATACGCGTATAGAGCCACGTATCAAAAGCCTCGATTACAAACTATCTCTCGGTTTAGAGTCTGTGTCTTCACTTTATATAAGAGAATGGCGAAAATATAACTTCGAACCATGCGAATTTTTAATTGCGGGCTTAGGTCACGGTTAGAGAATAAATGTCTCATTTTTAGAAACTCACTTCTTGCCACTCATTCGATCTCTTATTTCTTGAAATTGGTCCTGTTTCTCATGCACCCGTGCACCTAAGTACTTATAGACTCCGATGCCTTAAGTCGTATTTTATATGCAAAACTGTACAATAAAGGAGCAATGAATATTAAAAACAAGAACAAATGAGAGACTGCAGGGATCATGGAATGACATTGTGCCGACTTTGTACATAATAATTGAGCTCATTCTTGCACAAAAATTACGACCACCATAATTTAATAATATTTCTTATATTATTGATGGATTTGGCGTTAACATTGTAGAGATTATTCATAAGGGTCATTAAATTAGGATAAACATTAATTAACCTTGTTACCTGCGAGTTTCATAATATTTTTCACTACTTAAGTTTTGAGAGAAACTGAATCTCTCATCGACAGCTCAAGTATAAAACTCGTTTTAAATATAGAATTTCTACATTGATTCGTTTCAAATAAAAATAATTAATTGGTTTTAGGCACTGAAAAAATGAGCCGAAGTTAATGGTGTTAAGGGCGGTTGTACCGGAAAATTGAGAGAAGAGGAGAAGATTTAATAAAGTTAATATTGTTAAGTAAATTAATAACTCGAGATCATATTCCTTTTAATTTCCAATCTTTCAAAATTATTCATTTTATTACCCTTACGCGTGAAGGGATGGAGAAGTTTAATAGTACATACATATTTAAATGTTAAACTAATTAATTCATTATTAAACTCAGTTAATGCTTATCCTTATTTAATGATAATAATATTTCTTATTTGTTTATTATTCTTTGGATATTTGATATATTATTTTATACGTATTTTATTCATACTATCAAAATTTTACTGGCGGATTCTATACTATATAATGCTCAAGAGGAAGACTGAATTTGGTAAGAAAATTTCAGAGCTACAAAACCTATAACCGTATTCATAATATTTTATTTGTAACTTAGAATAAACTTAATATTATTCTGGTATATAAAATATTCGCTTGTTTATCTATTCCAAAACTTTTAATTATTCACAGCTAGAAACATACCCACTACTCGTAGTACCTTTTCTCAAATGGACAGAATGATAAATGTTCAAATTAAGAAATAGACGAGTTAACAAAGTCAGAATGAATAGTCGCGGAAATTACACAATTAACTTAGATAGAGATCACGAAACTAACTGGTATTTAAATTTTATGTAATTTACTTGTTAGTTGCTGACTGTATTATAAGGAAAATTGTCATTTCCCTAATTGAATATCCGGTAGATCATCCGTTCAGAAAAATGTTTTTTCCGGATACAAAGAACAGTTAAGAAAAAAAACTTTTTAATTTTTATACGTATGTTCAGAGAACATAATTACTGGATTTATTCACTGTCACACAAGTTTATTTAATGCGAAACGTGTAAGGAAGTCTTGTATACGACATAAAAATATTTTGAAATATATAGGTACTGGTTTATAAAAGGAGTTAAAAAATATTTATTGAAAGTATTAAGTATAAACATTGATTGAATAATTGAAAATATTGATTTTCAGGCATATCCTAGTGAACATGTTAAATAATTCGAAAGAATATCATATACAGGGTTATTTTCAAAAACATTAATAACCTCGCAGGACTATATTCCTACCTTGATTATGAATCGAAAATGTTCTATCAGCCATGATATCAATAGTAATGGAGTAATGTAATATCAAGTTTGCATTTTTTCAATATTTCTGACTTATTTTTTACAAAACGTTGAACTATCGTTACAGTGACTTGCATTGATTACGAAAAATTAATTCGTTTCAATACAAGCTATATAAAATTTTAAAAACCCTGAAGAAATTCGAATTGGAATTCATGGTTGTTTAAACATTTTCAACTCATAATTAATGCAGGAATACAGTCCTGCGAAGTTATTAATGTTTTCCAAATAATCATGTATACATTAAAAAGAATATTGCTTAAATGCTTAAAAATATAGAGATATCATTACCAGCTGCGAAGCATTACGCATACTGTTTCATGAGAAGGACCACAGATGTCTCTAGAATTATCCCTTCAAATATATGGGAGGTTTCAATTTGGAACATATATAAAACTTTAAAAAAATTGATGATGTGTGGATGTTCTTGCGATGGAGTTGGGGAACGTTGTGTTGTGTAGAGTGATCACTTAAGCCAACTAATACATTTTGTAAGCCCTGCGTCCTCGTATAACCTTTTTTTGGTTTTGTTTGTTGTATGGACTGGAAGGCTGGACTACTATTTATTAGATGGCCCAGAGCTTACGTCCTGTATGATCTGGCTTAAGTTATCACACAATATAACGTTCACCAATTCCACCGTAAGAACATTATCAAAATTTTGAAAGATGTATAATATATATTATATGATCCAAATCTGAAAACCTTTCATATATTTGAAAGGACTATGCTAGAGAAATCTATACTGGGCTATCTTATAAAAAGATTTCCATAGACGTTTCTCATATAAATAGCTTCGTCTCCGTGAAACTAATGAAAGTAATCCCTCTGTGGACAAATCCACCGACTGTCTTTTAATGGACTATTTAGTAGACTAATGGAATATTTAATGGACTATTATACCGGAGTTATTAACGACCTTTTCGACGAAAGAAAAATATAAAATCACTATTATAAAAAATTTAAGTAAAATGTACCTAAATTTCTATTTAAGTTTCGAAGGGGAGAACTTCATGATGAGAACTTTATGATCTACAATTTCTCACGCGCGTTAACTGGTTAGCATATGTACGATATTAGACACAGTGTAAACTAACTTTGTTTACGAGAAAACATAGGACAAGTTAAGTGTTAGATTTACAGAAAAATTAATTGCTTTTCCTATCCCTTCCGTTATTAATTTGCCCCCGAATAAATCCAATCCCGCTAGCCGTTAAATCGCTCCTAAAACAGTTCTATCTAGAAGCCTTCACTGGAATTCGAATATCAGAGAACGTTAATTGTGATAAGAGGAGGAGTGGAATCAAATTCCTACGGCACGTTTGAATGATTACGTAAAACGTTAAAACCTCATTCCACCCTAATCGTCGCGCGTCAGAATTCGTAAAGAGTTTGAAATTCCACGGAATACGTGGCTATATTTATTTTTACACCGACGTAAATTCGATTTTTATGAAGAATTATTCCGGCTCGCACCGCGAATATTCGGGTGAAATTAAGGTGTGCCGCAAATCGCATTTTTTCTCATTTACGGAAACTTATGGACCTAACCTAAGTATTAAAGAACTAGCATTTGAACATTTAGATTATTATCATCCAGGCCATCAAATAATGTTTCTACTAATAAATTCGACATTTATACAATAGCTTTTTGATTTGCGTACATCGTTGGAAATGTTCAACCTTTCCAACGATGTACGCAAAGTTGTGAATAAATTTCATTTTCTATAACAAAAAAAATTACCTAAGAGACCTTACTTTTCAATACGCTCTACGCAATACGTATAAGCGTGTTTTTTTTTTAAATATATTATCTTTTTTAAATAAATAGTTAGGACCTATGGTTGTAGGTGACATTACACGCACGTGTTGATTCTCGCTGCCATATCGAACGTTATTTACAATGCGAGGCTTTATTTTCTGATTAAAATCTTAATACGTGCACATGTTACTGAAATCTAACTCAACTAAATCTCTGAGATTTAACCCAAAGTCGTTGTTTGTTTTTAGGTATTGCGCGTATATTGGTATAAGCGCGTGTCGCCCTTAACGGTTGCTTACCGTAAGGTTGTATTATGTTGTATTAAGATAACAAAATAACATGAAAACTAACATAAGTTTTAAAACACAATTATTAACTAAAGAAAATGTGATATTAATTGATAGCTCAACTCTCAAAGTATCTTCTCGTATAATTATAAAAGATATGATTTAATCTATAAGTATAAATTGGCGAAAATCGAATTATTAGAAGAAGCTATCCTTGGTTTCGTCATGATTAAAATTATTTACATATTTATTACATTTCTTTACGTAGAAACTATCGGGAGTGCATTAAACAAACGTAGTTTAAAATTTCAAAGGATTTTCAAGATTGGATGTAGAAAGACATTGTGGCTCCACAGTTGGAGATTATTGGATTCGTGTTGAAAAAATTTCTGCGGCACAACCTTTGTTCGCTTTTAGGGGAAGATTTAATTGGAATTAATTGAAAATAAATCAAATATAATTAATAAAATTACAGACGATGGCAAGTTACACCGAATATCTTGATTTTATATTGTAAAATATTAACAATTTCATTACAGAACATCGGTAGAGAAAACAATAGAACATCAAATCCCAATTATAATAATTTCGTTGTTTGTCTGTCCGTAGTAACTTCGTGTAACGTCCGTAACTTCTTTATAGTAATTTTTTTCTTACTTTTTTTTTTCTTCTTGTTTTGTTTTTTACCGTCATTTTTGACGGGATACAGCTAGTTTTTTATAAATGCTTATCATAATTTTTTAACGAAATTTGACTAAATAACGTAGCATACAAATACTCAACATACTGTAGTGGGTACTACTATGTAGCAACATAAATAATATACGCATAAAATGAAATATCACCATATATGCCTGAACATATAGCAATGAAAAATAAAACACAAATAAAACATAATGCATACAAATTTTAACAAAAAATATATCGTTTATTTTAAAACTAAGCACAAAACTCGTACATTGGTAGGTATCCGCATACTTCATAAGCCAGATTTTTTCGTGGAGCAATATATAAAAAAATAATTTCCTAAATTATTATACTTTTGACACGATCGGTTCACTCAAATAAAACATAATTAAATACATGTTAATACGTGTATCCTTCATGAATAAAAGTTAATCCTTGAGTATAATACATGAAACTTGTAGGTACCTTATGTTTAATGCATAAAACTTGACGTTACCATGACAATCATTATTGGAGTTAGGGAAGTTTGCTGTGTCCTGGGGGTGCGATGTACTTCCTTACAAAGACCCCCATCTGTGTGCTTTTAATAAAGGCTTGCTGGGTTTATAAAGCTAACGGCATTCTTTTAGGGATAACATATAAACAATGAGGTTTATCTTGCATACGATACAATAGGCGTTTCAATACCATATTTAAGGTTTCTTTCTGCTCAACAGCAATTTTTTAACAGTTTATACTCACATCATTGAGTATTTTTGTAGTGCTCTTAAAGCTTTACAAGATTATTCACATTTTGAATTATTCTTCATGTAAGTTGCATTTTAACGAGTTAATCAATAAAATATAACGCAAATACAATAAACAAATTATGACTGAATATTATGATAAAGTATAAACCATATTATATTGAAGAATTTAATTAACGTAACAATATTTAACATAAAAAACTCCAATCAAAAATATAGATGTCTCATTGTCAACAGTGACATCTATGTTAGTTTATGGGAATGCCACAATTTTCAGTCACAGATAGCGGTGGTAAAGATACAACACACATATGGAACGAGGTGTGCATCTTAAACATACTATACAGGGTTATAAGGAAAATATTAATAACCTCGCAGCACTATGTTCCTGCCTTGTTTATGAGCCGAAAATGTACAAACAGCCATGCCATATTATCAATAGTTATGGTGTTAAGTAATATGAAAGTTTGCATTTTTTTCAATATTTCTGGTTTATTTTTTACAAAACGTTGAACTATCATTACAGTGACTTATATTGATTACAAAAAAATCATTCGTTTCAATACAAGTTAAATAAAATGATAAAAACCCTGCAAAAGTTCCAATTGGAATGTTTTCCAATACGAATTCGAAGGTTTTTATTATTTTATTTGACTTGTATTAAAGGGAATGAATTTTTCATATTCGATTTAAGTTACTGTAATGATATTACAACATTTTACAAAAAAAATAAGTCATAAATATTAAAAAAAAAAATGCAATCTTTAATGTCCCATATCTCTAAGACTATTGGTCATGGTTGCTTGAACGTTTTCGACTCAAAGTCATGGCAGGAATATAGTCCTGCGAGGTTATTGACGTTTTCCAAATAACCCTGTGTATACATTGTATACAACATCCAAAAAATTTATAAATGTGGTAGTCTATCATGGGTGGAATTGGTGATCGTTACCTTGTGTAAAGTGATTACTTAAGTGAACACTTAAGCAAGCTATACGACAGGTTGTATATATACATTTAAAAAAATCATGAGACGAACTCTTCAGGATGAGCATGTACATGTACATATAAAAAATGAGACACGATGAGATAAGTTTCAAATATTTAGTTGAGACAAATTTGAGTACGAGTTACCCGTGTTGAGAATTTATTCTGAAGATAAACCACCGAGATGGATAGAGACGAAATCACCGAGATGGATAGAGACAAAACTCAAAGAGTCTCGAGAGAACTCGATACGTGCGTACAAACATCATCAACCCGCGCCTACGAATGTTTATTCTGATAATTTGACAAACAGAAGGCATTAATTTATGAAAATTAATTCCGTTTCACCTGCTACTTTTAATTCACGAACGGAATATCAATGATCTACCGACTGACGTTTGACATGCGTCAAGCGTGAAGCGAGGCGCGATACAAAATAAATATCAAATCCTATTTTTAATGAAATTAAAAAATAAGTTAAATTTTAAAAAATATAACGAGTTCTGCAAGATTTCGTAAAGCGTTAAGTTCTTAGGTTTCCACGGCCACTCAGAATCTTTTGGTGTGTCTTCTGGGGTATTATGCCGTGTTATTACGACCTTTCTGGCCGACGTCGGATCCCATTGCAGGGTCCACCATCAGGGCTGATGTGTTATTGTGAGTGTTGGTGTTGTGGTTAAGTATTGGTTTGCATATTTTCTTTCGTTTTGCTTTCGACACGGTATTGCAAACGTTGGCCAGAAAGGTAGTAATAACACGGCATAATACCCCAGAAGACACAGACCAGAAGATTGCGTAAAGAGTAATATGATAACTTTTTCAACTTGTTAGGTCATTATCAAACAGTGGGTATAACACGAACAACCGACTTATTTATATGATTTTAGTAACACCTTCCCCTATGGACAATTGTATACTTTTGGTGAAGCCCATGTATATTAACATTATTTTTTTCCTAGATACTTCACATTAAAAATTCACTGGTTTATGTTGTAAAATTCTGTTACGCTTAGTTATCGAAATTCTCCGTTTTCTGTAAGTTATTAACTGAACTACTTTGAAAGTGTCCTTATTTAGTTATTATTTGATTTAAACTCATGAGATTTATTACATTAAATTAATATATTACAAAGAAAATATATTATTTCAATTTATGGCCCTGATAATTTTTGTTGACTACTTATTCTTTTGTTTGTTTAGTTAAAGTAACACGCATGTGAAGAGTATGTATTTTGTGGTATGTAAATAATACTATGATTGTGGTGTGTCGTGATATTTACATGCTAGTGTAGTGGTTGTCTTGACGAAGAGACGGTTTACATCTCGAAACCGGTAGACAAAAAAGTAATTCTTTGTTATATACTAACATAAATAATATTTTGTTATTATTTTGTTGACTCTTTTGGATCATTTTTATTTCTTTATTAATTTCAGGTTGTTATTCATAACTCACTTCGAGACGAGTCTCCGTGAAAAGTTAAGAAATATTATATATTTATAATCAAAAATAAATGTTGTTATCTTTTCAAGTCAAGTACAATCTTAGCAGGTTAGATGATATATTTCGTCCTTCTACTTCGGTTCTTCTGCGATACCCTATTATTTATAGATTTTTGGCAACACCTGTGTTTGCCTTATACAAGGTTATTTGAAAAACATTAATTACCTTGCAGGACGATATTTCTGCCTTCATTATGAGCAGAAAATGTTCAAGCTATCATGACCTAATATCAATAATTATGGAGATATGCGACATCAAAGTTTGCATTTTTTTCCAATATTTCTGACTTATTTTTTGTAAAACGTTGGACTATCATTACAGTAACTTATATCGAATATAAAAAAATTCATTCCCTTTAATACGAGTCAAATAAAGTAATAAAACCTTCGAATTCCAATTGGAAAATTTTCAGGGTTTTTATCAATAATGTCTCGAGTATTATTTAGTACTATTTTATCCCACACCTCTGAAGAGGAGGATATTAATTCATGAGCTTATCACTCGGATCTTCGGTATTTTATATGGTAGAATAAATTCAGGTCTACAGAACAGCCTAAAAAAGTCGAAAATAATGGAGAGAAACCAATGTCTTTATATAACCCAACAGTCGAAAATATATTTATATCGTGCGAAGTATCCATTATCGTAAAAGAAAAGTGTATTAACTAATCGCTTCATTTTATATCCTCTTCATCATAAGAGCTCATGTAATAGGTACTTACTTTTGTATAGGCCTGCCATTAATTATTAATTAGGGATAATACTATAATACAAGTCGGCAATCAACTATAGTTTCATAAAAATCCTATATTTTGTAAAGCCCTAGTTCTGAGCACCTCATTGTAAAAAATAAATAACTAACTGTAACTCATCAAACATTGATTCGCGTCTTTGCCAAGCCCTAGTATAAATTTATAGCAACTTTTTGGCGATCTATGGAGAGGCGGCCGTAGCAACATGCGTTAATCGGCCGGTTCAGGTTTGATGGCCCTGGGTTCAAGCCCTCCATCTCCGGCCGTTTTTTAGCTGCGAATTCGAACGAAATTAAGGACGTTACACGAAATTACGGGGACAAACAGACGGACGGACGTACAGACAACGAAATTATTATGTTTGATAAAAAAGGTATCTTTTTCGCGCTTATTTAATTATCCTCCAGTGACACATTACCTTCTATAAAAATTTCATAATAAAAATGAATTAGAATATTTTGAGTTTGTTCAAATCTTTCAGAACAGTGCTGGATTTATGTCACAGAGACATTATTAATCAATTAGTGTATATTATAGATATCTCACAGAGACGAAACTGTATTAATTATGGGAAAGTAGGTATAGAAGTCATTTGGGTGTACACAGGACTTATGACCTGTCTTTTTATGGTTGGCTTAAGTGATCACTTTACACAATTGTAACATTCGCCATTTCGACCCATGATAGAATATACCATGCTTATTCATTTTTTGGAAGTTGTATATATGTTCAAATTGCGTGGAAAGCTTTCATATATGAGTTGTAAGCGCCTTTTCCATGCGGCCTGTACAAAATCCATTTCAATTCCCCCTAATTCCCATGTTGAATGTTACAATTGTGTAAAGTGATCACTTAAACCAACCATAAAAAGACAGGTCATAAGTCCTGTGTACACCCAAATGACTTCTATACCTACTTTCCCATAATTAATACAGTTTCGTCTCTGTGAGATATCTATAATATACACTAATTGAAAAATGAATTATTTTATTATCCACTCTTGGATACTGACCACACCACATCAAATGTTTTTCATTACTTTCGGTATATTGTTGTTTGATTTTCGGCTTTTCGGTATTTCCGCAAACCTCATAATTTCGTAAATTTAGCCGGTTTTGGGGCATTCTTTTGATTTTAATGCACTGCATTGCTGTTATACATACATATAATATTGAATTTTTTTTGTAAATATTTTACTCTCTTCACACTTTTTACTCTCGTTCGGAAAAAAACCAAATTACTGAAATTATTTAAAATATTTTTATAGTCGATGCTGTATCACATTAATAACAATTGTGTTCAATTGCAGAAATAATTTAAAATCAACATGGTTGAATGGAATTTAACGAAATTACCTTAATTATTATTTATTAAAAGGTGAAATAAGATGGATGCAGAAGCTTGCGAAAAGCGTAAAATTAGACCCGGAACAGAAATAGTTGGATATGGTAAGTAAAGGTTTTGATATAAATGCATGATAACTTAAGCTAACATAATACACTATGTTCTAGTTTTCACAACGATAAATCTATTACAATTCAAATTTTTCTAACCATTTCTACCTACCTAAAAAAAAATAAGCTTGTTATAATCAATAAACCGAAAATAGGTTTTTTTCTTAAATTAGTTTGTTTAAAGTTGTCACAAAAAATAAAATGACTGTCTAAATAGTGAATAAAATTTAGCAACTTTATTTTCAAAATAATTTAAAATGTGTATGTTTACACCAAAGAGTGTTTCTTTGCTAAAATTGAAAGTACTATAGTACGAAAGAAGAATATACTTATCACCGAGTCGGGAGAATTTTCCTCTGAATCAAAAAAAATTTAAAAATTAGGTAAGCATTTTTTTTTCTTATTTACACTACCATTTAGGCACCAAAAATACATTGATTACACCTAATTTTTCATTATAACTTAATCAAAACATTACATTAAATTTTTGCCAAATTATTTATTGATCAAAGTGTCGAGTTCATATTATGTAACATTACTGCACTAATGGAATTTTACTCTATACGAGTAATATGTACATATATGTTTTTAATGTCTTTATAAATGTAAAATTTTCGAGGCATTAACAACTAATAGCGTGCAGGTAAATGAGTGTAAAATTTGTAGAAATAAATTAGAATTAATCCAAACACATTATCATCAAGAATTAAAAAACCGGCACGATAATCCTATTGAAAAATGTACAGACGTATACAATAATAAATTTATAAAAATTAAGATATGGACAATTTTCTACTTAAAATATTTACCTTATTAGTCTAATTTAAAAAGCGTGTACATTTAAAAAGCATTCGGTTTTTCTTTTTATATTAGTAACTGGTTTTGAGAGTAAATACATAAATTGCTTGGAAACGTCATTAATAAATAATCACAAGTTTTATTTAAAACTATCTGTAACTCGTCAAAAATGACGGTTCTTTTACATGCCGGTTTCTAAAGAATGAGTATTTACTTATTTATAACCGACACCCATGAAATAGTAATAACGACTTTTATATAAATATTTAATATAAGTAACTTCGTGTATCGTCCGTAATTTCGTTCGAATTCACGGCTAAAATCAAACGGCCGGAGATGGGGCTAAAACCCTGGGCCAGCAAGCCCGGCCGCTCAACGCATGTTGCTGCGGCCGCCTCTCCATGGACCGCCAAAAAGATAGTATAAATATATACTAGGGCTTAGCAAAGATGCGAACCAATATTACGTCATTTTTGACGGGTTGCAGCTGGTTGTTACTAAGAGCTTTGTTAAACATGTACCTGAATTAACTACTCTCACATAATGTGCTACGTGCATATTATATTGCTTATTTTCTTTCTCTATATAGGTATAATTTAAAAAAAAACGCGTGGAAATCTCTGATATAATAATTTCAATAGTATCTTAACTTACCTAAAGTATTAATGCAGCTTTCATATTTATATTACTGCTGATAGATACTTGTAGATAAATGAGCACAGTCATTAAGGTTAAAAATATTTAATTTAATTTTTATACAATCCAAAATTGTAAATACAAGATATTTTATCAAACAATTTTTAAAAACCCCTCAAAACGATACACTTTGATAAAATACGAGATGGAGCATTATTTCAAAAATTGTATTACGATTTTTTTATTAATATTAAAAATCCACATTTTATTCTTCTAAAACATTCTATCTTTTCTAAAATATTGAACAAAGGCATTTCCGGGCCCGGCTACTAAAATCAAGTTTGCATGACATGTGTCGGAGTAGGCGCAACCAGGAGTAACAAAGGAAAATAAAGCGTCCCGACGCACGCGACATTTCAAATACATTTTGGCAATGTCATTCTGTTGTTGACCACGTAAAAAAGCGATTTGTCCTCATGACAAGCGAACGGCGCGCTGTCTTTTGTTGTATCCGCTGTCCGTCACGGAGGAGATTAAGAGTGTTCTTTTAATTCGAAATTAGGGTGAAATTTATGTGCCTATGTATTCTTTAGAAAGCTCTCACTAACATTACTTGGCATATTATTTTCTTACGATATTTTAATTTTTTCTGAAAAAAGAAAGAAATAAAAAAGTCATGCATATATACAAAACTTATGGACGATGTTCAGGATCTGTGTTCAAGTATCTTTGATACTGATTACCTACAGTTATTTTGGTGACCTGACAAAGCCGTGCCGACAAAGCTGCGAAATGGATATAAGCTTCTATTAGGTCCTTACATATGAAATTGGCGTTTAGTATGGGAGGAACATAAAGCCGATTTCTTTTTATTATAATATATTCATTTAATCAAAGTATGTACCATTGCTATCTATGCACTTTTGCCATCTCATAGGTAGTTCATCGATCCCTTTACTAAAAAAACCATTCGGACGGGAATCAATAAAATCTTTGAAGGCGGTTTGGACTGCCCCATCGGAGTTGAATTTTTTCCTTTGCACGAAGTTATCCAAATTTCGAAAAAAATGGTAATCTGTTGGGGCAAGGTCCGGAGAGTACGGTGGATGTCTTAGACATTCCAATTGAAGCTCCTCTAATTTGGTAGCCGTCTGTTGTGCAGTGTGTGGTCTAGCGTTATCATGAAGCAGCAGTGGCCTAGAGCGATTAACCAGCCTCGGTTGTTTAGCAGCTAGCTTTTCCATCATGGTTTGCAATTGCTGACAATAGACATCTGCCGTAATCGTCTGGCCAGATTTAAGAAAGCTGTAGTGAACGACACCAGCACTAGTCCACCAAACGCTCACAAGTAAATTTTTTGGAGTCAATTTTCGCTTGGGGCATGGTTTGGCTGGTTCGGCAGGGTTCAGCCATTGCGATGAGCGCTTCCGATTATCGTACAGGATCCAATTTTCATCACAGGTAATGATTCGATTTAAAATCCCTTCATTATTGTGCCGGTTGAGTAATGCAACGGAGCAGTCAACGCGCGTTTGTTGATTTGCTTCACTCAATTCGTGAGGTACCCACCTTTCAAGCTTTTTCACCTTACCAATTTGCTTCAAGTGGATTAAAACAGTTTTATCACTAACACCGCAGCCTGCAGCTAACTCGGATGTGGTTTGCGATGGATCCGCTTCCACAATAGCCTTCAATTCTTCATTATCAACTTTGGTCTCCGGCCGTCCACGGGGCTTGTTCTGCAGGTCGAAATTTCCAGAACGAAAACGTTGGAACCAAAAACGCACTGTGTTTTCTTTTGCGGCACCGTCGCCATATACATTATTAATCCTTCGAGCCGTTTCTGCAGCACTGGTGCCACGGTGGAACTCGTAAATACTCGTAAATAACGGGATATTTCAAGTTTTTCATTTTATAAACTGAGTGACGCAAAAAAAAACAATTGAGGAAAAAACAAATGAATTATAATTTTCAAAACACAAATACATGAGTAAATATCTGTATAAATTTGGATTTGGAATTCCTAACCAAAGAGAAGATATTTGAGATCAAATTTACCAGTACGGCAAAACGCCAATTTCATATGTAAGGACCTTATATATGGGTTTTTTTGCACTGGCAATAGAAATAGTCCAGATACAACGATGTTTCTGAAGTAATTATAATATAATAAGATTGATAGGCTACCCACAAAATAAAATAAATTTAATTTAAAAAACTTCCTTTTTCATTTAATTTAATTTTATAATTTTGATACGTGCGGCAATGTCGACGGGACATTGTCAGGATTGTTTTGCGTGGCTTTGTTACCGCGGCTTTGTCGGCGCGGCTTTGTCCTGCGCAGGTTTGTCGAGGTTCCGTTATTATTTTGCAGGATTTCCAAATCGATAACTGATAAAATCCTAATATTAATTCAGTAACCATAAACTTGAATTGAAAGAATTTGCCATAACTACTGTACCATAATGGTGTTTTCATTTGAGTTCCTCGAACAACACACTGCTTTTGTTGACATTGTCGCCAACTGGTAGAAACAAAGTTTTAAAGTGCTTTCTGTTTTTCTACTTTTTATTTATTTACTTACACTGAATCCTAGCGAACCTACGGCACGTGTGCCCAGGTGACACGTGGAAGAATTTCATTGGCAGGCGACGAATGACGAATCTTGAATAAAAATCTATTTTACACAAAACAAAAATTAAGCCATTTCAACAATGTTTTCTTTCATTCTCAAAAAAACCTGTGAAAAATATTGCGTAACGAATTTAATCACTGAAGTGAAAATAAGTGTAGTAAAATTTGTGTTTTGTTAAAAATACTAATTATAAACCTACACAAGCATGTTAACAACTGATATACAACCACAAAAATCTCATTATTATATTTCATTATTCGATAGTTTTTTTTTAACTTAAACATTTAAAATGTATATTTTAATCACTAGCGTATTAAAATAATGTTTAAAATGATGTATGGTAACCGAAGAGGAATACACTCAACTGGCTGTAGTTCTTTAGTTAGCTTTAAGATTGCGATTTTTGTGGGGCTGCCGCATGACCCGCCATATTTCCTACGCGAATTGTCAGAGAAGAACGTGTTACAGCTACGGCGTGTTTCGTTTATAAAATATTTTTTTAAACGTCATGTTTTTACTTATTACTCCCTTTATATTAACTCGTGGCGACTGCTTGCTTGCTTGCCTGCTTGCCGACGAAAATTTTTTGGATCGATTTTTGACCCTTTTCCCGTGAACCAATCGAGCTGAAACTTTGCAAGCAGACTCGTGGCGACGATCAAGAAGATCTATCAAATTTTCGTTAAAAAATTACAATAATTATAGTATAATTTTGGATTTTTAGAAATTTTAATGGTTTTACAAATTGGAACCATTACAAAAGTTTGATTACGACCAACGGCGCCGGCGCGGCAGTCCGATAACGTCACGGAATATTTAATATTTGAATTACTCCGTCGGTAGGTCGGTATAATAGGTACAGTAGCCGGCAAACATCTTGAAATTTTACGGCGTAGTGAGAGGAAGTTTGCGCATGTACCATTCCACCAACGAGACCCAAATTTTGTCTTCTGCGCATTCCCCCACTACGCCAAAGAATTTCAAGAAGTTTGCCGGCAACTGTACTTCACTAAGAATTTCGAAAATTTATGACAATTGGTTCACAGATGATAGCACTCTTCGACTTTTTGGGAAGAAATCAAATAATAAAGAGATATTTTTAGAGATTTTTGCCATAGATATTTGTCTAGACATGTTTCATTTTCAGTTAATCAATTATTACATGATAGTAAACTTAATTTACAAAGAAAGGGAGTAAAATAAAAACTTGGTTTTTATGGGTTAGTTTTTTTTATTTGACTTATAATATTTCTGAAACGTAATATGTGTTATAACTTTTAAAGTGGTGTATTTGAATGAACGCCCTGTACATTATGGCTTAGTTAATATTGATAACTAGCTGTAACCCGTCAGAAATGAAGAAACCTAAGGAATAAGTATTTATTTTCGAAAGAAAAATTATCAAAATAAAAATTTCATAAAAAAAAATTCGTAAAAAAATTCTATAAAGAAGTTACAGACGTTACACGAGGTTACAGGGACAGACAACGAAATTATTGAAATTGGAATAATTTGTTTTTGACTACTTTTAAACGAATTCAAATTATGGGATATCAAAATAAGGAAGGCATCATGCCCAAATGTGTGGGGTGAATGGAGAAGTTTCATGATGCTGATAATACTATTTTTAACTTAATGGAATTAAAACATTGATCAAAACTAATAAAGGGTCAAAAAAATTCTCTGGTTTATTGTTTAATAAATATGTTACGTCAATAAATGACTGAGAAATAGTTTATTTAAGTTTAGGTATTTTAGCATGGAACCACTGTGGCCTCGCCTCGCCTGTGACGTCACTTGACTAGCCGAGATCGTCGCACTACTAGGAATTAAGCGAACACGAGCCGCGTCGTCTAGGTCAAGTGACGTCACACGCTGGACCGTCGCATGAAACGAAATTATTTTTGAAAGTGCTACTTCTAAGTCCTCATACTTTTTCATTTGTAGAGATATTTTAATGATTTTTTCATATTTTTGATTAATTTTGCTTAAATTTTTATAACAAATCTGTTAAAAAAATGGAAACTTTTTCATTGCGTTATGTTTTGTTTTCTTATTACTATTGCGATATTTATGTATTCTTACTATTCTAAATCATAAAAAAATCGAATAAAAGACAAGATTCTGATAATAATTTATCTTCTGTAGAATCCTTCCTCGGTTTGAATGTGTTTTCCTTCACTAATATTTTATACGGCAGAGGTACTTTTTATCCTAGCGATGTGAGCTCAACAGGCCAGCTCACATATGTCTATATTTTAATGATAACTTACACCAACCATTTTTGTATTTAACATTTCGTCAAATGTATAATTAAGATGATAATGATAATGGTTAACTTTCCAGCAATTTTGACCAATTCAGTATTAATCCTTATCAAATTAAATATCCTATTAACCTTAAACATTTACCCAAATCAAATTCGTCCTTTACACCAAATCATTAAATAAAACATCTTAGAACATATGACGAGTTTAAAAAAATTAGACATGGACAAAACTGAACCGGGCGAAGCCGGACCGGTCGCTAGTTTTAACTATGAAAATTGTTGTGAGCATAAATCATGTCATATTCCTTCTACGTATATACTCAATTTCAAATTAAGTTTATCATATTAAAGTTTAAATTGAATAATATATCTTCTCCGCTCTATTAGCACGCTGATAATAAATATACTTAGCATTACGGCCATTTTCCATATTCCAATGATTAATCTGTATAAGGTTTCATGCCGACTGCCATCTGCCATACGATTGGTCGACATTTCCCAAGTGGGAAACTCAGTAGGATTTAAATTACAGCATAACTACCCTTCACCGGAAGCAATCTTAATCATGATATATGAGCGAGACCGAGAGTTACGCCACTTTAAACGTTTTAAGGGTTGATGTGACATTTGATACTTTGTGTTTAGGGTTTCATTACGTCACACTTTTCGTAAAAAATATATTTACATACATACGTCATTAATCAATTCATCGGTAAATAAGAATTTAATAAATATGTATTGAGCAAGTCTACCGGCGGACAAAGAGGTCGCATTTCGAGTCAAGGCTTTTAGTGTTTCCTAAAACACATCCATAAATTAGACGACCTCGTATTCAAACACAAATTCTCAAGCACAAGTTCACTACTACATATTTTATTTTTAAATTTATCATAATACTAGTTGTAACCCTTCAAAAATGACGGTTCTTAAAGAATAAGTAATTAGGTAGGTACCTACTTATTTATAGCCGACATCCATGCAATAGTAATAATAACTTTTATCAAAATATTTGAACTTTTTTTTTATATTGCCCCTGCCGGCGAATAGGTGGAACACGAAATGGTTCGGCGTCGTTGCCAAGTCCTATATGTACTGTATTTTTGGCGGGTAATGCAGGCTCAGCGATGGCAACATCGCTATCGTTGCCGCCTTGGGGTTTGCTGACCCGAAGTCCCAAATCCGGCCGTTTAATTTGTTCTTTTAGCCGTGAGTTTGAATGAAATTACGG
Organism: Agrypnia vestita; assembly: GCA_016648135.1. Lineage (NCBI taxonomy): Eukaryota > Metazoa > Arthropoda > Insecta > Trichoptera > Phryganeidae > Agrypnia > Agrypnia vestita. The sequence continues at coordinate 62,221 of JADDOH010001551.1, forward strand.
ACGTTACACGAAGTTACGGGAACAGACAGACAGACGGACGGAGGGACGGACAGATGGGCAGAAGGACAGACAACGAAATTATTGTGTTTGATCATATTTTACTGGTCGTATTAAAAAAATATATATGATAAATAAAATTTGTATCTATTATTACACTAAAATAAAAAATTAAATAAATGTATGGTCCCAATAGAACTGTTGATTATACATATACCTGTCACGAAATAAATTTTTCATTTCTGTCTCATACATACGGGGTATAGCAAAAAATGGCTCGTATGCAATTGTTGAAAATAGTGTTAAGTGTTCGAAAATGGTTGAAAGGTTAACAGTGGTAAATTTTACCATTGATATCTGCTCTTGAAAATATTTTTCTATACCTAAGAACCATTATACCAATTTTAAAACAATCAATCCGAATTTTAGAATCAGTTACAAAAATGTTATATTTATTTCAATTTTGTCTATTGCTTAGAGGCGGTCTTGTTTCTGTACTCTTCTAAATATTCTGTACACAAAAATTCTCTGAATGATAGAATTAATCTTATTTAAATTATGCATATAAGATGTATGTTTGGCATCACACGAAGAGACAAGAAAAGTAACTCGTAGACAAGAGAAGAGATTGGATGTAATTTGATGTAATTGAACACGCCAACAAAGTGAAATGGCAAAAAAGTGAGATAGGCAGACCATATCTGTGGGTGAATAATTGCAGTCATCAGTCAATCGAATCGAGAGACCAAGAGGTCGTCCTACAGGATAGATGAAATAAATTTCATTGAAATAACAATAGACAGAAGAGAGGAAGCCAGTTCAGGAGACCTAGATCTATTAACGTGTAAAAAACCGCTAATAATGATAAATCTAATCCACATTACTATGATAATTATTTACTTACCTCTGCCTTTGTGTAAATCCTACATACGAAACATAGGCAGCGTGCAACAATGGGGTAATTGAAAATCCTTTCAAGAGAAATCAACTGGTACCCAACTATTCTCCTGACGAAGTCAGTCCCAGCATCTGCAAATTTAATATAAAATAATGTTTAGGCGTTTTGGAAAAAGGACAACTTTAAACGATTTTAAAGATGTAATAAATAAATGTATTGCATATTTTCTTTGCAACTGCACGACATTAATAAAAACACAAAAACATATAGAATACAACTCAAAATATATATTTATATTGTTGACGGAATTGGCGTTTTCATTCTAGAGAATCATAATGATAGATTATTAAAAATATTTTAAAAGTAGTCAGTTTGTCTTCACTTGTCGGTCAGAAATTCTGATTTTCTCGAAACTAGTAGTGAAAAAATAAAATATTTTTTTTACAAACTCAACTAGTGATACCATAGAAAATATAATTAAATATTTTTAATTATCTACTATTTAAATATATATTTTATAAAAATATTTGCCTATTATCATGTGAGATATTAGTGTAATTTTAAGGTTAATTAATTAATAACCAAAATAAAATGTTATTACTTACCGATTTCTGATACCACATCCAACTTATGAGAATGGTTTGCCCTGAACATAATTGAATATTAAGTATAAAACTAAGAGAAATACAAATCAGGCTTGGATTCGAATTTGTGACTAAGCCTTTGTAATGATATAATTTTTTTTTCGTCGGGTCACTGTTAACACATGTTTTTAAAGGATTCGCGAGTCAAAACAACACATTTTTAAATTTCTCGTCTACCCACATGAACGGTACATTTTGCATAGATGCTAAAACGTCAAAGATATTCATTCATAAACAAAAATAAGAGAAATCTATGATCTAATCGAAACTCATAATAAAATAAATCTATGATATCCTATGTATATCTGGTCGTGAGTAATATTTTACCATTATTTATTATTTTAAACAATCAACCAAAGGGAATCTGCACTATTAAGACACTTTTTCCGCATTAAGAAATATGATTTCTTACAACTCATTATTTATTTATTTATTATCAGTATACGCCCTAATTTGGGCTCTTTTATCACAAAAAATGATCTATGTACAAAGGAATAACATGTCAAAAATGAAATAATATTAACAATATAAATACAAAAAGTCATAAGACAATTCGATAAGTAATATGTAAAAAGTAGTAAAAAATAAAATAAAATACAATATGTAAACAGCAGAATTAAAAGAAGAATATGTTTAAAAAATTTAAAAAATTAATAAGATAAATACAGCAAATAAAAAATCACATGTATAGGGAAACTATTAAATAGAAGATGTGTAAATTTTTTTATGTAGATACCTGGAATAAAAGATGAGTATAAAATTAATGATAAATGGTAGCCAAGGTATCGGTGAAAGATTATCACAAGATAAAATTGAACATCTTCTATATTATGGTTGCCAACTTTCGATAAAATCTACACTATAAAGAATATTTTAAATTATATTTATAGTGCGGTTTACCAATTGGCTATGTGCATCGAAACGTGTAGCAATCCGGCATAGACTAACAACATATCTATATTAAAATTGCTCCAAGAGCGCTGTATGCAGTGCGCACGTTGCCTTCCAGTTTCTAAAAACTACTAATCTTATGAAAAAATTTTAAAAACTCGACACGTACGAATTATTTTAAAATATATTTAGACGCTATTTAACGTGTTTGAGTATGTTTTTACTCCCTTTCTTTTAATTCTTGGCGTCTGATTGCTTGCTTGTCTGACGAAAAAATTTTGGATCAATTTTTAACCCTTTTCCCGTGATCCAATCGAGCTGAAACTATGCAAGCAGACTTGTGACGACGATCAAGATGATCTATCAAATTTTCGTTAAAAAAATAAATAATTATAGTATAATATTGGATTTTTCAAATTTTTAATGTTTTTTTCATACAACTAAGTAATTTGTATGAAAAGACTCCGACGTATCTGGTAGACACAAAATACGAAAATAAGAAAGGGAGTATTGTAAAAACTTAGGTTTTATGGGTTAGTTTTTTTTGTGTTTTAGAAGCGGTTAGAAAAGCTTTTATCTAAATCATGTCTATATAGTCGCCCATGGGGCCAAGCAGCAAGCAAATAGCAATGGACGTGTTGCTGTCATTTTAGATCGCGAAGCCGCCGCAGGCGATGGGCGACTGCCAATTGCAGATACCACTATTGGGCACTATCTGCCGCGCAGAGGCTAGTATACCCTCCCGCAGGGCCTAGCAGCAACAGCTGATTGCTTAATGATTGTTTAATGGTTGACACCAAGGTATCTTTTAATATATTGCACATTTTATTTCACCGTTTATACATTGTATTACCTATAGCACGGAACCTTCATGACATCAAGCTTATTGTTGAATTTCCTTCACCGATTCTAAAACATGCATTACAATACATGGCTCAGTAACACAAAAAACTATCAACAAATTTTGAAGAAATAGATCAATGTGTGATTTTCAGATTAAGGATTAGTTAATTAATTTTTAGGTAAGTGAAAATAAAAGTAAGAAGAAACTTAAACACCAACCGATGTGTAATTGGCATTATCTCTTTTGAATCTATAATTTTATTGTTTTTTATCTTCAAACTCATGTGGTACACTTTCTTATTTTTTGTCCTACAGTTCTTGGAAAATGTTGTAGTAATATTTTGAATAGAACTGTTTTTTCTCAATAAAACTGCATACTTTATTTCAAAAGCATAGATTTTCATATTATCCATTAGCATTAGTCAATAATACAATATATTAATTTTATGTTAAAAAAATTCCAGTCACATTAAAATAATTATATAATTCTGAATAAAAAATCTTAGATATTAGTATTTAAATATTTGGACACCATTACATTTTTAATTTTTTTTTTATACGACAAAGTTTTGATATGGTAATGTTTTAACAAAAATACTTTTTATTTGTAGCATTCACCAAAACCTTAAACAAATAGACGAAGTAGTTGGAAATTACCGTCAAAAAATGGTGCCGTGTTAAACATAGATAAAAATTTGACGTGTGTACAGATGTCTTCATTCACGAAGCTACCGAGCGTGAATTTAGCCGAATTACTGCGAATCACCAAGGCACGTACATGTTTTTTTACTTTTGCCCTAGTTGTCTACAAGTGTATTATAATGGTTTATTCGATGTTGTTTACTTTAATACTAACTGTAACCCATCAAAGACGATGGTACTTTTACGTGTCGGTTCCTAAGGAATAAATATTTATTTATTTATATAAAAATAAGAATAAATACTGTAAAGAAAAATAAAACGGAAAAAAAAAGAAAAAAATATTTACTACATGATAAAGAAGTTAGGGACGTAACACAAAGTTACGACGGACTGACATGGACATTAACTGTTAGACCTCCTGAATAAATGGAACCACCTACATATAAGGATTTTTAAAATGTTTTAATATTTCAGGTAATCTGTAGATTTCATGGATTTAGAAAATATAATGCTATTTCAATAAATTCGGATTTTATGTCAGTTGATACTGGCAAAATGGATACATTAACTTTCAGATAGGTTATGAAAGATTTTATTAATTATTGTCATAAATAGTGTGTAATTGCGAATATTGCCTCTTATTTATTGAGTTCATATATTAGTAATACGTATGATGCAAATTTCGTAAAATTTCAATGAACATATTTAAATCTTGACCAGGAAACTTAGTGTATAATAATATAATATTTAAATTACGGTAAAATATAATAATCTAAATAAAATGATACTAATTGAGATAGGAATAAAATGAGAAATATGTGTATTTTGATTTATTTTGTAGAAATTCTACTTAAGAACAGCTTACTTTAAAATGACCTGGTGCACATGTACAGATATAATGTAATGGATTTTGCAGACGCAAACTCCCGGAGCTCTTTTCAGATTTCGATCAAACTTGTTTGAAAAACTGAAATTGTACATATTTCAGCTAAGTTTGTTAACCAACCTGGTCCTCTTAACCTGATTTAAAAAGGAAAATTTTTAGAAATTCGTTACTCCGTAATCTATAATAAAGTTTGCTTTAAATGTAGAAGTTAATCTCCGAAAATACTCATCCGATTTCAAAAATTCTTTCAGAGTGGACATAAGCTATACATTATCCCTTTAAAATAAAAGGGCTTTTCGTGGTGACCTATATTACAACAAGTCGACAAAAAAATGGTCCAGCAATGCGTTTTTTACGAATGCTGCCTTAACGGAAAGATATATATATATATATATATATACATGATTAAAAACTTTTTATAGAGAAGTTGTAGAACTCAAGAAGTCCGAGACTACGTATATCTATATGTTAAGGTTTATACACAAATTGATAAAATAAGACTAAAAGTTACTAAAAATCTACGCGTGCGAAGCCGCGCGGGTAAGCTAGTAAAGGGCAAAAAACACACATTCGTTCACAGAAATCTGATTATTGTGCCCAGTACCGGGAGAAATATCTTACTATTTCTAATTAGTATTGTTTATCTCTACCAAAAGTTGAAGTCGAATGTCAAACATGATATTGGGTTTGGCCCATTTTAGAACGTAACTGGGAGTACGCCTTAACACAACTCTTAATATTCAATATCTAATATCTTTGAGCTCCCGATGTCAAAGTACATTAATGAACTCGAAAATCCTAGTACTAGAAAATGGTCGGAACATTAATCAAAAGTTCACAGCGGATTTGAAAATCGTGAAAGGCGTAATAAATCTCGAGATAATTTCAATTCATATTTTATCTCAGTTAAATTTCCAAACCATTAACATTTATATAAAAACTGATATTGAAATCAAGAATAATCTTTATGAATATAAAAATCGAAGGAGTATAATTATCACTTTCCTGGATATATGTAAACATCGCGCACGTACGCCTATATGTTATGTGCATAATTTACTGGAAAGGAATGAAATATCATAAAAATTGTTTTTGACATTCTAAAAATATTTTTATTAAAAAACTATTTGTAAAGCGTTGTACCTTCCTAGGTTGTGTAATACGAATGAAAATGACGTATTACAATTTTAAAACTTTATTTGTTTTGACAGTACGGGGCTACACTATACCACATAATTTCTACCTACATTTTTTGGCTGTTGTTAAGGCTCATATTAAACGACTTTTCGTTAATTTTTTTTTGAAAAAAACATACAATGGTCGCTTTATATCTATTTCCGTGGAGCTCGTCCTCCATGACTGACATGCATCATTCCACGGTGAACGTTTGTTCGAGACAGAAAAGAAGATCATGTACTTATTTAGAAATGAAATGTCTACTATGCAGCTTATATTTTCTTTAACAAAGAAATATCCCGGATTTTTATTTGTCACCTTGAAAGTATTTTGAATATTGTCAAGAATACACGCACGGAGTTGAAGTTTCATCACGAATGACTATGTGACGATCTCACTAGATGAATGCCTGTCAATAATTACTGTAAAAATCGGAGGTGTTTTCATATTTACATAAAATAGTTGATAGTACCTTCTGGCAACAAATTAAATTATTATTGAACAATTGGAAAGTAGGTACCTACATAAGTTAAATACGCAAAGCTCAGTTGATTATTATTTTTTAAATTGAACTAAATAAGTAGAACTAAAAAAACGAGTGTGTTTTTATTTTCATATGTGTGTTTTTTTATGGTCATGTACGGGAAACAGCTTAATGATATTAAATATATGAGAAGATTTACGGATTTGGAAGAAATGAAATTTGTATGGATAACCATATGAGACGTTTAATTATATTCATGGGTATGCGACAAGTTGCCATAACTTTAGATATTGTATGTTGAGTGTGCCCTGGCATTGAGTGTGTCTGTTCATATTTAGCAACATTGTCATCTATTGTCTTCAAGTCTCAAAAAGAAACCACGATAGCCGTCTATGGTGTTTTATCATCCCATATATGATATTGAATATCGGGCGCGTAAGAAAGCCCTATGGTACACCTGCTAATTTCAAGTAATACCGCATGTTTCCGATTTAGCTTGGCATTGTGCGCGTCTTGTCCACTGTCCTGTCTTGTTGCGTTGGCCGCTTGTAACATTGTATATAAATATTTTTGTATTATACAATCCAGATAAATGCAACATTTTTTTATCCTCCTGTAAAGTTGATAAAACGGAGATATCAGATTTGCATGTCAAGCCATCGATATGCGTTAGATGCGGTAGAGGAGTTGTATACTACTCTGCTTAAAAAATACGTGCGGCTGTAGTGGGCTTGTTGCTCAACTTAGTATAGTCCTTTACGCGCGTTCTGTACGTGCGCCATCAGTGGAATATATTTTACTATTTATTTATTTATTTATGTCTAATGCCACACAATTACTAAACAGGCATATGGCTTGCGCTTGCAAGCCATTACTAAATGGTTGACGTACAAACGGCGAGGATTGTTCTCATGTAGAGAGATTAAGGCCGGCGCCACACTGCGCGGATCATGCATCGCATATCTTCCGCGGCAGAACACCGCTACATTTCTTCACAGAAAATATGCGCTTATCAAACACACTGCGCAGACGATCAGTCGATCCATTGGCTTTGCCGATTTGACGCGACAGAAAATCCGCGATCGAATATCCGCGCGGTGTGGCACCGGCCTAGTACTTACGAGTTACGCTGGAAATGTTCCGCCATATGGTGTCGTGATTGTATGAGACGATTACAGTCAAGAGCAAAGGATAATTAAAGTTTATTCCTTCTATAGAACATCTGTTCGCGTACTGATGGTTTTAAAACGAATACATTTTTTTTGCTAATTAGACACAAAAAAAATATTTCGAAATGTTAAAAGAATTAAAATTAACATAAGAATTGTTATGGCCCAAAATCAACCTTGTTTTTCAAATGCTATGTAAATATAAATGGACACTAATTCTGTGACATTTTTCCTTTCACTTAAATTTTAGTGCACGTATATTCTGTCCCATAAATATATATTTCTTTTTTTTACAAAATACATTCATATTTGATATCTCTTCCATTGAATACCGTTTTTGATTATCAATCATGGTATACGACAATACGAGTACCTACCTTCGCATCATTGGTAACTGTTTTTCTGGGTACAGTTTTCTGGGAACGGCCATAATAACCTGGGAACACTATTTTTCTTTTGTTTCGTGTTTCTTTGTCTTTCCTGTACAAGATTAACTTGCTTACTCATAAACAAGGCAAAACATGTTTCCTTACCAGAAACTTACATACATAAGTACTCGTACTATGTGGTCAAGGATTTAATTTACATAAAACCTTTTCGGATAGTTTGCTTTTCAAAAGAGGTTATCTATAGTACTTACGTTACTTGTTTTTCGCTTAGTTTTTCCATCTTTGGATGTTGGAAGAATACCCACTTATATTTTATGGGCTTAAGATAGTTCGGTAAAGTATGTCGGCAGTATATCTTTGATATTCTTTTCAGTCAAAATATTTTTCGCGTTAGTATTTATGTCATTATTTTACGTAGCCCTTTCCGAAATTTTTTTAAATATTAAAAATACTCATATAGCAATTTCGGAAAAAAAAGATGATAGAGAATTTAAATTTAAAATAATACACTATATAAATGAAAACGCAGGTAAAACTTGGTTTCATAAATTTATTAACTCTGTTTCAAAATATATAATTTATTCACAAGATCTTTATAGATATAATAATTATTATTTTATTTTTGTAATTTGTATTTAAAAACACTACATACATAGATAGGTATGTTTTTAAAGATTTTTGGAATTAGAGCTATATATAATGCATCATTATATTTCTCTAGCTTATTCCTATTTTTGACGCTTTTCCAATTAAATACAACCAAGCCTCATAATTGTATTTAATTTTATTATACTAAAAATAGAGAAAATATTTACCTTTATTACACACTTAATTAATTGAATATAGTAATATTATTGACAACCAACGTACTTGGGAAATCTAATGGCTTTTTATTACTGTATTTTATAATATAATTAATAAGATTGAGATGCATGGGTCTGAAATGTTATATTATATCATTGTGACATTTGTTTCTATATTTTTTTTGACGTGAATCCAATGCTCTCAAAACAAACTGTCAATAAAATAGATCAGACTTTAAACGCGTATGTCTGAGAAAGTATTTGACGCAGGTGAAAATTAATAGTTTAATTGGATTGAGGGTAAGATTTCTTTAGATTTTATTAGCATGCTCTGCAAAGCAAGTATTGAAGCGCTTTGTTAACTTCGGGACCCCGTGGCATCTTTTTGTCCTATCTAAAGAAAATAAGTGTTAAGAGCTGTCGTATAAACTCCTTTGCGAGTTTGTAAGATGACGCTTATTTCGTGCCCTGAAATAGAGTTAAAAGTGTGCAAAAATAATACGGTAGACTAAGTTTTTAAAAATAAAGTAAACATTTGCCGCAAAATTCGTAGCAGAAATTCAGAAAATTTATGTTTTCTACTCGCCGTCACAGATGGGCTGCGTTGACACGCTAGTCTAGCGATAGTATACAAGAATATGTTGTATCTAAATGAAGGCGACACTGTAATAAGTGTCACGGCTTACCGAGTGTAAGATCCTCTTTCACAGCCTTCCATTAATCATGCGAGCCGCACGGGGGCGTGTTGTGCCGGCCCGATAGCGCCAAGCGGTGTCGTGAAATAGTGCTTCTTGTGTGCCAAGAAGCACTATTTCCATCCTGGTTCCGTGCAGGTCCGGCGTGCGCGGCCCGGTCGGGCGGAACGCAACGGGCGCGGCGTCATGAATCAAACCATAGTAAACATTTCACGTGTCGGGAATGAAAATGTTTTGATACATTTCCGAAAATGACACATACGATTCAAAGTAATAAGTGGATTTTTCGCCTCGTCATATATCAACTACATTTTTCTCACGCAGTCTATCCATCAAAAGAGTACCTACTTTTGATATGTGCCGGAGTAAATAAAGTCTATGATTTGTGTTTGGACACAAAAAGGGAACTGATAATTTATATATATATATATTGGAAACCCAGGAATTATTAACTACCCCCAACAGTTTTTTTTTCCTAGTCGGATATGCTAAAAATTGTTTGATAACAAACCAATAGTTATTTATTATTTATATATTATTTCCTTCTTAAATGAGAATATGATCTCGTTTTCTGTTTCAAAGAGACGTATTTGAGAAAAGTTGCAGGTCTGTCACGCGCGCAACAGCGGAGAAGCAATGGACATGACGCAGGCATTTTTGTGCCAATAAAAAAAATTAATCACCTCCTTCTGATTTGATTAATTACACCTACATGTTTCGGAAATACCTTTCCTTTATAATGAAAATATTTCCGAAATATGTAGCCGTAATTAGTCAAATAATATAAGTAAATTTATACAAATAACACATTCAACATTTTTTTTATAGATATATGTCTTTCCAGACTTTTTTTTAGAACATTGTAACTTTTCAAGGTTTATAAAAAACACATCGCTCGACTATTTTCTCATCGACTTTAGTTGTAAAACATCGAATGAGAAATCGGATGAGTGATTTCGGAAATTACCTCATACACCCAAAAATACAGACATTATGTCTTTATATATAAGTATAGATTAGTATAGATAATATATATTTTAATGTCTTACGAGTATTTTGGATTTTTCAATATCAAAAATTACACAAGAATAAACAATAAATGTATGTAGGTATTTGCTTATACTGGAAGAAATGTAAAAAAGAGCGTGCACAACATTTAAAAGATATTTTAAATTTTAAAATGAGTCATGGTAATAATTCTGTGGGCAAAAGGAACAATTGAAGTCATTAAAATCGAGTTTCATGCTCCTAGAGTGGTGTAACCCCTGAAGCAACCATAAATAAAATTTAGGTCTTTCAACTAGTTAATCACCTCCTTCTGAAAAATCACCCAACTTCTTGCTGAATTTCATGCTCCTAGAATAGTGTAACCCCTTAGGCAACCATTAATAAAATTTAATTCTTTTAACTAGTTAATCACCTTCTTCTGAAAAATCACCCAATTTCTAGCTAAATTTCATGCTCCTACGGTGGTATAATATATATAAAATTTAGGTCTTTTAACTAGTTAATCACTTCTTTCTGAAAATCACCCAATTTCTAGTTAAATTTCTGGCTCCTAGTATGGTGTAACCCTTTAAGCAATCAAAAATAAACATGAATTAAATTGTATTTTGGTCTTATTTCAATTTCATGCGTAATCATTACTAGAACAAAAACATTTTTATTACGGCAAATATGACGAAATATGAAACAATTTTTACTAGATAAGTATATGCATAAAGTATGAGCAAATTTTTTAAAAATCTGCAAAGTATAAATTACCATTTCAATCTGTTAGTTATTTATTTTTGGCTCTATAGCGATAATATATTAATTCCGCTATTTCTCTGCATGTCACACGCAGAGAAATTGGTCTCATTTTTCTTTGAAATTAGGATATGTGATATTTTTTATCTAAAGGTACCTACCTCTACTTTTCAAAATTGGAAACAACAAGTATAATTAAATTTGAAAATTATTATACCACTAGCTACTCCCGGCCACGCGTTGCTGTGGCTCAGTCTTGTTAAATGGAAAAGAAAGAACAGGATGGAAAAAAAAAATCGCACGTTTCGCAATTTCGCAATCGCAATTTTACAATACTTGTGGGTATTTAATTTTGCTGCTTTTCAAAAAAAAACATATTTTTACCTGTTACAGATGTGACATCTATATAATAGTAGGTATATAAAAACGTAGTTGGTATATAAAAACATGCGTCGAATGCAGCATTATGTCAAAGTCAATCCGTGGAGAATTTTTCTGAGATTTAAGATTTTGAACAAACTAATATTTACATTTTTATATATTGATAGCTGTTAAGGATTTAGTTAAACATAAGTTTGCGGGGACACACAAAGGTTTCATTATTTCACAGTCTCTAATAAAAAAAAGGATCCATTTAATGGGCTGGGATGGATGGAATGGCAGGGATGGGGTAAAAGTGGAGGAGGGAAATGATACCCGCCAGTTCCTAAAGAATAAGTTTACAAATTTTGAGTCCGACCGGTCGAACGGTACAGATTTGCATTTTAAATATATCAGGGGAAGGAGAAGGGGTAAAAGTCGAGGAGGAAAATGTCGTTTATGTTATCCGCCGGGTCCTAAAGAATAAGGTTCCAAATTTTGAGTCCGATCTGTCAAACGGTACAGATTTGAAAATATATCTGGGGGAGGGGAAGGGTAAAATAATATGGGAGAATAATCGCGTATGTTACTCACCAAGTTCTAAAGAATAAGTTTCCAAATTTTGAGTCCGATCGGTCGAACGGTACAGATTTGCATTGAAAATATATCAGGGAGAGGGTGAGGGATAGAATGGGAGCGGGAAATGTCCTAAAGCATAAGTAGGAAAATTTGAGTCGAATCAGACATACGGTATCGATTTGTATAGAGAACAGACAGACAGACAGAAAGACAGACATTGAGTTTTATATCGCGATACGATCGACTGCACTTTCTCATGGGTTCAATCGTTTTATTTAAGCAAAGACGACGGAATGTTATCAAAAAATTTGAATTTGCAAAATGTTATATCTAAATATTGAAAGCGTAGGTAGGTACCTTGCGCCTTTTTTCAAATAATATGTGCGAATTCGAATGCAACGTTGTGTCAAAGAAGAACTTTAGGAGATTTATGATTTTGGACAATAGAAAATTTACATTTTTATTTAGATAAATTAATAGTAGGTATATGAAAACAAATTAGGTATACAAAAACATCCTTGAAATCGAATGCAACTTTTTGCCAAAATTTCAAAGCAATCGGTGAAGAACTTTCATAGATTATCGATTTTGTACAAACGAACATTTACATTTTTAGATAATGAAGCTGTATTTATGATTCTATGTGTCATTTTTCGATCAGTAGTAGAAGTAAATAATTATATTTTTACGAAAACAGATTATTTGATTTATGGAAAATGCTAAAACAGTTTTATTACTGACCTTATAGAATATAGGTAGGAATTTATTAAACCACAACGATCGTTTTCAAATAATAAAACCTCATTTTTTTACCAATATTAAAAGATGTACATTATTAAAAAAAATATTTGCGATGTTGTGAAAGTTTTTTGAATGTTGTTCATTCAAAAAAGGAAGAAAATTTCCTTTTTTCATTCGGAATTCAAATTTCAATTTCCATTCGGAAAAAGGGATGCCTAAACAAAGTCCTAGGATGGGTTTTAAGTACTAGTAATAACAAACTATTTCACAAGCACCCTGTACCGGATAACCATTAAAGCGTTACGTTCCTTCGAGACACTAAAACCTGACACAATACGAGACCAGATCCCCAGCTTAGATTAGGAAATCCTCTACAACCTACAGAAGTATCGCCTTATTACCACAAATTCTGATCAGAAACACACGTGTAATCGACTATCTCGAAACCCAAAGCCATTCACAAAAGTGGATGACAAACGGTTCATAAAGAGTGTTTTATTTTTGTAAAAATCTAAAATACACACTAATAATTATGGATTTCATGTGATTCTTTTTATCGAGTACTTGAATTTATGTTAAACAGCGAGGATTATTATGTCTTTATTTTCTAAAATATACTTATTATACAATAATCTAACGATTATAAACAAAGTATAAAAAAAATTAACAACATACAAAAATATATTAATAAAATAATAGGGTTTCGCACACTTCAATAAGAATGATCTCGAATAATCACTATTTGCTTATTCATTTATATACATATTAAATCATAATTACGATAATACAACGTGAAGTATTGACATTTTATGTAAATAAAATTATTAAATTTTATTTTACATCAATGGAACACAGGAGTTATATTATTCATGTATATTGGAGATTTTTAAGCCATTTTAGGAGCTCTTTTTTATGTACAAGGTGTTTCATGGCTAATAGCAAAAACCACGAGGGGGACTTCTTCATTCAATTTTGAAAAGAAAATATTATTTACACTTTGGGTGAAATGTCGACAGTTACGGAGATAAGCGACATAACATTTTGCATTTTTTTATTTAGCCCAGTCGCCTTCCTTCCAGGGTTGCAAAGATACTTTTTGTTATTCGTTTTCTGGCATTCTTAGCACATATCCAAGCAACCTCATTAGTGATTTCTCTATTTGTAGGAGTAAGGGCCCCATGCCGAGTGTGTGCCTATATTGGTATTTCACTCTCCGCTTGGTGTGACTCCCGCTACTCCCTTTGGAAAATTCCTAAACTGGAAAAGCCTGGACACTCGTTCTCTGACTCCCTCCGTTAGAATCCAAATTTATATTTGAATTGGCACAGTGTAAGATATCCAAAGCGATCCTGAAAACGGTACTGTACATAGAATGTTATGAATTTAAATTATTTAGTTATGAATTAAACTGTACATAGAATGTTATGAATTTAGCCGCATAAAATGATTATTACATTTAATAATAATTAAAAGTATGAAGCAATTTATTTAATTAGTTTTGTGTTTTTTATACTGTTTATTTTATTTACTTCATTTGTGTATTTTGCTATTTATTTTATATATATCATGCTTCTAATTCAGTTCAATTGTCTTATATTTTTAAGACTGTTTCTTTTATACTGTTTCTTATACTGTTGATATTAGATACTTACGTTTTTTATATTGATTTATTTTACGATGTTTATTGCTTTTGATCTTACTTTAATACTGTTTATAGTATTTTACCTTAAAACACAGAAAATACATTAAAACGTGAGTAGGTTTCTCTAGAACAGGCCTAGCCTAAGTGAGAAAACGTCAAGATTTCTTACTGTTTATAAATATTTTTTGTGAACAATTAAAAAAAAAAAAAAAAGAAAAACTGACGACTAAACGACGTCCAAGGAACGACGTCTTCCTCCTTTTTAACACTCTTATTGAAAATGATATGAACTATTTAAGTATAGCAATGTAAAAACCCTTCTGTGTACTAATTTATGTAGCGGATTTGGTTTCCACGGCTTGCGCTCGTACTGAAACGATGTTAGAAATTGGCCGTCATTTGGATTAAACCTCGTTCAGTTATGTGAAAGCTATGCACTCTCGACCACCTTCATATATATATATATAACATTAGCTGTATAAACGTTGCTTGAAAAGGGCTTTACCGGTGAGTTTACCAGCTTCAATTACCATCATGTAATTCGAACGAATTCAAAGGATCATATAATTTGCAGAAACGTTCATTCCCTCTCATTATGAGTAAATATGCGAAGGAAAATGGCATTCAAATTGTAAATTACATTAGGAGATGCGCAATATAATCATTTCAGAATATTTTTACATACTCTCACTTTTACATTGTGTTTTATTTTTATCTTTATCCGAGCTAAGTATTCTGCCATATTGCTACACTCCTAGTAGATTGTAGTGTAGGTGTTTTATAAATATATTCGTACTTTAATATTTATTTAAAAACTAAGAAACTATAAGCCATGTTGATTATTGATACACTTGAATACTGATATTAAATCAATACCTATAAAACTCAATGTCTGTCTGTCTGTCTGTTCTCTATAAATCCACACCGTTTTTCCGATTCGATTCAAATTTTGCATACTTATGCTTTGGGACCCGGTGAGTAACATTTCCCCCCTATTCTCATACCCCTTCCCCTCCCCCTGACATATTTTAGATGCAAATCTGTACCGTTTGACCGATCGAACTCGAAATTTGGAAACTTATTTTTTAGGACTTGTCGAGTATCGTAGGTGATATTACCCCTCTATTCTCATACCTCTTCCCCTCCCTCTGACATATTTTATATGCAAATCTGTACCGTTTGACCGATCCGACTCAAAATTTGGAAATTTATTCTTTAGGACTCAGCGGGTAACATAGGCGATATTTCCCCCCTATTCTCATACCCATTCCCCTCCCCCTGACATATTTTGAATGCAAATCTATACCGTTCAAATCAAACCTTCGTTTCCCCCACAAATTTATTTTCAACTTAATCCTTAACCTGTGCAACGCCGGGTACGAACAGCTAGTTTTATATAAAAAATATTCAGCATTAATAAATAGATTAATAATTAATAACAGTTCAATTTCTTCGGCAGTGTAGTGGTTAGCATCCCCGATGTGGCACGTAGAAGACAATGGGTTTGGTTTCATTTAATTTATTTTACTGAATTATTTAATATTTATTTGAACGAAAAAATCATAATCTATGCAGAGGTAGTATGATACGTGTGTCCAAAATAATATGTAACGCGTTTTTATTTTTCATAGATATTTGCAATACTCGAATACGCCGAGGATCTTGGTTGTCTCCTTGGAATCCATGCGATCTATGCATGTACGGTAATTTTATACTCGTTTAACTTGTTCAGAGTCAGAGTTATCAATGACCTATTGATAATTTAATTTACACTACATTAATCTTTGTACTAAAGTTTCGAGAGGAACAGTCCCTCCCTTTTTCAGAGTAGCTTATTGATGTAGGGGTTATGACTCTCGCCTATTGATCGAGTGGCGCTTCAGGTCCCATTCCGGGACACCAGCAAATTAGTCCTATTTTATAGCACAAGCGTTTAACTTAATTTGAAAATAGTATGAATATTTTTGCGACATATATTCTGTGTTCGCATCTTTATTAAAAAAGAAAACTAATGACAATAGGTATTACAAAGTTATGTTAAATGTAAATTGAAATAATCATGGTGCATCACAAAAAGTGAAATATCGATAAATAATATAACCTATCGATAATTTGCATCTTAGGGCCTGTTGTTTGATCAGTTAGTTTAAAAAAAGCATAGATTTTTGCATTCTCCACCAATCAAAACACCCGTTTTCTCAAAAATCTATGCCTTTTGCTTAACTCTTACTCTAACTTCTGATCAAACAGAGGCCCTTAGACGTTGTTGGTCAAGCGGTTAAGACACTTGCCTAGTGATCCAGTGGTCTCGGGTTCAGACCTCATTTCGGACCAATAAGTTCATCATATTGCTCATTGCACAGGCGTTCAGCAAACAGTGAGAGTATTAATTTAATACGTATCCCTGTGTGTCTAGAAAACAACACACAGAATAACACAGTACTTATTAACAAAATAACATCCTGATTATAGATAATAGAATAACGAAAAAAAGTAACCCATAAAAACCAAGTTTTTATTATGCTCCCTTTCTTTGTAAAATATAACAACAATTAACGACAAATTAAAACATATAACATAACACTAAACTTACAGTAATTTAATATATTTCTAAAATGTCAGATGTTTTGAGCTTTGATAAGAAATTTCATGCTTTGAAGATTAAATTCTAAAAACATTTATCAGTCAATTTAAATTTTTTGAAATTTGTAGTGAAGTACCTATTATGTATACCGACGGAGTAATTCAAATTTAGAAAATATTCCGCGACGTTATCGGGCCGCCGTTGCTAGTAATCAAACATTTGTAACGATTCCAATTTGAAAAAAACTATTAAAATTTCTAAAAATCCAAAATTATAGTATAATTATTATTTTTTTAACGAAAATTTGATAGATCTTCTTGATCGTCGCCACGAGTCTGCTTGCAAAGTTTCAGCTCGATTGGATCACGGGAAAAGGGTCAAAAATCAATCCAAAATTTTTTCGACGGCAAGCCGGCAAGCAAGCGAGCAGACACCACGAGTTAATATAAAGGAAATAAAAAGACTATGTATTTTACGCAACTGCAATTTGATGTGTGGAGTTATGAGGTAAATAATGGTAACCTAGCGCTTAGCACATTGCCCAGCGAATGATTACACTTTACTCCTGTCGATCCCGACGTAATTTATTTACTTGTACGTAAATCCGGCACACGCGCCGAACGTGCTCATGACGCGGTGTGGCGGGAATTAGCATGTTTTGTATGTAAATATTTATGCCTCGTGTCAATCCGACGCCGATACAGAAAAACAATTCATTAGCGTATTATGCAAATTGGTTATAAAATATATTCATCGATACTACTTTATTGCTTGTCAGAACGCCATCATTACGAAATAAACTGCCGGAGCTGCATCACCTCTATTTTGACAGAAAATTCATGTTGAGTTTTGACTTTGATCCAAATATCAAATTTATAATTTATACATTTGTTGAACCTTCTCTTATTTATGGATCAACACGTTGAACGCACCTTGAAACACGTAGGTTCAATATTTATATGTCTAACTACACAGATTTTGCTAAAAACATTTTTTAAATTTATTAAAATTACTCAATTAGCTTTATTAATTTATTTCCATTATAATGGTATTTAGATAAAATGCATCAAGTACTTAAAATATACAGACATTTAGGAATATTCGACAAATGTAAGAAAGAGAAGTATAAATATATTTAGGTGAGCAAAAATATCATCCTTCCAAGGCAAGATTTGTCAACACCCTCTATAGACCCCATCCCGTCTCCCTCTCTCTTCTACTCAAATTCTTAATCCTTTTTGATAAGAAACTTATTGCGTGTTGGCCTTTAGTTAGAGTAACACGCATGTGAAGTATTTTGTGAAAGTTTTGGTATGTAAATTATACTATGGTTGTGGTGTGTAGTGATATTTACATGCTAGTGTAGTGATTGTCCTGACGAAGAGGCGGGTTAAGTCTCGAAACCGGTAGACAAAAAAATAATTTTTAGTGGTTATAAACTAACATAAATAACATTTGTTAAAACTCATTTGATCAAATTCAAAATGTGTAAAAATTTTATAAAGCTATTTTTTTTGGAAATAATCATAATTGTTAAAATGTTTTTAGTAGCAACAGAAGCAGTAACTATATCAATTTACAAACTATATAACATGCAATACTATATTCTATTACACGCAATGTTATCTTAGAAATGAGCTCATCTTTGGGAAATTATTTATATAATACTATAAACAGAAAAACACATTTCTGTTTATAGTAACGGGTGACATTTATTCGATTTTTTTCATACCCAATAGGTACATTTATATTTTTTTAATTATTACGTAATAGAAATACAAGAAATTGACAATAATTCAATTGAAATAACTTTGTATAAGTAATTCTTACTTATAAGTTATTTTACATTCATTATTTAAAATGTCTAAATGTGTAGTTATGCATTAAAATTTTGCGAATGTAAATTACTATGTTTAGATAAAGATCCATCACAGAGCAGATATTGAGGGTCAGATGCAGAAATAAAGTACCGGGCCATACATTGTTAGGACGTCGATTGGCGGGCCCATGTGAAATGGGCGATTCGCTCGTAAATATCCTCCAGGACCCAATGGATGGAAAGAAGGCAGACAGTCAACATCCGAAGAGGGGCAGACAAAAGTAAAAAAGATAATTTAAGGAATGGAAGAAGTTTTACGGCGATATTTTTTCCAAGAATTGGAAAGAAAATGTTTATTTGCGATTTTTATCTAATTATTACATAGTTAACCAACGATCTGTCGATTCTTTACTATATAATAAAAATAAGATAAACTGCAACTCAAATGCGCGTTTAATCATAATTGCAATAATATTTCGAAATCGTAATATTCTCATCATCATCATCTTCATCCCCTTGTCGGGAGTCGGGATCGGGAGTCCAAATGCTCGACAAGGTGCTTCCATATTCCCCTGTTTTACGCTGTTTCCATGTGAATTAATCAGTCCAGACCCATTCTGTTCTCGAACACTTTTTTGTTGTTTCTCCCAGCTTAATCTAGGGCGACTGAGATAAAAAGGATACTTCTGGCATTATTAAAGGTAAGGTAGTGGTAAGTAAATCGTTAAACAACCCCCAGTTCTAAATCGTTAAATTGTATAATAGAAAGATCTTCAGATTTTTGAAAAAATAAAACACAAATAATTTATATTATTTTGTTAAAGATTTCCATATCCACCATCAATTTTACTGGCAACATCTAAGCGTCCATTGCTCAAAAAATATAGGCGTTAAAGAAAGTTGTTTTTCTAATAATAGTTTTGTTCTTGGTAAACCAAATGAATCATGATTTTTCACAAAGTTTTTTCACTTATTCAATTTCCTAACAGTGACAACAAGGCAATAAAATTTATTGATTGGAGAGAAGAGTGTACCTACTATGTGTTTATCTCTGTATTATTTCTTAGAAACTTGTATTTCGAATGTATGCCCTGAGACCTGATATCCAACTATCAATTCCGAAATATTCCCGACGGACTAGGTGGAGAGTTTTCAGAACACTCAATTTGTGAGGGTTTTTTGAATCACAAAAGAAGATTTGTTGTGGATTGTTGACACCACTCAGAATTTTTATTCAGAGAAAAATGTTTATTTTTAATATTTTACATACTTTTTTCCTTTCAAGTTAAATGTTTATTGGATAGAATATTAGTAATATAAAAAACTCTGTGTCCCGTATCATTTAGAATTTAAGTTATCATTTATCAAACGCACTGTTTGTATTGCCACTCGACTTCGCAATTTTAAATGTACAAATTTTTTGTCATTATAAAAAAATATATTAGAACAAATTCTTTGCTACAGGACCTAAAAAAATTTCATCATATGATCTAAACTCACTCACGGAACGAAACTACAGGTATATCATAATATTTTTATGTGCATTATAGCTGTCGCACAAATTATCAAATTATCAACTTCGAATTAGTGCTATTCGCACTTTTGTATCAATACCAGATACTTGTCTCTGCTGTAGCGATTGGAAAGTGTGGCGTAATATCAATTCAGTGCTGTGATTGAGATCCAGGAAAATTCAATTTTGTCATTCTATCATGTGGCAATAACATATGAATAAATATATAAATTTCTCTTGCCCTATGCAAGTTAAGGATCGCCGATGTTGAATTTCGATAACTCGCATGAGACGGATTGTTGCATACTTTGGACAACGTGTGAGAATTCGATATAACGGGATCAGTTGAGGGAAGGGAAGCAAGGAGACAATCTTCTACAAGATGGAAAGAGCAAAAATGTCATTTTTACACGTTGCAATCAACGTGGCTCAAGATGTTTGCATGCACACTTGTTTTTTTAGAATAGCATTGTTATTAATACAAAAAAAAATGTTTAGCATTGCTATTCAATTTGTTTTAAATTTGTTTTGCAATGTCTGTAAATGTGAATTGTTTATATCGGCAGGGTATACGATACAAGAATAAAAAACAATTAAAATTTTATGTATATTTTTTAATTTTTGATAATATCAAATCATAAAAATGAGTTTGACATGTATAAAATAAAAATTGTCATGTGTCGTTTCAGTAGGCGCATATTCAACACTAACCCCATGTTTTATACGCTATTCTGTCTGTTACGAAACGAATATAAACAAGAAATCAATAAATTATTATACAACCGTAGCAATGTGTATAAAAATTCACATAAATTTTGTTACATTTTGCACATCATTCACATCTTCCCCATTCACACATTTTTAAACTCTTCAGTGGTTCCTGAAGGTTTCTGCTGTTGATGGAAACGTTTCATGTTCCGGGCCGTGTTAGCATATAAGTCGTTATTCCACGATGCGGTAAGGAAAGGTTATCACACGGCGCTATACGCTCGGACGTAAGTTCAGGTTCATAAATAACCTTTGCGCAACGTTACTGGGGGCAGGGCCGGCTTTAGATATAAAACGTTTGGACTCCCCCGGGTGGTGTTAACCGATTTCCTAGGTTAACCTAGATACATTTAAGAACATTCTGATAATTTATATAAAATAACTTTGTAAACACCACTTTTTTATTGAAATAAATTCAACATGTTTCGAAGCCAATGGCTTCTACGTCAGGATAACAAAACATGTTGAATAAAGAAAATGGTGTTTACAAAGTTATTTTACATAAATTATAATTATGTCACCACAAAATAATCTTGCTATATTTGAAGAAGAAAAAACATTGTGATATGTTAGAAAAATCGGCTCTAACTAATAAAACAGGTAAAAATTACCTAAAATATTATTCTACTAACAGCATCAATGAACACGGGTAATGCGTGTCCAAAAACAGTGAGGACGGCAGTACCTGTCTGGAGACCATGAAAATAGGCTGAAATACGTACTCTAATACTCTGCTACTACATAAAATTTACATATATAGATACCAATTATCCAAATGTATTGATTAAAAACAAATAAAAATAACTTCGAAAGGCAAAATAACCAAAATGAGAAACTCTATCTTTTTCATAAAAACATATTATTTCAATGAAATTCTTTCCATATTTATATTGCACTAATATTGCACGTTACGTGCACTATTTTAATCACTTTTACTGTAAGAGAGTTAGTTGAAATATCTAAATTCTAGATAGGATAAATTAATTAATTAAACTTAAATTAAAAATTAAGTATACACATACGACGAGAAAAATATATCCTATAAGGATATACGCTGTCATTAATATTTGCGCTGGTATCGGTTGGTATTTATTTTATATTAATTCGTTCTCACAAGCAGCTCCAAACAAATGTCTACTGCCTGACAGTGAGATTATCCTTATCAATCAAACCGACCATAAAACTTCTTTATCTATTTAATTATTAACGCATACATTTTTATCCATCCCCATCCCATAATATCGCCCTTTCTGCCTCTTGTCCCCTTTAGAAATCATTAAACTGTTTGCTTTTCATTTTATTTCATATACATTATTACTTGTTATTAATTCATTCCTATTTATTTTCACTTGTGAATGGAAATTGGCTCAATTATTTTCTATTTCTAATTTTATTGTTCAACTACCAACAAGATATTTAATTTCCAAATAAAGTAAAAAAATATCTATTTTTTACAATTTAGTAACCAAAATATCTCCAGACATGTTTTATAAAAAAATATTTATGTCTAACGCAGGTTGTGCTATACATAAAAATATTTTTATGTTTATCGCGCCTTGCGGCGCGTTTGACGCAGTATTTGAACGGCAGCAAAGATTTAATTTATTTAAATTTCAGATAAGCCCAAGCGAACAATGCGGTACTGTGCCAAAGGTAGTGTATCTACCTAATTTAGCTTAGCGGTATTATGTGGGGAGCAGATCCGTTTTGTTTGGAGGGGACTTTACGATTTCTATAAAACATAAAGCCCATTTTCCTCATGCACTCTGCATGTTGTGTGAAAAATGTTAATACTTTTTTGAAATCATTTTAAACTAGCCGTACACCCGTGAAAAATCACTAAACATGACATGGTTCGCGTATATATAGTATATTCTTTGCTAAGCCCTAGTATATATAGTATATTTTTGACGGTCTACGGAGAGGCGGTGGTAACGATGTCGCTGGTTCGCGCCCTACGACATTAATTTAGTTTTTTTTAGCCGTGAATTTGAACGAAATTATTAACGTTACAGGAAGTAACGGAAAAACAGACAGACAACGAAATGATTATGTTTGATTTTTACAAAATTTGCACAGCTGCAAAGATAACATGGTTATCATAATTTTGCATTATAAAATAAATTTACGGGAAATATACATCTTCATTCAAAACGTGTAGGGCCTTATTGAGTATATAGATCTTAGTTATACTCTCATTCGTTAATATATTCAATACTGGTGCAATACAGTTCAAGCACCCGTATTCACTTTCATCGACATCTTCACCCCCTTGTCATAGTAGAGTCGGGGCCCCAAAGACTCGCCAAAGTCCTTTCATATCCCCCTGTCTTGCGTTGCTTCCGCATGAGTCAACCAGTCCAGCTGTATTGTTTTCAAACACATTTTTTGTTGCTTCTCCCAGCTTAATCTGGGGCGACTCACCAGCCGTCTTCCTTTTGGGATTGCCAAGAGGATTCTTCTTGGTATTCGTTCCATTGGCATTCTTAACATATGTCCAAGCCACCTCATTTGTGATTTTTCTATGTGTAGGAGTAGGGGCTCCGTGCCGAGTGTGTGCCTTATGTCGGCACTTCTCATGATGCCCATCAGTGTGACTCCCGCTACCCCCCTTAAAAAACTCATCACGGCAACCTGGATCCATCCCCCTACTCTCTCCGTCGAAATAAAAATTTGATAGCCATATATTAGGGTAAATCTGTACACTGGGCTATTTGTTGCCATATTCGACCCACATGCTGGACAATGTCATCTGTCCACCTTTTTGTGGTCTCGCTACTATTCTTTTATTGTTCCAGGGTCTCCATTTTAAGATTTTCGCCACTGTCCTGTCTCCCTACCTATTGCCATTTATGTTTTGTTATTCTTTCTGCTATGTTGATAACCTTTGTTCGGCGTCTAATCTCCTCATTTGTATTTTTGTCAGATTATTATGATTTATTGAATTCTGAATAATACGATAGTAATAATAATTATTATTGTCACATCTCAAACCACGGACCTCCAATTCTATCGTCCCGGCGGCATTTAAAATATTTTTTCGTTAATTTGATTATTTCTGTATGCCATTTCGAATTGATTAATAAAAATTGTTTAATAATAATAATTTATTAAATGATTTTCAGTCAACTACTCCGAAAATTCTTAGTCTAGCTTTATAATTTATTATTGGCCAATGAAACGTGTTAGAACCTGTCACGTTCGTGGTTACCCGGGGATCTTTTGGAGATGTGGTGAAAGCGCGACTAACGCAATATCAGTCTACAAGAAGTAAACGAGTTAAATATGATTCCGCTGTTTAAACTGGATTACTATAGCTATACTAATTCCTGTATGTCAGTATCGGAATACAGCACGATTATACTACCGTCTATGCGAGCACATGCGCCTAGAATAAGGGGCGTTCGGATTCTACTTCCGACTTATAATGGAAACGTGGTACCCATATTGCGCAACACTTCGTAATATCTACGTTTAGCTAGTTTTACGATGTAGCGGCCAGTTGATTCTTGCCGAACCTGTTCACAGTTATATTGGGAGGAATATTTCGTTATTAATTAACAATTACAACACTTGAAGCGAAACTTCTTTATCGAATTTACATACGTGTATATATATATACAGAGCCTCGGGATTAGTTTAGCTGGGAGTATTATTTCTTTTGTGAAAACCCGTGATTTTAGTATATGTAATTATGATTCCTTCGTATGCAATATTCAACAAACATAATATTAACTTTGATTTTTCCCCACGGATTCACATCCGTATGGGGGTTCCAGCCCCTCATGACTCGCTGGGACCCGATGGCTAACATCCTGCTTAAAGTTTTAGCCTCTCACTCTGTCTAGAATTAACCCAATCCCGTGACTGTGATCTAAAGCTGGAGCGATCCCTGGAGGTTCTCTCTTCTAGGCGACGCACATCAGGAAAGACTCCCACGTCTGGTGTTGAATTATCATGAATAAATCCCACGATGTAGTCGTATCGACACAAGATATTATTAGATGTATTGCTTGTGTAGATAGCTGATGTGACTGGAAAAACCCATCTCTTTCAGAGTGCGTCAATCAGATTCAGGCTAGCATTGCCAAGTAGTTGATGATGCTTATCCAAAAGGTTGATCGATAGATATTGAAGTGAAAATAATCCTGTATGATGCTTGCAGCTGGTGGTGAAATTCATGATGTGCGTGTTTTTTCCAAGAGGAAGAACCCCGAGAAGTCTCTTTATACAGCCTTTGTATAGCAAAAAGGATGATGAATGATGATGAGGTTGTTAGTAACTTCCTATCCCGATCTTGAATGTCTTGTACAGGACAAAGACTGTAATTGCAGGGGTCGATTCGCCAAATTTCACTTGGCTGGCTTCGATACCAGGAGCAGATTGGTGAGAAGGTTGAAGAAATAAAACTGTTTAAAAATTTGATGCTGGACCGAAGAGCGAGGTAGAAGAAACACGAAGAGACTGCCTTTGTTTTTCGAGTCCAGCCTTTTTATTCAATTTAATACGTTAGACCCAGCGTGCGTCAGCCAATCAGCGCATCGCTCATGTATACGGCGCCCCGCGCTCGGTTGAACGTGATACACGCTGGGTCAGATACAACATTTTTTACAGAAAAAGGCCCTCATTAGGGCCCCCAAATATATTCATTTTTATTATATTATGTTTTCATACTTAAGTATATAACAGATAAGATTACATAAAAGATACATGAAACATTGAAATTTTATCATTATAAATTATACTGGCTGCAGCTTTACTTATATGAAGGGCGTTCTTGATTTGTTCCTGTTTGAAACACCGTATGAAGGTCCATACAAAAGGTTTGGCTGATGTACGGCTATCTGCTTCGCGTAAGTGGAACTTTCTTCAGCTTTCAAAATCAGAATCTGCATTCGCCAAACCGTGGGGCGTACGAGACATAAGTTTCTTCCCTTCGAGATGTTTGAGGTGAGAGGTCACCTACAAAGCCTTCGGAGTACCCCGTCTTAATTGACTAACCCATTTTTCAGGGTAGAGACGTGCATTGTAATCCTACCTAGCTCAATTCGAATAGTATCAGATGCCTTGTCCACCCCAGGACTAGAGAAAGCAAACCCCGCTGTTTGAATCCCCATTCCGACAAATTATGAGAAGTCGCTTGCCTAAGTATTAATAATCTGCCGTGCGTAGTAAAGGTTCCACCTGTACCTGGGCGCAAGCTAGATATTGCACTATAATAACGCGTTATCAGATAACGTACTATATTGGTTAATGAGAATGATTGATATATGGAAATCGTGGCGTATTTTAGTTCGGTCCATTCCTATAATAAGTTAATATTAGGTCCTTACATATGAAATTGGCGTTTAGTATGGGAGGAACATAAAGCCGATTTTTTTTTATTATAATATATTTATTTAATCAAAGTATGTACCATTGCTATCTATGCACTTTTGCCATCTCATAGGTAGTTCATCGATCCTTTTACTAAAAAAACCATTCGGACGGGAATCAATAAAATCTTTGAAGGCGGTTTGGACTGCCCCATCGGAGTTGAATTTTTTCCTTTGCAAGAAGTTATCCAAATTTCGAAAAAAATGGTAATCTGTTGGGGCAAGGTCCGGAGACTACGGTGGATGTCTTAGACATTCCAATTGAAGCTTTTCTAATTTGGCAGCCGTCTGTTGTGCAGTGTGTGGTCTAGCGTTATCATGAAGCAGCAGTGGCCTAGAGCGATTAACCAGCCTCGGACGTTTAGCAGCTAGCTTTTCCATCATTGCAGTTGCTGACAATAGACATCTGCCGCAATCGTCTGGCCAGATTTAGAAAGCTGTAGTGAACAACACCAGCACTAGTCCACCAAACGCTCATAAGTAACCTTTTTGGAGTCAATTTTCGCTTGGGGCATGGTTTGGCTGGTTCGGCAGGGTTCAATCATTGCGATGAGCGCTTACGATTATCGTACAGGATCCACTTTTTATCACAGGTAATGATTCGATTTAAAATCCCTTCATTATTGTGCCGGTTGAGTAATGCAATGCAGCAGTCAACGCGCGTTTGTTGATTTGCTTCACTCAATTCGTGAGGTACCCACCTTTCAAGCTTTTTCACCTTAACAATTTGCTTCAAGTGGATTAAAACAGTTTTATCACTAACACCGCAGCCTGCAGCTAACTCGGATGTGGTTTGCGATGGATCCGCTTCCACAATAGCCTTCAATTCTTCATTATCAACTTTGGTCTCCGGCCGTCCACGGGGCTTGTTCTGCAGGTCGAAATTTCCAGAACGAAAACGTTGGAACCAAAAACGCACTGTGTTTTCTTTTGCGGCACCGTCGCCATACACATCATTAATCCTTCGAGCCGTTTCTGCAGCACTGGTGCCACGGTGGAACTTGTACTCGTAAATAACGCGATATTTCAAGTTTTTCATTTTGTAAACTGAGTGACGCAAAGAAAAAAACAATTGAGGAAAAAACAAATGAACTATAATTTTCAAAACACAAATACATGAGTAAATAGCTGTATAAATTTGGATTTGGAATTCCTAACCAAAGAGAAGATATTTGAGATCAAATTTGCCAGTACGGCAAAACGCCAATTTCATATGTAAGGACCTAATATTTGGAAACAGATAACGAACGAATGAATCTCCTATTTTTGGAACGAGCTCGACAGGCCTCGTGACTCGAAACTATCTTTCTGATTGGTCCAAAACCGAGCTATCTGATTCGTCCTCCCGTTCGCCGATGGCCGAGGTTGATCGACACAGTCTTCCTATTGGCTGGATCTGTCGGCGGTCTCCGGACAGCTCTACGCGTCTGAAGCCTTGGTCGAGTTCGTTGGTTATTTACTTACTACCGTCAACTCTTGGAAAATAAAAATGTTGCGTGTATTCTAGGAACCTCTGAAATTGAAATACTAAAGCCTAAATAATTTTAATACTACCCACGTCTGTCGCACACCATGTTAGGAAAAAACATGCATAGCTGAGTATTAGAGATTTGTTAACCCGTTAAATGCGAATCATTTTATTCCGAAAATAGCAGATATATATTTTAATATAATATTTTTCTTAGTGTCGATTTAAATAAGTCCATTCTATCGCAGTAGGAATAGATATAAAGTATTCTACATTTCTGAGAAGCTCAATTTCTTATGGTGATAGTAGGTTTAAAATGCAAATTTTTTTTTTTTAATTAACTAACCTAACCAAACCTAACCTAACTCAACATTCTCATTCTTTTACCGATATTTAAACAAAAAAAGATCGTGCGTGTACTCATGTACGTGCGGTAGAAGTTATGCTACTACAAACAAAAAAAACGTCGAAACATTCGTGAACTCGCATGTAAACAAAATCTGACAGCTTACAAGAATTCAATGTTATGTCGTTATTGAGACGTTGTTCCTTTTCAAAAAACGTGCGCATTTTCTAAAAAAGTCTAAGTGCTTTTACCCACTTTCATGTTTTATCGATTTTCGGCCTAAAACGTATTCAAAAGTTTCGAAACTATACAATTTCGTCAGCTACATTGAATATCGAATGAATGAATGTGTTTTTTGTTTTGAAAACGAATATCTGACAATTACGTTATTATGGCAACAAATAATTTCTCTAATATCACTTTTAATCGTTTTGGCGTGGTGACAAACAAACAAATCTTAAACGATCTAAACATTCGTGAACTCGTGTATAAACAATATCTGACAGCTGACAAGAATTCAATATGGCGTCGTTAGTTCTGGTATCGCATTTTCGCTAGATGTTTCGCTGCTACATGTTCCATTACATGCTCCGCTGTTACATATTTCGCTACATTGTGCATTCGCAACTTCCGTTACAATAAACTATTTACCTTGAATACGCTAAAAGAAGTATAACTTTAAAATTTTCGTATTTATATCATTCGGATAACAAAACATTATTTCAAAACATAGATTTTTTCTGTATGTCTTTCTAATTGTTACATATTAATTGTTGTATATTATGCGTAAGTAAAAACATACGATTTATACAAATATTTAATGTAAAATTCGGTTAAAAATGCTTTATTCAACTCATTTGTGAGCAACAGCTCCTAAGACGTTCACAGACAGTCATGTTTTAATATTTTCTCCACTGTTCTGCTTCAAAATTATTATATTTATTGAACTTCTATTCTTAGGTGTAGTAGTTATTTCAATTCAAAGTGAATATTTATGTATGAACCTACATTCTACACTTCTGTAAAATTAATATTGATAATTATCGTCTTATTTAGACAACTTATGTTATCTTGTTAATGTAATCACAAGAATATGGTCAAATGGTATTATAAAAATAAAAATAAAACTCACCGTATTTTGAAAGGAAATTGGTAATTTTCATTCAATTTATAAATCAAATAAAATTATCTTAAAATATTCTTTCTTTTTTAAATTTTGCAAAAACTTCATTACCGAATTCTCAAGAATTTTAAAAGACTGCTAGACACTCCGGGAATCCTGCAATACGGTGACGCAGCAGTCCCTGTCCAACCCGGGACCGGAGAATATGTTGACACAGCAGGCACATAATAAGAGAATTTATTTAAGGTATTAAGTTTTATATATTATTGAATGAAATGATAATTAGGGCTTCCATTCTGAATAATGTACTTAGTTGACTATTTCTAATTAAATAATATATTTTTATATAAAAAAAATTTAACATAGGTAATAATTTAATTTTTAATATAATATGTTTGTTTTTAATAATCATGATAATGACCATAATATTGGCTTTGTTGGAGAGATAATTTTATGCCATTAGTGTTTAATTATGATAATAACGATACCATGATTTTCGCATAAATTTGCACAATTTGTAGGCGTTGCTCTGGCTTAAGTCTATTCATGGTGAAATGGAAAACTTTATGAAATGGAAAATTTTCAAACCAAACTGAGTGGAAACATTTGTATTTCGACTCAGCCAATTTGACAGCAGACAGCTGCAATCAGTTGTCAGGTGTGAAATTGACTGTTGCTGGAAAAAGTGCTAATTTGAAAAACAAACGTCTAAAAAAATTACCCTATATTTAAACACAATTATCTTCGAGATTTAATTTAAAGTGCCTTGAATAAAAAAATCTATATTTGCTACTAATGTGCACATAAATAAATAAATAAATAATTCAGGACATTACTTAATTAAAATAATTATGATAAAATTATAATGTATTTTAATAGGATTTAAAAATTCTTGGTATCATAATAAAATAAAATCTTGTGTAGATTACAACACCGTGCGATGGAGCGCAAAATGATTCTGTCTCGTATAAAACTTTATTTTTAGCTCTTTGGAATACACCTGGGAGCAATTCGATCATCAAACCACCCAACTTGCTTACATTTCCTTCAGTCTATTTCTGCGGCAAGTGCACTGAATAATAATTCACCGTTAAACAAATAATCGTAGTGGATTTATTTACATTTACAAGCGTAATGTTTTTACTATGAAACTAGTTAAACATAATTAACCATATGACTTGTCGTCTTCTGCCCACATTCATCTGCTTTATAATAAAAGGTCCTCGTAATGGCCGTCAATTATCTCGTATAAATCATTAATTTATTTGCTTAACACATTCTAAGCATATTTTAATTAATATAATATACTTACATAACGTGTATATACTTGTACAATAATTATAAATTATATTACGATAGCATAAACGTTGAAGAATATATTAATGAATATATATGACAGAATTCATTTGTCACCATCCTAAGCGATAAATTTCAAAAATTAATTTCCCTTCTTTCAGATTATCTGTGCATGCTGAACGACAAACTACATTGAGTTTTCACTGCCTTGGGTACAGATAAGTGGCTAGTTCCCCAGAAGTAATTAATCTTAAGAACCATTTATGTTTTTGTTAAGAACCTTTTAGGTAGATTTTAAAATGTTTATCCAGAAGTAGGTGTGCCCATATAAATGGGAAATAACGGATTTCGTAGATGCGATAACTCTCGTTTTTCCTATCAGATTTCTATCAATTTTCTCTGAAAAGTTCACGTGGTAGATAAATTGGTGTAGTTCATCAACTAGATTGATTCGATTTCTTGTTTCAAAATGGCGGCTGTTCATAAACTTTAAATTCGTGACTCGGTTAATATAGACGAAATGTAATTATCTGTGCTCGTAGCCATCGGAGCACATTCGATCAACTCGAATTCTACCAGAAGTAAATCGCCGCGAAATACCGTGTATTTTAATGGTAAACTAGAAGTAAAAATAAATGTGTTAGACTAGCCACAATAGTGGAGGGACATTCCTAAATAGGACCAGCCCAGAAGCGCTAACGAAGTAGTCGGAAGTTGGAAGTAAGCCTTGCATACTCCTTTTGGAAATCCTATCGATTTGTTCCGCTATCACCGACGTGCCGTGCAACATCCTTTACATATAATTTGACTGAAACAGATGACATGTAATTCTCACAGCCAGTTCCGGTAGGTTTTTTTTTATTGTCTTTCCTTCGGCTTCCAAAACAAGGTCTTAGAATCTATAATATTTGAGTGTACCATTCCTTCTGTTAATATGTCCATCGTCTGTTCTCTGTTTTACTCCTAAATTAATTGCAATGAACACAAGTGATTATCTCTTGTTCTTACAAAACAGGTGGCGTACCCATAAAATAGTAAGAAAAGCAAGTAAGTTGAGTTTTTTTGAGTGCCAACGTATCTCTTTCTCTCTCTACCTCCCAAACTCTTATGATTCCAGGAACTTTGAGAGATGGTTTATTATCATGCTATCTCACTTCACTAATTTAAGTGACAAAATATAATCGACGCCAAAGCGATGGAGAAACAAAAGTATTTTGTTTCAATTACAAACTATTTACGTCGTTTCATATCCTTATTACTTCTTACTGCTTGTTACTTCTCTGCTGATGCTTATTCTATGTTTATTATTACATATTATTGTTTCTATAACATTAAAATATTTGACATATAATAGAATACGACCAGGAATAAATTATTATAAACTTTATGGTATATTGAATTAAATTATCATCGAATACGGAAGTAGTTATTGGATATTTGAGTAGCCAAAGCTCAGCTTTTGAATTTAATAAAGGAAACGTCCAGAAAGCAATATTTTTTCATATCATTTCAATCATACCAAATAATTTTCTAGCCGCTTGTTGCTCTTTTGTAACTATAAAGTATTTGACGCCCTGTCATTACGACATTGATTCAACCCTTGAGAGACGTCGCAGTAAAGTCCGCCGACGTAACTAGTACATATTGCACACTGGCGACCTCTATTGTAGAAGAAGTGAACACTCCACATCAAAGTGCATACAATTTACGCACGCGAAAGCAGTAATCAGTCCGACCTCAACCTCCGCGGGTAAGGGTCGTCCTCCTGATGACGTTGAATAAGCATTCAACGAAACTTCGAGAATCGTTTCTCGGAAAAACATATGGTTCGTATAAAATATCCGCAACTATTTACAGTTAAATATGTCTAACGACCGTAATAACAATCTTAACTCTATACTAAGTTGGGTTATCATCTTTTCACATAACCGTCGAACTTATTCATCATAAGTTCATGTTGATGTGTTATATTAACATTTACGACGATATTATATCAGTTTTCGAAGTTTTTTCAAATTGTTTTGTTTTGTAAAAATCCAATTTCAAATAATATAGTGTATTCAAGGACAAGCTTCAACATTGAAGACAAAATATAGCGAGTGGCATAATCGATTAGTGCCAGTATTACAATTTGGCGCTTCAAAGGCAAAACCTACAATTCGTGCCCTTAGAAAAATTTTAAGTGTCGATTTTAATTCATAATCGCATACGTGAGACGCTTCGACAGTAGCAAAATTTGGTTCTTATTACGAACAGAAAACTATTTTTATAGATTTTTTATGAAACACAATCTCTATAACTCTCAAACTATTTCTGTAATTATTTCAAACATAAATATCTATATAAAGATATGTATAAAACATACACGGAGATCATCAACATGAAAAGTGATTACCGAGCTGAAATTTACCGAGTTTTAAGATGTTTAAGATTCTTATAAACAACTCACTGATCGATAACAGAACCTTAATAAATAATAAATTCATTGCATTCGCCAACATTCAAAATTGGAGGAAGAAAAAATATTAAAATATTTTAACTAGATTTATTATAGACAAAAAAACTTTATTAAATCCTACAACACATTTGCGGTCTGCAATTTACGACTATATTGAATGCGGAAGTTGTGTAACTATCCATTTAATAACTATCCCTCAGTTAACTTGTAACTATCCGTTGGGTAACAATTCTTTTTAATTATCCCTTCATTAACTAAGGTGAGTGTT
The DNA here is from genome assembly GCA_016648135.1 of Agrypnia vestita. Classification (NCBI taxonomy): domain Eukaryota; kingdom Metazoa; phylum Arthropoda; class Insecta; order Trichoptera; family Phryganeidae; genus Agrypnia; species Agrypnia vestita. The sequence goes on from JADDOH010001551.1 coordinate 95,827, forward strand.
ATAACTATCCGTTCGTTATATTATGAAAGCTGTGAAAACAGCGCGATGCTGATGATGCTAATGAAACACAAGGAAATAGATGGCGCTGTTTACAACACAAACATACAACAGAAACATACTACGATTTAGCGATAATTTTATTTGTTGTGATTGTTAAATTTTAATTCGCATTTTGTGAAAAACTGAAGAAAATTAAATAAAATTTCGGCATATAATTAAACTAATTAACTTTGTTTACACCACTAAAATTTTAGTGGTGTAAACAAAATTGTTTAGTTTAATTATATTCATAATGAATAACCACAAAGTTATAGCAAAATACAACAGTATAAAATTTCGGCAATTTTTAGTTTAGAGCTTCCTTTGGGCCTTAATTCATTCTTCATTCATTCCGCTACATCCCTTCTTCTCCCCTGTCATGGCTAGTCTAGAAAAGAGCTTCACCCGTGTCAAAGTTTTTAAAGTAAAGGATCAGGAAAAACCCCAGAAGCGCTGATCCATATAATCCACAAAAATAATCAAACTTTGATAAAGCTGTATCGTCTTCAAAACTTACGCAATATAGAAAACAAAAGGTGGAAACTTAAGGGATGATACAAGGTGAATTGGTTGAAAATCTTTCACGGAACTTAGGGACGTTTTTGAGAATATTCTGTTCGAGCATTAAAAGGTATTGAACATTTGAAAGGTTCACGACCTGACGCGAAAAAGTAATGAAATCATTTGCGTGGTTTGAAAATGAATAGAATGTGACATCGTGCCGTGATAAAATTTCTCTTTTTTTTTAATATAAATTCTTTTTTTACCCTTCAACAGGCCAGGAGGCCCAATTACAGAAGCGAAATACGTCACAAAACACCCAGGCTTGAGTAAATCACACAGATTAAATTGTGACCACACCGGGAATCGAACCCGGAACCCTCGGTGTGGGAAGCCAGTGTCATGCCCACTGCGCTAAGAGGGGGAAAAGCCTAACACTAACACTTCGGAACAACTTCGTAACAGAAATTCACTACATATTTTAAATATCTTCGGACGATCTTAATAGGTAATACTTAATAGGAGCCTTTAGACATGCTCACATTAGCAAAAATTATGAATAACGTGCTCCATATTGATTTAAAGCATTGAAGAACCAATGAAGAATGCCTTAAATTGCTAAGGCTGTAGACATCTCATATGAATGAAATTTTCATAACTTAACCATATCATTATAGCATGAAAAATATTCATTTATTGACAGTTAATCACGAATGCAGATTTTAAATGACTTTTTTAACTTTTCAAAGAAAAAAAATTCATCGATTTATGACTACCACTGGTGGATCCTGGGTATTATGGATACTAGTAAAATTCAGAGCCTTTAAAATAATCTTCAACCTGAATAGATACCTACACCATAAAAACTGATTTGTACAAACTCACCGGCATCCTTAACCTAGAAGATCTGATATATGTCAAAAAGCTAAAGATGTTTTATAAAATAAAGAATAAATTACAAAAAATGAATATCATCCTATACAAGAATAATGAAGTCAACATAGACAACACACAAGAACAAGAGACTATAAGAAGTGATGTACCGCGGACTAATAGAGAAAGACATGGATTCCCGTGTACTGCAATCGACTTTTAAATGGAATTTCCAATAACAAAAAGGAACTAAATAATATGAAACTATGAAGATGAAAAAACTTGAGTGTTGGGGAGGAGATAAACTGTTCAAAATATCTATGTGTCGATAGTTAGTCAATGTGTATTTTTTTAAATTTTTCTTCATAATTTTTCCTTATACAATTGTTGTCTGGGGACTTGTTATTTATTTTTTTAATATTGTTGTTTGTTTTAAGACTCTTTATTTTCTATTATTTTCTTAATGTATTATTGTATTTTCAATCATATTTTGTAATTTTGATGTATATTTATTATATCAAAGGAATAGGACCAGCTATTCTGTACTATAAATGAAAGACAAGTCCTTTTTGTGTGTAGAATACGTTATCGCTTTCGTTTTTGAGATCCAGTAGATATTGCTCGATGATTTTAACTTCCAAAATACCAAATGGCTAGTGCTATGCTTTTTTAGCGGGTCCCCGAATATCCCTCCGTGTCCCTAATAAAATAGAAAATCGCCGAAATTGCATACAATTTGCTCACCATTCACTTTATTTATCTGTTTATATCTTCGCATAACTTCCACTGTTACCAAACTTTAAAAAAAAAAATTATAGCCAGAAGTTTCTTGAATTTATAAGTTGGTTGTCAACGTTGATTGATAAGTAGCGAATTGACAGACAATTTTGTTTGGTAAAGGCTATTTTAAAGGGTACGAGGAATCGCATTTCCAGGACAGTTAATGACGCTGGAACTTCGTTATATATTTTGTTTTCTTAAAATAAAATAAAAAATTTTGAGCTTAAGAAGATTATTACATTATTTAGCTATCGGGTTGCGAACTTTTCAAATGACCGATTATCAATTATCAATTTTCATCCAATCACCTAATTTTGAATGTACGTCCGTCCATCCGAAACATACTGGAACTAGCTGGTTGGCCCGGCTTCGCTCGGGACCATAATTAGGTAAGCATAGAATTGTTTTGACGTCTCTTTTTTGCTGGTTTCGGCACCTGTGATTGGATTGCCTTGCTGGACCGTCTTCGCTTTGCCAAAATATCAACAGATATTTTAACGCACAATCATAACACTCTAAGAGAACTTTACAAAACTTTCTAGAGTATTCCGAAATCTTATAGAACTTCCTGGAATCTTCTAGTACTTTCCCTTTCCAGAACCTTTTAAAGCATTATAATTCTTTCTGGAACCTCTAGACCGACCGACGCACTCCCCCACTCAGTTTGGAAACTTATAGATCTTTCTGATAGCTTGTAGAACTTTCTCCTTCCAGAACTTTTTAGAGCATTCTCGAACCCTCTAGAACTTTCCGGAACCTTTCAAACTCGCTGACACATTCCGCAACTCAGTTTGGAACCTTATAGAACTTTCTGAAACTTTCTCCATCCAGAACTTTCCAGAGCATTCTGGAACCCTCTCTTAATCTTCAGGAAACTTCTAGATCCACCGATGACCTTAGCCACTCGGTTTGGAACCTTATAAAACCTTAAAAAACCTTATAAAACCTTATAAAACCTTTTTAAACTTTCTCTTTCCAGAACCTTCTAAAGCATTCGAGAACCTTAATGAACCTTCTGGAACCTTCTAAACTCACCGACATACTCCGCCACTCAGTTTGGAACCTTATAGAACTTTTAGGAATCTTATAGAACGTTCTCTTTTCAGAAATTTTTAGAGCTTTACCGAACATTCTAGAACCTTCTAGACTAACAGACACACTCCGCCACATTGTTTGGAACGATAGAGATCTTTCGGGAATCTTCTACAGCATTCTCTTTCCAGAATATTCGAGAACTTAATGTTTTAGAACCTTCTAGGTTCACCGACAGACTCCGCCACTCTGTTTGGAACCTTTTAGAACCTTCTTGAACTTTGTCTTTCTAGAATCTTCTAAAGCATTCGAGAACGTTCATGAACGTTTTTCAACCTTCTAGACTTACAGTTACTCTCCCCCACACTGTTTGGACCGTAAGAGAACATTCTTTAGAAGAATAAAGAATCTTCTACAACGTTCTCCTTCCAGAACATTCCAGAACTTTATCAAACGTTCTGGAACCTTATAGAATCATAGATACACTCCGTCACTTTGTCTGGAATCTTATAGAACTTTTGGAAATTTTCTAGAACATTCCCCTACCAGAAATTTCTAAAGCGGATTTTTCCGGAACCTTCTAGACTTACCGACACAGTCGGCGGGCCCATTCTGGAACAATCTGAAGTATTTGCGGCCTTCTCATAACAAAACAATGTGCTAGAATGCACATTTTCGTCACCCACTCCCACCCACGCTCAGCCACCCCCACCAAACTCGCACATTTTAAATGGGACACTAAGGGCTATCCACCACTATAACCACCAGGGGGTGGTATTATCTGGTTGTGAAGAAAACTTGGCGGATAGGGAAACACGGGTTTCTTTTTATATATATATATTTATATATATATATTGATTACAAAAACAACACTAATGAGTTAGCAATGAACGTTCGTTCGTCCGTAAATTAATGGAATTACAACAACAAGGCTGATGACCAGCAACGAACATTAACAAAAAATTTAATCATTAAAGAGTTGCTGCTGTAAATTTACTTTAGGTCTTAAGTCAACGAAATTATTGTGAAAGTTAATCTGAAATTATTTTTAGGTTTAAACAATTAAAGTCAATTTAAAAAAACAAATGGTTTTCTATTCATGAAGTATCAGCTTCAAAAATCTGCAATTATTTTGTTCCGTGATTTTTCACGGTTTTACGGTTAGTATTTAATTAGTTTGTCATAACTCGCAAGAACGCAAAAAATATTACTTAATTCTGAACATAATCAGAACATTATAAAAACTTCATAAACTCGTAAAAAACCTAAAGAAGTTTAAATGTTTCAAAAAATTTAAACCTATATTTTTTTTACTCTCGTTATATAATATTTTCCTTTGTTACACTACAAACGGGAGGACATTATCGCCATCTTAATGCACGTTAAGTGTTATTCTCAACAACATGAGATGCTTTATTACCAAGAATAAATTACTTACTTCCTACGGGACCATCTTTAATCCTCGGTAAATCATAAAGTTCTTTACTAAATTTAACGACTATATTTAATAAAATAAAAAAGCATGCCTTGAAGCTAAAAAGTGTGTATTAGCAATGCTACGTGTGTAAATATTTATGTTGTACAAAAATATTAAAACAAATAATATATTATCAAATTAAAAACCCTAAAATTTTTTAGAAATGTATTTATTCAGTTCCCAGATCTGCACTAACATTTTTAAAACCTAAGGCAGAAAAGAATAGATATATTAATATTGTAAGAATTTTTTAATGATTTAAAGTAAATAATGAAAGATTTTTATTTTAAATTATTGAATGATATGTAACCTTAATCTACCATAAATAAGATGTTTAAAAAATGCAACTTACCGTATTTTTTTCTAAATAAGTTCCATATTTTTTAAAAGCATTTGTCCTAAAAATATTTTTCAGTGGAATTATTTTCGAAGGTGAGAAATTGTGTATTTTTAAATGTATTGTGTAATACAGAGATCTTTCTGAGATAACCCGATTTTTTAGAGTTTGGCTCATAAAAAAATATTTAATAAATTAGACATTTTTCATATTATTTAAATCTAATTAAGTGTAAATAATTAGTATTATTGTGTGATTTGTATTACACACTTCATCTTTAAATGCAGTTACCTATAATTGGAAGATGTTTAAAACTATACACCATAATTACCTTTATCGTTTCATAAATTATTTGGTTGATTCATATATAAATTTCGTTTAACATATTTACTTTTCAGAGTTTTATCTTAAAAATATTTAAATCGTTAAAATATCCACCAAATTTTAATATCACTTGTTCCCATTTATTATTATTTCATTCTGCGAAGAATTTTGTCAATTTTGAAAAAAAAGAAGTATTGAACTTTGACATCCTTTACATGTGTAACTTTAATGTTTAGTTAGAGTGACTTTAACATGTAGGTTCATTGGAGCAGGGTATGGAAGGAACTGTATAATACACCACATAAACTTGACATTAATTATTTTATATAATTATGTTTATTTAACAAAGCTAAGAGAAAGCTAATACCATGATGGCGAAGCTTAAGTCAAGAAAACTAATGACAACCTCGGATACCTACTTCGTAATGAAAAATACGACAACGTGGGGAGGTAGAAAGCGACAGAGGTGAAGATAAAAAGGGTTGTATTGGCTGTGAAATATGGCTGAGAAAGTGGTTTAAAATACAAACTGCTGGTGATTCATAGAATAAATCAACAAACTGCAACTTGGTCGCCAATTTTTGAGAGAAGATGGTACACAAAGAAGAAAAAAACAATGTTTACAAAACAAATACTGCTCCGTGATGATGCTGTTGACGAACACCCCTCTATCTGTTGTAGGAAAAATTAGCAGATGATTTAAAAATAACAAGTCTTTTAGAAGATATAATAAATAAATGGTAAGTTGTGAATAACAGTATAAAAAGTATGTTATAATAAACCACTTATAAGTTACGAAATTTATTTATGAATCAACCTATTTCATTTGAAAATAGTTACAATAACTCAAGCAAGTAATTTTCCGTTACTGTAAATTTCGCCATTCTACAACAAAAAGCCAAGCATTGATTGATGAATTACAGATATTTAGGGAAAAATACAACTTCTACTTAATCTAGAAAACAAACTTCTTTACTGAGTTTTCTTGAAATAAAAGAATATGTTTTCACTGAAATTTTGTCAATTTATCACTTGTAAGTATTATCAAAATACATGCACCTTTAAGGATTGCATTATTCTAAGATAAAGCTCTTTAGATAGCGTCTTTCTTTGAAAATCTTTGACTTTAAAGGCCAGTTTAAACCGGCTCGGAGCCAAGAAAATCACAAAAGAAGACATAACTGTTCACTTGTTTTCGTTTCCAATTCCAAAGACTTGATTTAAAAAGAAAAGGCTTTTCCTTAGGCACATATTTTCTTTTGTATTTGAATGTCTGTATTACAGACTTCGTACTAAGCTTTTATATGAGTTTACCTCAGTTATCCTGTTTACCAAGTATTACACACATCCAGTTTTAATATATAAATATAAAATTTATCCAGAAAGAATCGTGCCTTACTATTCAAATTGTACAAAAAATCAATCACGTTTTCATTCAAATCACATAAATAAATTTCACTCCACAATTACGTAATCAGTCTATATTTTACAAGGATATAAATAAGATTAATTTTTTTTAAATATATAGATCATTTGTGGACAGCTTTGTCTCGAAAGTTTCATATAGACAGAATTTTTTGATCCACTGTTGTAACTAAAATTACCTTTTTATAATGTTTATAAAATTCATTTTGTGGTTGGACATAAATATTATTTTTTAAATGACTTATGAAAAACAAATATTAAATATTAAATAATAAACTTCGTTCAAACAACTTTGATGAATAACGTGTTTCAGGACTAACTTACATACTAACTTCCTCATTAAGATAGTGTGCATATGTTCTGACTCCTAAATATTAAATTGAACCGAAAATAATTATGCGAATTCGACAATGAATGTGAAACATAATTATTGTTGCAAAATGGATCGAGCATTTTGATCTGATTTGGAAGCCCGAAATCAATTCAACATATTAAACGCTGAGTGATTTAAGATTACATACATGCTAATACTGGGATTATTTAGTACCGTAAACTAGACAAGAATTGGATTCCGTTGTCTTAAAAACTAAAACCGAAACTGATGGATAGTAAATTAACTAGAATGGTTTTAACAAAGTTCGTTATTTTGTTAAATGAATAAAATATCCTACTTAAATAGAACAAAATCGAATATTGGAAACTACTCTCGAGACAAAAGTGGACATTTCTTTACATTTTTATAACAGCATAGCCTTAAATTAATGAAACTTATCTTATTATTTAATAATAATTTATAAATATTACATATACGTTATAATATTTCGCAGACAGGCTAAAAGAAATATGATAATATCACTACATTTTTCACTAGTTTGTCTAAGATCTTGTTTATCACTGTGCAAATGTTTCGAGTTCTCTACACAGATGTCTCGTATATAACTATTTGTACCAAGGGTGACACGGGCTGTTCGGGAGATGGTGTGGCCAGGTCCCTCAAAACAGCCTCCATGGCAGCCTCCCACTCCAACCTCTTCTGAGCGGAGACCTCCGTCTTCCCGGATGTCAATCGAGGCATGCTCACCTGAGAAAATATAACAGAGATAATTAGAAAACAAACCTGAAGAAATAAAGAAAATAATGAAAATCACGAAAAATTATTCATCAAACGAAATTTCTTCGTATATTCTTACGCATTTAGACATCTCTGAAGAACTCGTCAGGACGTATCTCATAGTTTAAAAATTATAAAATAAATATTAAAAATTACAAAGATTATATATTATTTTAAAAAATATTCCTTCAATTTGAATACCTATGTTATATTTTTTGCAAGGGTGATATTTTATTTTTAACGTACGGATTATCAAAAGGTCGTCAGTGTCCCGGAGTCCTTGTGTAAATATGTAGACTCAACGTAATATCATGGGTTTTAAATTTTTATCTCTCAAGGAATGTTACCATCAAGCAACCTAAAAGCGATTGGATATTATGCATTTTAAAACCAGGCAACCTTAATAATATATTTATTGAACATTGTACCTTATTACTAATCAAAGTACCTTACAATATAGATTTTTGTCGGCAGTGAGATCTCTATATAATCTTATAATATACCTACCTGTATGTTAGAAAGTGTTGAATTTAGAAAATTACATTAATTAGTATATTATGTATGCAGTGACCAGGCGCGTACAGTGAGAATAAGAAGCATGACTTTTATTTAAACATATATTTGGAAAAAAAAACAAAATTAAATATTTATCTGGCAGAATATTATGAATTATTAAAATCTGAATAATATGTTAATTATTGTGATGGGAATAGTATGATATATTAGGTCCTTACATATGAAATTGGCGTTTTGCCGTACTGGCAAATTTGATCTCAAAAATCTTCTCTTTGGTTAGGAATTCCAAATCCAAATTTACACAGCTATTTACTCATGTATTTGTGTTTTGAAAATTATGATTCATTTGTTTTTTCCTCAATTGTTTTTTTCTTTGCGTCACTCAGTTTACAAAATGAAAAACTTGAAATATCGCGTTATTTACGAGTACGAGTTCCATCGTGGCACCAGTGCTGCAGAAACGGCTCGAAGGATTAATGATGTGTATGGCGACGGTGCCGCAAAAGAAAACACAGTGCGTTTTTGGTTCCAACGTTTTCGTTCTGGAAATTTCGACCTGCAGAACAAGCCCCGTGGACGGCCGGAGACCAAAGTTGATAATGAAGAATTGAAGGCTATTGTGGAAGCGGATCCATCGCAAACTACATCCGAGTTAGCTGCAGGCTGTGGTGTTAGTGATAAAACTATTTTAATCCACTTGAAACAAATTGGTAAGGTGAAAAATCTTGAAAGGTGGGTACCTCACGAATTGAGTGAAGCAAATCAACAAACGCGCGTTGACTGCTGCGTTGCATTACTCAACCGGCACAATAATGAAGGGATTTTAAATCGAATCATTACCTGTGATGAAAAGTGGATCCTGTACGATAATCGGAAGCGCTCATCGCAATGGCTGAACCCTGCCGAACCAGCCAAACCATGCCCCAAGCGAAAATTGACTCCAAAAAAGTTACTTGTGAGCGTTTGGTGGACTAGTGCTGGTGTCGTTCACTACAGCTTTCTTAAATCTGGCCAGACGATTACGGCAGATGTCTATTGTCAGCAACTGCAAACCATGATGGAAAAGCTAGCTGCTAAACAACCGAGGCTGGTTAATCGCTCTAGGCCACTGCTGCTTCATGATAACGCTAGACCACACACTGCACAACAGACGGCTACCAAATTAGAGGAGCTTCAATTGGAATGTCTAAGACATCCACCGTACTCTCCGGACCTTGCCCCAACAGATTACCATTTTTTTCGAAATTTGGATAACTTCTTGCAAAGGAAAAAATTCAACTCCGATGGGGCAGTCCAAACCGCCTTCAAAGACTTTATTGATTCCCGTCCGAATGGTTTTTTTAGTAAAGGGATCGATGAACTACCTATGAGATGGCAAAAGTGCATAGATAGCAATGGTACATACTTTGATTAAATAAATATATTATAATAAAAAAAATCGGCTTTATGTTCCTCCCATACTAAACCTCAATTTCATATGTAAGGACCTAATATATCTCTTATTTGGGTTTCTTTTAATAATAATTTATAGGCTTCCAATACACACTTTAAAACATGTAAAAAAATAATGAGTACCTGCATGGTACAGTTGATACTAACTATATGTGAGTAGCGTTACAACACGTAGAAATTGCCAGGTGTGTATTTAAAAATTATTTTATAATATTTTTTATTATAGTACGAACATTTTTATTATTGTAATAAACATTATCACCAAATTAAATTATCTAAAAACCATCGGGTTTGAGGACAGATTCGTAAAAGTAATTATGGTTTGTAAATTTTCAAGCACGGTAACAACTTGCGTGAGCTTAAAATCGCGGGAAAAGTATCCCGACCCACTTAAAATGGTAATGTAATCAAGAAAATTCTTTTCGTACAAACCAAAAATAGACAGACATATTGTAATATTCGTGTTAATTTCTAATGGGAATAAGATAGTTCATTAACTATCGTTGAACATAAAAAAAAGAATTTGTACGTTTTTCTGGTTCGCCTCGCCGAACCCTGTTATTTGTAAGATTTTACGAAAAAATATTTTAACTAGAAATTAAAACATCATTGTTGACTGTTTCATTAATCTAGAAGTTTTTTTATATATTGTATACCATTAAAATACGAAAACAGTGTTTTTTGTTCTATTCTTCTTGTATTCTACCACTCGTATGCATCAAATGTATGCGAATATTTGAATAACTAAATTATTTAACGTTATACGTAAAAAATACAACAAAATCAGTTTTGAATACATTTAAATGTGAACAAAAATAATAACTATTCAAAAGAGATTCCATTAAAGGAAAATCTATGTACATTCGCTATAAATTATTATAATAATAATTAATGATAGGTATGCATATTTTTAAGTAAGTTAATTAAATACAGTCAAACAAGCGGCATGGCATAATAAATAAATATCTATGTATCTTAATTATAAAACGGAATATCTAATTGTTGGAAGCCTCTAAAGCTTTCGATCACTGAGCTCTGGCGTTGTGATATATACACAGCTTATTCTGTCGGGAATATCTACTCAATGTGACTTAATACGTTAACGTCATTTCTATCACGACATGACCCTCTTTAAGAACGGCGCCACACTGCGCGGATCTTCCGCTGCGTTTCTTCCGACACGGAACGCCATTACATTAATTTTCATACAATATGCGCTTATCAAACACACTACGCGAGTGATAGGTCGATCAATTTGCTTTGCCGATTTGACACGACGGAAAAGACGCGGCGGGAAATCCGCGTAGTGTGGCGCCGGCCTAACTGTCAAAAATATGCCGCCGAATGGTTTGTTCTATATTACTATAGATAAAAGATTAGTTGAAATCTACTGAGAAATAAAATAAAGTATTTTGCTGTTTTGTATGTTTGCGTAGAAATTAATAGAACATTTTGAATAAATAATTTGTCATGAAACATTATTTTCTTGGAAACTCATTTTTTCAGCGTTTTTGAGTGAAATATAATGGGATTTTCAAGTTTTCACAAATTTCAAGTCACTAGCGGAACTGGATAGTAAAACCAGTTTAATCATCAAAAAAGAATCATAAAAGAAAATGTGTTTTTCAATACTAATTCTATTACACGTTAGAAAAAATAACAAAATACATATCTGTAAGGTACGCACTGTGCTGGTGATAACACCAACCCACATAAAATGTTTAAAGCTTTCAGTTTACGACCCGAGAAAATAAATAAGACCCTGTCAAACGAACAACCAATAGTCATGTGCGGCATACAAATGATGGATCAAGTTCTCGCTTATTTGTTACCTCTTTTATAAATATTTTGTTACAAAAGAACATCTGTCGGGGGGGAGGGGGGGTGTTTCGAAGAATAGGACGTTTTCAATTGAATATGCCCTGGGTTCAAGAATCCTCGACCGATTCCTATTTTTCCCTAATTATAACAATTCATTATAAATAACGACTTTCCGCCTCTATTTTGTAAACGCGCAAAAGAAATCTTTTGTTTAGTTTTAAGGTTCTTGGTTCTTTAATTTGTACATTGAAGAAGAAAATTAAAAAAAACAATATGTTACTAGTAGATAAAAAGCTATTAATTTGAGTGTATAAAAAGGGATTAATATTTAACCCAAATACGTGAAGAAATTTTAAGAAAGAATTTTTGTTTCATATATAACATTACATAATGAAGACATCTTATCATTTTGATTCAAATCTGTTAATTGTATTAAAATGGCTTATTAAAATTTAAGTGCGCTCTATATTTTTTATGTACGCTATAGCTTAGACAGAACATTAGAACTTTACAAAGGTTCCAGCATCGTGCGGCTAACACTTGTCCAGAAAACAAAATTGAAAATTACATTTATGATTTATTTTTGTGAAACCTAAATATTAGTGCAATTGCCATCGAGTCCTGAACAAATACTAAATATTTACAAATTGAAATTTATATAACACTTAATGCCCTGTTAAAAAAATAAATAACCTGAGACTTTGATTACTTCGACATTGATCGATATCAAAACCATTGTATTGTAGTCGGATATCACAGGCGTACACTAACTAATCCATTAAATAAAGTAGAAATTTAAGTTGATACTGGGATAGTGTGGCCCTCTTGGTGGGAGGGGGAAAGAGATAATAAAAATAAAATTGGGAATATACAAAGTAATAGTTTATACAATGGAATATACAAAGTAATGGAAAGGTTTTTCTGAAACATGTAGGTGTAATTAATAAAAAATAATATAAGTAGATACATACAAATAATACAATCAATACTTTAAAATGTCAATCTACAATGTTGCTGAATCAATGGAAAAAATTAAAATTAAAATCCCAGTAATCTATTAAAGAGGTGACTTGTTTGTAAAATGTGATTGGAAAACTCGGAATAAAATTTATTTCTGAGGCCTCTTAAATATTATTTTATTTTTATAAAGAAATTACGTCATTTTTCCAAAATAAAATGCAGAAGAGTTTTTGCAATTGTATTCGTGTATGTATAATTGTATAACATTGAGTTCGTATATGCATAATTGAGTGGTTAAATCGATCATCTTTATGTTTTTGGTTCATGGATGATAAACTTTTCGCATCGGAAATACAAATTTAAGATAATAAAACATCCTTAACTGAAAATATAAATGTTATTTTTTTAAATTTGATACCAATTTCAATTTCAATATTAATTAAAATATCGAGTTAAGGTTAATGGAATTCGATTAAAAAATTCAGTACAGTTTCAGTTAGCTAAAAAAACATTTGAGTTTTTAAAAAGTATTAAAATAATTGTAAAAATTTTCAAAGATTAAAATTATATTTGTTTGCTGGCATCAGTTAGATAAAATTAAACATTTCACTGAAATCTATTAATCAGATATCGTAAAACTAATACCAACAATCGTGTTATTTAAAATATAAAAGGTTTTAAGTATAATCATTTTAATTTAAAATTTGTCATGCGAATAATATTTAAGCTTGTTTGTTAAACGTAATATACCTTCCTTTAATTATTAAAATAAAGTTTGTCTGAAAGATTATTCTTGTTAAAATATATATTTTTTAATGACTTCCAGAATTCTAATTTATTTCGTAATCTTTTGGAAACAGACATGTTCTGAAATATTCGGAAATCTATTATTTTTGTAAGTTTTATGCTTTAAGGCCTTAAGTCTAAGGACATTCTTGCCATTCCGGAATTAGTGTATCAGTAGGGTAAGGTGCCCTAAGGCCTCGGGTACGATACGAGCGGCAAGCGGCAGAGCGTCAATGCACCCGAGTAGTAAGGGTCACATTGACGGCACAGTACTGAGCTTAGTCATATCGTAGCCGTCTTCCCTCACTACTCGGGCGCATTGACGCTCTGACGCTCTGCCGCTCGCCGCTCGTATCGTACCCGAGGCCTAAAAGTGCGCGTTTTTAAGAGAAATGAGCATAGTGCGAAAACAAAACTCGATATTCTAATCAAAATACTTTTAATATTTATTTGTATTCTTAGTCTTCTTACTAAACTTAAAAAATGCAACAAAAATAGTAAGATTTAGGATTTATAACCATAATTAACAGTGGTGTAGAACGCGCACTCTTGGGACAGTAGTCTCCCAAGAGTGCGCGTTCTACTTCATTGTAACATAGTCTGTAAAACACTGAGTTCATAGTTTTAATTTTTCTGTTTCTTCAGAAAATTTAGGCCCAGGGGAGATGACAGGTGCAGCTCTATGCGTTTTCTCAAACTTGATTCTGCTATACTTAATAATTCAGCCACACACCTATTACTCTTCGCCTCCCCTACCATCTTGCGAGCAAGATCAAGATCAAATATTTTGTCTGCTTGTTTTTCGTGATTTCGATTCCATTTGCAAAAAAAAAAACATTAATTATTTTAAAGTTCCGCAAAACTACGCATGCGCACTCTTGCAACCGATACCATGATTTCAAATAGCCGCACTGGTAACGCCATCTAGTCGACACCGGCATGAATGAATTCTGTCAGTTGTTTGCCAACAAAGTATTTTCACTAAAGTACAGACAAAATTCTAGTTCCTTTTTAAAACCAATACGTCACGCATGTTGCAAAACACAAAAACGTATTATCAAAAGTGTTAGATTTCAAAAAACTTACATTTTTTCATCAAAACACATTTGTTTTGCTCCAAATTTCGTCAACACAAAGTTCGGTGTCGTGCGTTCGAAACACGACCGAAATAAGCGCCAGTCGACCAAAATTGTGGGAAATTTGAATACTGCGTACTCTTAAGGTGCCTGTACACATTGGCCGAGGTTGGCACAAAGTAAGGTTGGCCCAATGTGTACAGGGCGTTTTGGCCGTGCGTAGAGACGTTTGCCAAACTTGGCTTGGTAGTCGGTTTTTCGAGCACACATCAAAAGAAAGAGGCGTGGCTCAGCTAGGGTTGTCAACTTTTTTTACAAGAAATAAAGTAAATTTAGATCTGAGAAGAATATTAAACCGTATTTTAGAAAAATGAACAGTATTTTATTTATTTAATGTTTTAAATACATATTTTTTAGAGTTTCTCGCACAACTTATTAATTTAAACTCTTTTTTAAAAACTTCATACGCCTCACCACAATTATAATTAAAATTAAAATAAATGAGGAGCTCATTTTTTATTAAATTAATATTTGCTCTATTTCTATTCTCTCGCCACTTTGCATTCATTATTGAAAAATTCTTTCAGTAAATGCTGAGGTGGCGGTAACAGAAAGTAGATATGAGACAATTTTAATAATATTTTTAAATTCTTCTGAGGTGTTTACTAATAAATGGCTCCACTTTTGGCCAGTACTCATTTCAAGAAAGTCTTTGTCTTTGAAGCCACATATTTGAAATTGCTTGCACATAGCTCCCTGACCCATGTTAAGTAGCTTAATCAATGTATGTGAAAATTATAATAAATTATATACAGGTGTACCAGAGCCAGCAGCAGAAACTTGGCCGATAGATTCCTGACTATGTTATGAGCCTAAAATGTTCAGGCAATCATTACCTAATATCAATAGTTATGGAGATATGCAGTATCAAAGTGCATTTTTTTTTTCAATATTTCTGATTTATTTTTTGCAAAAAGTTTAACTATCATTACAGTAACTTATATCTATTATGAAAAATTTATTTGTTTCAATAAAACTTAAATAAAATAATAAATGATAAATGGTAAAAAAAAAACTTTTTTCAATTTTCGCAAGGTTTTTATCATTTTATTCGAGTTGTATTAAAGCGAATAAATTTTTCATAATCTACATAAGTTACTGTAATGATAGTTCAACTTTAAAAAAAATATGTAAACTATGATATTGCACATCTTCATAACTAAGGGTGCCAGTGCGCCCCTGTCGCTCTCAGCCACCGCGAGGTTGGCCGAGACGTTGGCTAATGTGTAATCGCTGTCCGCCATTTTGCGAGGTTGGCCGTCTGCGAGATTGGAACGACCATGTACACATTGGCTGGGTTGACCCAATGCGACATTCGGCCAATGTGTACATGGAGTTTTGGCCGTGCGTAGCACACGTTTCTCGAAGTCGGTTCTTTTTCCATTTCTTGTCGGTATTTTGAACAGACATCAAAGAACCATGAATCACCAATCATGAAACAGGAAGCTATCGTGAAGCAAGATATTCAACTTAATTGAATTATTATTAGTTGTACGGACAGAAATTAATTATGTGTACAATGAATGAGTTTTGTAACTCATATTATTTATTTCGAATATCACTTTTTTTTATTTGATTCGTCAAACCGATTGAAATTAATAAATATGAATTATAATTTATATAAAATAACTTTTTAAACACCACTTTTTTATTGATAAGAAATTCAACATGTTTCGTAGCCAATGGCTTCTTCGTCAGGATAACAAAAATAAAAATAATAATCAGGTCCTTTTTGCAAATAGTTATCTTTTAAATTTATTTTCATGTTAAGTAGGTACTTTATATTGTCATTTTCCATATATACCTTTTTAATATTTTGATCTACAATTAATTTTTATTTTTGTTATCCTGACGAAGAAGCCATTGGCTTCGAAAAATGTTGATTTTTTTTTTCAATAAAAAAGTGGTGTTTACAAAGTTTTTTATATAAAATATAAATATAAATTTTATATAAATTATAATTATGTCACCACAAAATAATTTTGCTTTATTTGAAGAAGAAAATATGAATTATTTTATATTTTACATATATACGGCTATGAAGGTTTTTACTTTAAAATTTGTACAAAATGGATAAATAATATTTTTAGAAATAAAAACTAGCTGTAACCCGTCAAAAATGACAGTTCTTTTACATGTTGGTTCCTAAGGAATAAGTTTTTATTTATTTATTTAAAAAAGGAAAGAAAGAAAAAAATTACTACTTACTTACTACTTACTTACCATCACGCCGTTTCCCCCAGAGAGGATAGAGCGCCACACTCTTCTGTCCTGACATACAACTCTCGCCTAATTCACATTTTCGCATGCAAGCTCGCCGGTTGTTGAGGCTTTTAACGGGACCATCTTCGAGTATCTGGTTAATCTGATCATGCCACGTATTCCGCGGTCCTCTCTTTCTGGCGCCATCTACATTGTATCTTTCTATATATATCTTTCTATATATAATAAATATATCTTTCTTACCACTGTTTCCTCATTCATTCGCTCAACATGCCCAAACCATCTGAGCGACCTTTTTTTAATTCTATTAATTATGCTAAATTTAGCTTTACATTCATTCCTAATATCTGCATTCTTTACTCTATCATAAGTGGATTTGACACACTTACGTCTGAGGGGTCTCATCTCCACTGCATTCAAGCTACTTTCGTTCCTCTTCTGCCAGCTCAAGGCTTCACTTCCATACATCAGTGATGGTATCAGAATTCCATAGCGTACCGCTAGTTTTGCCTTCGTAGACATATTTCTATTAGAAACTATTGCGTTCAAATTTATTATCAATTATCAAAGCACTTTAAAGATACAATAAAGAATATTTAAAGAATGAAAATAAAAATAATAAAACGAAAAGAAAAAAATTATGTAAAAAAGAAAATAGAAATATAATATTTTATGTCATTTTTTAATTTTTTTGTATTCCTTTTTTTTATTCTTTATGTATATTCTTTATTTTATTTATATGTAGTATTTTTTTCTTTCTTTTCTTTTTTATAAAAATAAATAAACACTTATTACTTAGGAACCAACATGTAAAAATACTGTCTTTTTGACGGGTTACAGCTAGTTGAATATAATTATTATGTCTAAAAAATATTTTTACTCTATATATAATTTATTATGTTGTATCGCCTATAATTTATTATGTTGAATCGTTTTATTTTATCTTTTAATTACACATTTTTATATTGTTCTTGTTTATGTTTTCAAGTATTTCATGTATTTGTCTATTGTTTGTGCATTTTGTACAAATCTTAAAGTAAAAGCCTTTAAAGTCGTATATATATGTAAAATAAAAAATAATTCATATTTTTTATTTTCAATCGTAAATAGTCAACAAAAAATACTATCTAATAATTTTGGTTATGACTATATGAATGTTTGAATGTATAATGAAAAAAATTATCTGAAAAATAAAACTCATTCATTGTTTTCATAATTAATTTCTGTCCATACTAATTCAATAATCTTTTCATTGTAATTCACGGTAATTTTGACGAAATGAAATTCAATGAACGAAACAATAAAAACGTGCGTGCAAACCGGCGAACGCCGAAACACTAAAAAAAATATCACTGTCGGGTGACACACGATACGTGACCGGCGCGCGGCGTAGCCACGCCCAAGTGTCTTTCGCTGTGCAGGGGCGGACTAGCAGTTCGGCCTCCTCGGAAAGAAATGTGCCATTCTTATAAGATACAACTTAATTTTAAGAAAAAAACAAATAAATGCGTTCTTTATTTGTACTGTATTATAAAATTTTCTACTTCTAAATAATCTGTCATAGTTTATTTATTTTGGTCTGATTCGAAGTGATCACTTCATAATCCACCCGCTTATTATAATATGGAATAGGGCCGCGAGCATATGACCACGCATATACTATCCGCCAGGATCCCGGAGAGAGCTAATTCCCAGAATGTAAGCAAGTTCTTTACCATTGCTTCCATATAAAAGAACAATATATAACAAATGATACACTGTTGAATATTTTAGAGATAAGTCATACCAAATTAAATCCTGGTTATACTACAGTTTCGTCATCCGATTCAGTCTCTGGCCAATGAAAAAATAATATTTCAAAGCGTAAAGGTTACGTGATCTAAATGCTTGCTTTGATTATCGCCTCTCTACTATGCGACATCGTAGATCGGTGAATATTATTTGACGGTATGAAAAGTTAAAACGCATATTGAATGTTACGACAAGATAGAATTGAATTTTTTTGCAATTTTTGTATGAGAAGATAAGGTTAAATGGAAATGACAATAGATACGATAAAATAAAACAAATTTAACACCGACATTTCATCACATACGACAAAATTGAATTTTGCACAGAGGATACTAGAGTAGTTATGTTAGCAATAGTTAGCATGGAGCCATTATTAGAGCAAGTCTCAAAGCCTTTTGCCATCACTATAAGTCAATAACGATTTTGTTGACAATGACGATTTTAACCTTACGACAAGATAAATCTGGGGTGACGAATCCTTATATTTCTTACTGTTTCAAATACATATTTGTTATATTTACACAAATGCTGCTTCTTAA